>PYUH01000078.1:4984525-4995425 GCA_016808085.1 Suaeda aralocaspica
AAAAAAAAAAAAAAAATCTGTCATCTGAATGACAATCAATAAAGAAAGATAAGTAAAAATGGAGAAATTCATGCTGTAATTTGATGTAGAAATAGGTATGGACAAGGTAGATAGAAGTGAAACATGGACTTCGTCTACTGATATTATTCGCATGCTCAGCAAATGAGCTGCAACTACTGATAAGTTTATAGCAATCACAATCTTCAAAGGACGCAGTTAACTCACTAACAGATACTTCCTCTGATTGATATTAATTGTCACATTGGTAGTATAGTTAAACTAGTAATGTGCCATATAAACAAAGACAAACAGCTACAATAAACAATAACAAAAAACTTGACTAAAAAACAATAACGTATGATTTTGCTCAAAATCAGACAAGATGAAAGTCTTAGCTTGTATACTTTAAAACCACCTAATGGAGGGAATATGGGACATCAAATGTGAAAGGCAAGAACGTGGGGACCCTGAGCATCTCAGGTTTTCGTTATCCGGAAATCTGCTTCAAAATTGCTTTTGTATATTACTTATCAGTTGATTCATTTCAAGCTTCTTAATCATGTTGTACAGCTCAACTCATGTGTATTTAATATGCAACAGGTAAAATGACTTTAGAGCTAGAGTACTTCATGTTTCTCACATGCACACCTGATTTTAGAGTCTTAAGCAGGATGTTACACTAACATGGGATTTTTCATGTATTCTTGCCAAACACGAGTGAAATTACCTAGTAAATCAAATATATGGATCGGAGTTACCTAACATCGAATTGGTAGATTGGATATTGTCTCATGTATTCTTGCACAATCAAGTTGTATGTTGCATTGATGGTTAGTTGTTAGATGTTGGTTCTTCTTTACAATAACACCACAAGAATTTCGTATAGGGTTAGAGATTGGGTAGAATAGTTTGTAATAAGCTGTCACTTATCACAGTAGAAAGGGGCATTGAATTGTTCCCAGAAACAAAGTATGCAAAATATAAACAAATGCATGAAGTAAACTAACTAAACTAAAAGAAAATCAGAGAGTAGTAAACTAGTAAATCAGAACCTGGGAGCTCAAATGCGTACCCGTGGAGGTGGAGTCGCCAACTCAATTGAGCACAATTCATGCAGACCAAACATGTCTGGCTCAAAGTCCAAGTCAGAGTCAGAGTCACAATCAGAGATTCTGCCATCACAATCATCAGAAACACTGTATACAATTCTCCGCCATGCAGGATTATGTAGGGCAGACAATAATTTACAGTTCCGCTTGTAGGGCAGGCCAGTTGAAGGGAACAATTTCATCAGGACCTGAATTAATGTAACTGTCATTGGGATTATCACTGCCAGGGGTGAAATGGATGAGCAGGCTATAGTTATCGCTTTTAAACATATAAGCCTGGTTAGGAAAGTGTGAGGCGAAGGAAGCTTTAATGTAGGTAGCGAAGTTGGAGTTCAACAAGCAAGGAAATGCTTCTATGATGAGGCCGTTGCTTATGAGAGTCTTGAGATTGTTGTTTATGAGGGCATACTTAGAGCCTCTAAAAAGGTAAGCTTTACAATTGTAGATTCAAAAGCAGCATCCAAAAGTTGCTAAAGCCTATACTTTCCATAAAAGGAAACAAAGACACAGTTCTCTCTGGCTACCATTGATATTGCCCATTGGGAATGGGATGTGCGGTCCATACTCTACCTTAGAGCAATCTGACTGTGAAAACAGATATGTCTCATTAACAACGTGACAACCGAAATCAGCATCTACTCCATTGTTAGCAAAAGAAATGTGATAAAGTTTGGGGAAACCATTCACCAGTAGGAGTGGTCCTTTCATGACTTGACTGGAGCACCGGAGTCAATACTATAGGGGCACATACCGCACATTCAATATGGTCAAAGTTAGACAGGTTATACTCAACTAGTAGATAAAATAGGAGACATGATGGTAATGAAGCATATCATTGCACCACAAAGATTTCTCATAGGGTTACAGATTGAATAGAATAGTTGTACTAAGGTGTCACTGCAGAAAGCAACATTGAATTGTTCTCACAAATAAACCATGCAAAATTAAAGGTCATGCAAATGCAAGAAGCATATCAGAAAAAGTACTACTAGTAGATAAGACATGAGGGTAAAGAAAGCATATCTTTGCACCAAAAAGATTTCCCATAGTTAGTGGGTTAAAACTGAATAGAATAGTTGTAATAAGGTGTCACAGCAGAAAGCAACATAGAATTGTTGTCACAAATAAACCATGCAAATTAAAAGCAGTCACACTAATGCAAGAAGCATATCATAAACAAGAATTGTTGTAGATCAACAAAGTATTACACTTGCAAAACAGAACCTAGAAGCTCAAATGCGTACTAGAGGAGGCAAAATCGTAAACTTAGTTGGACATGCCCTGTCTGGACCAAACATGTCTGGCTTTAAGTCATCCGGGTCAGAGTCGAAGTCAGAGTTGTATATTCTGACATCACAATCATCAGAAACACCAAAATCAATTCTACGCTATACAGGGGTCTATGTCTGGAGTCATTAATTTAAACCTGTGCTTGTAAGACACAAAGTCTTGTAAGGCAGGACAGTTGGAGGGAACCATTTCAGCAGAACCTGAAATAATGAAGCTGTAATTGGGATCACCACTGCGAGGGGTGTAGTGAATGAGCACGTAAGAGTTGTCGTTTCTAAACAGGTAAGCCTGGTTAGGCAAGTGCGAGGCAAAGGCAGCTTCAATGTCAGTAGCAAACTTGGTGTTCGACAACCAAGGAAATGCATCCGTGATTGAGGCCGATGCTTATGACAGTCTTGAAGTTGTAATTTATGAGGGCGTATTTAGAGCCTTTAAGAAAGTAATCTTCCCCAACAATCGTAGATTCAAAAGCAGCATCCAGACAGCCAACAAATCATGTGGGTTCCAAACAAGGAAACACGGAGTTTATTTTATTTGGGTAAGTAGTTTCAATCATGTTGCCCATTCGGAAGTGCAGTCCATACTCAACCTTAACGCAATATACTCTTGAAAACAGATATGCCTGGTTAACACCATGACAACCAAAAGCAGCATCTACTCCATAAGTGGAGAATGAAGTGCGGTAAAGGTTGAGGTAACCATCCATCAGCAGGAGTGGTCCTTTCGTGACTCGACCTTCCCCATTGAGGTGGGATCATAGGTGATGACAAGATATGTCTGATAGCAGAAGATGAAGACTTCATTGGTGCGCGACGAGCATAATGCTGCATCAATATAATGGTCCTCATTCAATTTTCTCAGAGCACACACTGTATATTCATCAATATTAGCAACTGCCACCTCACTCCCATCCGCCTCAAATACCTCTACATTCCTGTTCGTCTTCGACAGAAGCTCCTTAGACATAATACTGTTAAATTAGGGTTTGAAGTTCCTAAATTCAGAAAACAACTCACTGAAATCCTTCGAAAACATTCATGAAAATTGATAATAACATCAAAATTTAAACACAAAACCTACTTTCCTCACATTACTCTGTTTTTCATCAATCATAATGATAATGATATTACGAAGTATAATACTCTTCGTAAGTGATATGAAATTCTACGGAAGGTTACGCAATTACGCGAAATTAGGAAAATTCTACGTAACAGATTTAAGTTACAAAAATTAGGGTTCCTACTTCCTCAGATTTTTCCACACAATTTAAAAAAAATAATAATCATGATAATAAACGTAATTTATTAATTAAGTTGATCAAATTCAACAAAAAAAAGTAAGCAATTTGAAAAATTAGCATGACGAAATTGATCAGCAATAAGCAAACATAGTTTAGAGTTCACAAAAATTGATATTGAAGAGACAAACCTGTTGAAGCGAAGCAGCAATTGAAGAGTTAAAGGTAATTGGTAGACGGTAGGGAGATGTTTGTGCGAAATTCAGTTGAATTTTAGCTGTTGCTTTGAGTTATGAAAATGGCGGTTTAATCACAAAAGTAGGTTCTCGTCAACTGATTTTGAACATACTATATTGGACTTATTTTTACTGATGTTTACTTCGGAAGGGTAGCCGTACTCAACACGATTCATCGGACGATTTTAATTCTTCATGTTATAATTATATTTATCTATTAATAATATTTTTTTAGAGTTGTTGTTTATACGTATTTGTTTTCGACCCTGTTTCCGACTTACTGCAACCTAGTAATATTTAATGAAATTTATTGAAATAAGTTACCCCGTTCGAGAACAAAGCTTTATTGCTCGCTTGATTGTCATATAAATTGAATTTTTATGGGTACTTAAAATACATATATATTTAAATTTAATACCTTTATATAAATCTTATGAATTGGCTATAATTAATTTGTTTGTTATACGTAAATTGTAAATTCATAAGAAACTTCAATAACGAAGTAAAATTGGGTGTTTTTTCCCCATTTTGTATGAATTTTGAATTTCCTAGTAGGATTTCTATAATTTTACATTTTGAGGAATTAAAGGTGACCAAACTTCTTTTACCAACTAATCATGGAATTTGTGTAATCTTGTGGGAATTAACAACTACCAAATAAGTTTTAGTTTAATTCCCATAACAAATTATGGTAACCCTTAGTAAATTGCTAAAAAATTTAGTTTACAAAATGTTGAATTGAGAAAATAGGAATATAAGTTCGGGTCATCAAAATAAGTTCATAATAGCAACAACAACAACAATAACATTAATAAGTTCAATTCAATGAAAATAAGGTATAGAAAATAGGTCCTAAGTAGACCATGCTTAAGAAAGGACTGAGTCATATGCTTGAGCTAACTGGACAATGCTTGAGAAAGAACTAAGCCATGCTTGAGCAAGGACTAAGTAAGGTCTGAGTTAAAATGGGCCAAGTCTAAGCTAATTTGACCGTGCTTGAGCCAAGTCTAAAAACTGTGCTTAAGCCACGTTTAGGCCGATTTGACCATGTTTGGGCCACGCCTAAGTAAGGTTTGGACCATGTTTCGAGCAAGATCTTAACAAATTTTAATTAGCTAAAATCAAGTGTGGCCCATGGCTTGTTCATACCTAGAGACTGGAGCCACCATTTCAATTGACCTGTCTGTAAGAATTTACTCCTTTGTTTATTGAAAACGGATGGTTTTGGGATTTGACGGAATAATGTTTGGACTCGGTGTTTAAACATTGAAAATTGGAACGAAGAATGATTGTAGAATAGGACTCAAGCAACAGCACTTTCGATATCATATAAAAAAACTTTTTTTTTTTTATAAATCGACTGAATAATAAATTTCCGATAAGACCGCCTAATAAAAACACATTTTTCTTCGATCGTCCTGGTCACTAGTCAGGTGAATTTTTGTTTTTGGTGAAAATATTTACTGGGCATATATACAAGAGATTATCAACTACGGACTAATCGTCTACTCGACTGCCAGTATGAAGCTCATACCAAGGCGAATACTTAACATCAGTAGGCGATTTCGGCGGCAATCGAGGCAACGATCGCAAACTCTCTTACCTCTTCATTCTTCTCGTCTTTCTAACGCCATTTCTTCCTGGTAATTCTTCTTCCTTTTTTTATTATCTCTTTCATTCTTATTAATAAGTTAATTGCTATTAATTTGCTTAAATTTCAATTTGATTTCCGTTTTTTTTTTTTGGAATTTTAAATTTTAGGTATTTTGAGCTTAGAACTACTCGTTTCAATGAATCGCTCTTCAATTTTGGCCAGAAATATTCCAGGTTTTTTTCGTATTCCATCAATTATGCTTGATTTTATCCTTCTTTACTTCACCTTACATATGTTATTAATTATTATGTTTGTTTGTTGTAGTGTTTTATGTTTAATTGTATTGGACTTGTGTTTAATACTGTTGATGATTACTGAGAGGGAAAACTTTTACTTCGGAAAACTCATTTTCACGAAGTTTTTTCGTTGTTTGGTTGCATATTGTTTTAAGCATTTTTCAATGTTTGGTTTGGTTAATCAATTACTTTAAATGTGAGGGAAAATGTTTTCCTTTCGATTATGGTTGAAAATGGTTTTTCAACCCATATTTTACATTTTATTCCTTTATTCAAAACCAAACAATGTAAAATGGTGAAAATGTTTTACGCACTACCAAATGACCCTATGTTCGTAACTGCTACGAGTAATGTTAACTTAAAAAGGCGATAGATTTGTTAGGTATGAGATACAGAATATATATTGGTTATAATTTGGAATAAGAAGTTGGATTAACAGCCGCTCTCATCTTGAGCATAGACATTCATGGTATTATGTGGGAGTAATTTTATTTGGATCTTTTGAAACCTTTTACTTTAGGGGAGATAATGATATTATGTGGATAGTTAGGCATTCTTGTAGAAATTGTGACTTCTAAAAAGTAAGCGGTGGCTGTGAACCTTAAGTCATATTTTTTTGTAAGCGCCTCACCTACCCCAACAAAGCAGTACGCATAAGTTGTTCTGTCCGTCAAGTGCACCCTTTTACATAGTGTATCGGATAAGATATGTTGCTATTGCTGATTTGTTGCCTTTGATCTTTGCCGAAACAGTCTATCTTGTTGCACTAGTCCAACTTTGTGTTGTTGTAATCTATTATTTTAACTTCTGAGTAATCTCCCATGTAGAGCAATGATACATTGATAATGCTAGGTATTATAAATCTGGTATAAACAATAGTTTAACGATTCATTTTATCAAATACACAAAATCGTATCTACGACTAGGCATGTGTTCACCTACACTATTAATATTATCGTTGTGTGCTATAATTATAAGGTTTACCTTTTTTTGAATTTTTATTTTTATTTATTTACTAATGTTATCCCCTATAATAGGAATTTTGTCATTTCTTAACAATATGGTGATTGCATCTACAGGTTTTTGAGACTGTGGTTTGCTGTGGGAGTTGGATTTACCTTATGCTTGCTTTTTGGAGCCATAATGGTTAGAAACTCATAATGGGAGAAGAAAATGGTTTTCCCGTTGTCTACCGTGTATGGATTGTCATTATGTTGAACTTTGTCTGTTTTTGCATGGCAGATTCTTCTTTGGGAGGTAGTGGTTACTTTATGTCTAACAAATGAAAGTGATACAATTAGCGATCTTTTTAACTTCTTATTCTTTGGGTCTCATCCTTCGGTGAGTTTTTGCCTTTTCTCTTATTTGCTAAATTTCTTCCAAAGTTTTCTAAAGTGCTTAAAGACTCTCATCTCAGTTTCCAAGGAATGCTGTCTTGAAAACACTTCCGGAATGCAGAGAAGGTTTGTTTTGGACTCTTTCTCATATCACACTGATTCCATGATTAAATTTTCCTCTCATGCAGAGTTTTGGCCTCAAGACAGCATTGATTGATGCTATATTCCTGGTAGTTTCTACTGTGATATCTGTAGTGGTGCATGAGTTCGGACATGCTGCTGCTGCTGCAAGGTCAGCTCTCTCCGGCTTTCTTCCCACCTAAAGCGTTTTAAGTTCAGATGTAATTCTTAGTGACAAAGATGTTCTGTAATTTGTGATAGCTTTAGAAGGTCAGGTATTTGATTGTGCGCCTTAAGTTGAACTCGAGAAGCTTTTAAAACTCTTGGTTCCTTGCAGATTATATCAACACCTACATTACTTTAGTGTAATTTCATAATTTGTCACTTTCATACCGTTTGGATGGCAATTAACAACAATGTCGTGTGCAACATTTCTAGGGTTTGACCTGGTATCATCCATTGCAGTGAGCTTTGGTCTGTTGGGGTTGCTGTGTAGTTTAAAGGGGCTGAGACCAATTGTCAAGAAAGAAAAAAACAAAGATAATGCCATAACTGAAAATCTACCTGCTCATTGTAATTTTGGTGCTACATGTTAGCAAATCGTAGCCTAATGCTGTGAACATTATGAAGGCAAGTAAACCTATATGGGTATATGTAGTGAATTGTGTTGCAAAGCCGAATGGGGCTTTCGTGCAGCCTTTTATGGTTCTTGTTTTTACTTGCACTTTCAACTAGTGTTGCAATTTTAAACAAATTTATTAGATGCTTGTCGTTTCTGAAACTACATATTACATACTACGTATATATAATCTATTGTGACTTTTATTTTCTAGAGCTTGTTTCTCATTTAAGCCATTGTAGGGACTACTCTATTGGTAAACAGTGAGGGGATAAAGCTAGAGTACATTGCCATATTTCTAGCCATTACGTTTCCGGGGGCATTGGTTGCATTTGACTATGAAGAATTGCAAGCTAAGCCACGTTCTGTTGCCCTTCGTATATATTGTGCTGGTATCTGGCACAATGCTGTGGTTAGTTTGTTTGTGCTTTATTTTTTGCTGCCAAATGAATTTTGCTTAAGAGTTGTTAGTTTGCTACAGTGGCTATTAACTTTGTGTGACTAATCATTCCATGAGATAATTTTATCTGGCTAACATAGATCTAACTTCCTGGCGTTTTTGTGAAGTTTTGTGCAGCTTGTGGATTGGCATTGTTGCTATTACCTTTCGTTCTATCTCCTTTCTACGTGTATGGAAATGGCCCCATGGTAATAGTGTAACCTTAATTCTTTTCTTGTATACAATTCAATTTGTTAACAAGCAATGTGTAGATGGCCTGCTGACTTGTTTGCATTTTCTAAGAGCAGGTATTGGGTTTCTCTGGAAGGTCTCCTGTTTCTGGCTACTTGTCTCCTGGTGATGTCATTGTTTCAATGGATGGAGTTAAGATTCACACTGCACAAGATTGGTTAGAAATGGCAACTTATTTGGAAAAGCGGATGCTGTTAAGCTCTGAGTCTGAGGTTATAAAGGGATCTTTAACCATTAATGGGAGAACTTATTGTGTTCCGAGCTCTTTGGTGGCAAAAAGTGAAGATGTACCCTTGATGAGCAACCACTCTGCTTGTCCTGTTGAGCACTTTGCTTTTGTATCTGTTCCCTGCTTTGACTCAAAAGTTCATTTTTCCAGTATAGAGCTATATGATACTCAGGGGTTTACCCATAATGGATACTGCCTCAATTCTGCTGATATGGTCAGGATCAAGAGCTGTGGGAGCTTATGGTCAACCAGTGATGAGAATAGTTGTATATGTTCAGTGGTATACCTTTTCATTTGGTCTTTTTTTCTTTTTTCTTTTTTATTTATTTTTTATTTTTTTCCAGAAGAGTTCGCAATATGTGGGGTACTTTTGGTTGGGTTGAGAGTGTACCAACAGTTTTCTTGATCTGTGCAGATCTTTCGTATATTGGAAGTGGGTGTGAAGCGGTGTTTGTTATAACAGACTTGATTTTATGCATGACATCTGAAGTTGTCCTTTTATTTTTTGCAGAATGAGCTGTGCATGTCGCCAGTTCAAAAGCCTGGTGTTGTGTGGGTTGAGATCATGTATAGAAGCCCTTACTCGCATCAATGCTTGAAATTGGAACAGAACCTGACTGATGTAGAAAATTCAGATTTTGGTGGTGGCTGTAATAATACTTTCCTTTACGCTGGTGATGTAATTTCTATGGCACGTTCTGTGAAGATGACATCCTTTCAACCACGTTTTGCTTCCCCTTTTGGTGCATATCTAGCAGATATGTTGGAGAAGATTTTTGTGTGTACCTTCCAAGTGTCTTTAGCTTTAGCCCTAACCAACAGCATTCCGGTAGGTTTCTTGATATTTATTGTTCACTTAAATTATTCATTGTCAGACTATCAGGGCTGTCTTGAGATGGGAGATTATGTTTTATTTCAAAAACTCAGTTTTTTTGCCCCTCGCTACCTTGTGTTGTGTACAATGAAGAGATAAAAATCAATGTTTTTTGTATTGAGAAATCGTGTATTTTTGGGAAGCTGTGAACCTAAAATCTTGATGCTTTCACTGAAATTTGTTGATCCAGATAATTTCGTGGGAAGACAAATCTTTTCTAGATACTGAAAATTACACACACCAATGCTGTTGTTTAGTCTTCTAATTCTGAAATTATGCACACCAATATTGTGTACAAATGCAACATGCTGACTTCCCTAGTTATATAGACTGATAATTTAGGTGGACTACAATTTCTTACAAACTAATTCCAACTTTTCCCATATAATTGGACAATTTGTTGTCAATGCAAAAAATTTATTATACACCGTGTTTTGCTAAGCTATTGTTCTATGCTGCAACCTAATTTCAAGCATTACAGTGATTGCTGAATTGGTGAAATTGTTTTTCAGGTCTATTTTCTGGATGGTGAATCTATCTTGGAGTTGATCTCTTTTAATGTTACTGTTCTGAGTCCTGGATGGAGGAAACTATTGCTTCAAGTTATTCTATTTGGAGGCTCCATCATTTCTTGTCTTGTTTTTTTGAGAATTGTTCTCGCCAAAATTTGGTAAGATATATTTTCAGCTCCATCCTTGAAGCTATGATATATTTGGTAATTTGCAAGTACTGCAAGTCTGCAACTATTTTTGAAAGGGGATTTGTGGTGCTTGCCATGTTAATATTCGGTCCTAACTATTCATTAGCTTGATCTTTTGATTATAAATGAAGAAAGTAAAGGGATAAAGGATAAATACAAGGTTTGATTCTTATGCATCTCAAAAGGTCAAAAGCTTTGAAAAATCTTCCATCAACATTGAACTCTTGTGTTATGATATGTGATAGGCTAAGGTTATGGGGCTGGTGCTCAGAAAGGGAGTAGCATTCTGTTTGGGGATGTTGGGGGGTCATCCAGATGCCATAATGGCCATATATGATCTGCTTACGCCTACAAAAGCTACTAGTTGCTTGAAGTGAATGTGAATGTTATGTCACAGGGAAGTCTGCACTGATTCTACCAAGTGTCCTAAGGTCTCTCACATTTTACCATTTAGCCAAAATAACCTGTCCCAGTTCATTGACATTCATTGGTGACGAATTTCAAGGTTCCTTCAAAACCGTCCAATAATTTTATTTTATTTTTTATTTTTTTGGGGGGGGGGGGGGGG
>PYUH01000078.1:5008365-5033560 GCA_016808085.1 Suaeda aralocaspica
TATATATATATATATATATATATATTCTGTATGTGAGCATTTGAAAGTTTCAAAATTTTCAAGGTTTGATTGAAGTGAATATTAGCTACACTAATTACTCCCTTCGTTTTTTTAGTTGCAACATTCTAAAAGTTAGTTGCACTATTCATCTTTTAAACTTTGTTTTAATGTTATGATCAATGTATAAGGAGGAATATAGTTTATATGGATCTTGTTTGATTCGTCTTGGTGTGCACTTTATTAAGATATAATTTTCATAATTTATATAAATAAGCAATTAGAGATATAGATTGTTAAAAATGTGTTTCGGCAAGTGTGAAAAGTGATTTGTTGCAACTAAAAAAACGGATGGAATACTAAATTTGTTATTTGAGTTCGAAACCATATATATATAGTCGTTTACTTGCTCTAGCTATGATCGAATCATAGTTTAGAAATTTTGCTAGAATAAGGGCCTGTTTAGTTCAACTGAAAACAGCTGAACTGAACTGAAAGTTTTTATTAAGGATTAATGAGTAGCAATATAAAAGAAGAGATGAACTACTGAACGGAGCTGAACTGAACTAAAGTGAACCGAACTGATTTTAAGATGAAGTAAACAGGCCCTAAGAGATATAGGAAAGTTTAATTTGTAAAACTGATTAGGATATGAATGTGAGTCGGAAAATTTAATGTAAAAGAAAAGGGAAAATGTGACGTGTTGGAAACACTGTTTTCGAAGCAAATTTCGCCCCGAATAAGGTGCAATGGCCTACTGGCATTTGCTCTCCAAGATTTTACACAGTGATCTTTCAAATTGTGCGCTCAAGTAAAGAAGAATCGGAGCTCACGAATTTGCTTAGAAATCATGTAATTGCTATTGAATTGTTTCTCTACGACTTGGCACAAAAAGAAGGCCACACCCCACCACACATATGTCACAAACACAAGCCGAGCGGGCGGTAGCAACACTTATGGGGAGACCCTTTTCTAACCCATACTAATTCAAATATAAGTAGTAAAACTCAACTTTATAAATATATTGCAATTAAGTTCTCCTATTCTTTCTGTGTGGAATAAAAGTACTTTCATAAAACACTTGTTCTTTTCGCAAAACAACTTCTTTTTTGTGGTAGTTAAGGGCAAGGAATTAAATTACTGATCAAAAGTATTACAATTCACAAAACAATTTCACAACAGTTTGATCTTTGCATAAATTGCAACAAGAAAAAAATTCTTATTTCCCAAGAAATGGTAATTCCAATAACATATATTTGCATCTAACTTATATAAGAATATTGTTTGATTGCCTAAAATAAAGGATATTGTTTGATAAATAATAATAATAATAATAATAATAATAATAATAATAATAATGAAAAAGTTGTTCGTAAGTTGTAACCCTAAGGGCTATCAATAAGATGCATGCTTAAAATAAAAATTACTTTTCCATTCAAATATAAGTAGTAAAACTCAACTTTATAATGAAATATTACCCTTTATACGAATATAATTATTGCTTTTAAATGTATAGTATTACCATAATAATAATAATATAGTAATGCTACATTATTACAACAATTATTATTATTTTGGTTGGCAATTAACATAACAAATGATGCTAAATACTCCGTACTACGTGGGTGTTTGCCATGCATTTGAAAACCCTATTCCGGATTTTCAGCCACTGATGTCAGTGGATTCTATGAAACAGTATAAACGTGGCTCTATAAATTAAGCTAATGTGCGTACTATGTTGTCAAACAACCATCATTTGCCTGTGATTACGCTTCATAATCAACTAATCACAAAATAGAATTCCATTTATTCACGAATTATGTGTAAGAGAAGGACCCGATGTTTTTAACGTAATAACTTTTTTATTTTATTTTTAAGGTAAAGTTCGTAGTTTTAATGAATTGATTTATTTACTCAAAAAAAAAAATAGTAACTAGATGTATACATACAAGTTTTATACTCTTATAAAGTAAGATTTAGGGCATGTTTAGCAAAACTAGTTGTTGGTTGTTAGCTTTTGACTAATTGTTAGCTTTTGACCAGCTGTTAGCTGTCATAATAGTAGCTTTTAGAGGTAATCTGTCGGGGTAGTGGTTAATAACACGATTGTTCGGCAAAAGTAGCTATTGAAACTGTAAAACATTTTCATTATTATTAGCTTTCAATAGAAAATACCTAAAAGCTATTTTTTTTAGCTTTCAACAAAAGCTACTTCTACCCTTAAAACTACTACTTAAAAACTACTTCAAGAAACAATAATATTTTTCATTTTTGCATGGTAGTGTTTAGATTTAATTCAAAAGCTTGCGTCGAAAATACCAAGAACCAATACTTTTGGTCGAATAAATAAAAATGCGTATGGAAAAAAAAAGTGTCCTGTTCAAGTGACCAAATCAACAAATTAGGCGAGATTAGACTGTTGAGCTTCATCAACGTCGAATAATATATCTCATGTCACTAATCGTAGAGATAATGTTGTGTTTTCTTTGCTTAATTAAGATTAGTCGTTTCATTATTTACATTAGGCCTTGTGTCATCTTCTTACATGAAACTAGCTTAACTTTAATACATGGTAACAACTAACACGTGCAAAAGTCCTATTGCTCAAACGGCTATTACAATGCTCTAACTTGTTGATCAACAAATTCCACTCACCTCATAGCATATGGATCATAATGTCACACTTCTAACTTTAAACCGTCATTTTGGAATATATTGAATTAGTTGATCCAACGTCTAATTTATGCAACATTCTTATGTCTATGTCATCTTATCCACCAGAATTCTTTAGAAATTTTGGAGAAATCTTATTGTCATTTTTCTAAGCATGTCCAGATGGTCAAGATAATGAAATGAAAATGACGACTATGGTCATTGTACATTATTTAGGTGTACATTATTTAGGTGTAAGTAAAGGAAATTGAGGAAATATAACTATTACTACGTATATTTTTGTCCCTACTAGAAATTATATTCAGCCTAATTCTTCCTTCAAGTTTTCCAAAAATCTTTCCAAAAAATATTGAGTGTGTAATATATAAATTTTAATTCAAATGGTCCAATTTGAACCATACCTCAACATTATCCAATCTTACATTAAATTGACACATGAGTACATGACATGTTTAACAATTTTGAGGACAGATAATCGATGTTACATAGATATTAATTAATTGACTTCATTCATTTTTTATTTATTTTTTGGTGCTAGGGAGCCACAAGGGCGGGGATGAGAATCGATCCCAGGATCTCCTGAAACCGGGAGGAAAGCTTTTATCACTTGAGTTACCCCTCACTCTCACTTCATTCATTTTATGAATGAACAAAAGCCACCGGAGGAAATAATGACGAACAACAGTTATCCATCTACATTAAAAATAATAATTGTTTTATATTTTTTGTCTGGTTCATGTTCATTTTTTAAAAGATAAATGGGAAAGAGAAGTAAGAATTTAGAACTAAAAACTTGTTATTGTATTGTCTGAATCAATGAATAACGGTTGAGATAATGATTTGGGATAAATCTTACCAAGTGAGCTCTATTATTAATATTATTAAGCACTTGCTTCATAAAAATTTCATTGATAGTAAATTGATCGGTGCAACCACCAAATAATTTTCACTTTAGCCAAAGAAAAACAACAAGAGGAGAAAAGAGGATATAAAAATAATCATTAACTCTTAAATGCGACCTGCCGCATAGTAGAAAATGGTGCGGCATACCCATTTTTATAAGAGTTCAAATGTTTAATTTAGTTTTTTTTTCTTCTTCTTTTTTACTCTTTTTGTGGGCGGTATTTATGTGATGTGTGAACTTTTTCCTTTTTTTTTCAACTCTTTCTCAAATTTAAATACTCATCCTTTGACCACATGCATTTCATCAAACTATTTTTTTTATCTTTCTTGTCCACCTTCATTATTTGAATTTTTTTTCTTCTACTCTATAATTTCATCAATTTTTTTGCTTGGTTTTAGTTTTGAAAGCTCTTGATTTACTTTCTATTATTATTTTTTAGCTCAAAGTTATTTTTATGCCTTTTTTGGGATAGAAAATCAAATTATCTCCCGAATTTTTTTTCTTTTTTATTAATTTGCGTTTATTTTGTCTGAAAGGGTTACTTAACTTTTTCAGGGGTTACTAATCTTTGTTGGATGAATTACTTAACTTTTTTGAGGGTTATTTATCTTTGTTCAATGGGTTACTAATTTTTGTTAACGGGGTTACTTGACATTTTTAGGGTTACTAATCTTTGTTGAAGGGGTTACTTAACTTTTTTCGAGGTTACTAATTTTTGTTGACGGGGTTACTTGACTTTTTTAGGGGTTACTTATCTTTGTTGAAGGGGTTACTAATTTTTGTTGACGGGGTTACTTGACTTTTTTAGGGGTTACTAATCTTTGTTGAAGGGGTTACTTCACTTTTTCCGGGGTTACTAATTTTTGTTGACGGGGTAACTAAATTTTTTATAGGGTTACTAATCTTTGTTAAAGGGGTTAATTAACTTTTTCCGGGGTTACTAATTTTTGTTGACAAGGTAACTAAATTTTTTATAGGGTTACTAATCTTTGTTGAAGGGGTTACTTAACTTTTTCAGCGGTTATTAAACTTTGTTGGAGGGGTTACTTAACTTTTTCTGGGGTTACTAACTTTTGTTGAAAGAGTTACAGGTTACTTAACTTTTTGTGGGGTTATTAATTTTTGTTGAAGAGGTTATTTAACTTTTTCTGGGGTTACTAAGGTTTGTTGAAGGGGTTTTTTAAATTTTTGGTTATTAATTTTTATTGAAAGAGTTATTTAACTTTTTAAATGAAATTAAGTTTTAATATCGTTCTCAAAAAAAATTAAGCTTTAATATTATGTCTGATTGATTTTGTAGCAAAAAAAAAAGACTTGTATTAAAGAACTAACATAATGATGAATGAAAAAATAAATAAAGTAGGTGAATGAGAGAGAAAAAAAAAACAGCATATTTATAGAAGAAATGTGTGTATGTTTTTTTCTTTTTTCTGACGCGTCAGTTTCTTTGTCTTTTTGCGCCGCACAGTTTGGTTTGCGTACGGCCAGCTATACCAAAAACCCACTCAAAAATAATTTAATGAACATATGGAGTAGTTTTATTTATATATACAAACACGTAACCTTCCAATAAATTTGATAAACTATCTAAATCATACTGAACTTTAATGTGGCTAAATATATTATCATCAAAAGCATTATCATTTATGTACCTAAACCTTAAAATTAGTCTATTTTGCCGGTGCAAAATTGCAAACTATAATTTGTAAAATTAGAAATTTTACAACAAAAAAGGCAATACCAAAGAATGATTTGTTTAATGGCGTGAAAGGACGAGGTGGGGCAAATCATGTATGAAAAGATTGAAAACTCACATGGAAACTATTGCCAACAATTCAACAAATATATAATCGTCTTTTTCCAAGATTTTCAACAATATTATTATTATGATAATAATAATACAATATGATGTTAGATGAGAATGTAGCATACATGAGTTTATGTAAGGTAAATTGTTTACAAGTCTATTAGTTATACACATATAATCATATATGTCTGAATGATTTTTGGTGATCTTTAAGCTAACAATAATTGATATTTAAGAAAAGGTTTCAAACTCGATCTATCATGCCCTTTTGCATGAGAGTCTGATAGACTTCAAATGTGAATACAAAATAGGCCTTCTTGTATAGGAATAAAGTTTTCAGTCGAACAGATTACCTGTTAGTTTTTTTAATTTGTTACTTATATCACAACATTTGTTATCCTTTGATGCCCTACACAAAACATGATCACCCCTACATAGTTCTTTACATCTTTTGTTTGATTGTGATAGAACTATACATGACACATTATCTACACAACCTATATCTAGCGAACACTAGATCTTTTCTCATATTAATTCAATCAAAAAATAAAATAACGTCTCAAAATTAATAGCAAATAAAGCTAACCTTCTCGACAAGTAAAAACCAAAAAAAAATTGAAAGCCATTTAATTACGTACAAGTATATATTACTCACCATTTAATCCATTCACCATTCACCATTCATCATTCATCATTCATCATTCATCATTCATCATTCACGTACGACTAACAAAAGTATATGCATGCATGCACAAGTGTAGTGATATTTGGAGCTTTTACGTACATCACTACATGTCAACGAACATGTATGATGTGTACTAACTGATCAAACACAGTCATTGGACTACTATTGAACTATGTACGTGTCTAATAGTACTTTGTTATTTAGGATTAACATGATTTTTGGGGAATTGTTACTTACTTTCTACGTAGGATTTTGTTATGCATGTGTGTGTTTTTTCTTTAATTTTCAGATAAGAATCTGCATGTTTGGATTATTTTCTTGTTGACAAGAATGAACATACAAAAGTGATGGTATACGCTTACATACAATAATATGAGAATTGTGATCCAATGAATGTGGTATATTCTACATAGCACGATTGTATGTAGGACTACATATAAGTAATAACATGAGAACTATGAATTTCATGTTGTTACTACATTTTCTGATCAAATAATATTCAACCATGCATACGTCATATCAATCACACCGAAACAAATCCAATTTGATCATCAAAATCTCGGGGAGCGATATATGGTGGGCTCCAATCTGCTTATCCGCACATCCACTTTACGTTTTCGGTTTTCATATGTAGCTTGTCACATATTTCGTATTATATTTTTTTTAACTCTTAATTCATTTTAACACTGTGGTTGGTCGATATCACTAGCTCTCTGATATCTCTAATATTCACATATTCACACATATTATAATTCATATTATCATCATATATGAGTAGTATGTATGCTAGCATGAAATATATATATATATATATATATTATTGAAGGTACTTGAGCTTAATTAAAATAAGTGATTCAAACTCTTATTCTTCTTGTTAAGATATACAACTTTGTGCACGCTCATTTGTTTTTATATGAAGTTTAGCATCGTTTTGTACATGAAAATCAGATATTAGTGTGTTCCATAAGTTATTTTATAAATATGTGGCATTTGACTCCATGCGTAACTAATATTTGGTATATGGATGGCATATAATAACAAGGATCACTTTTTGTTAGGTTTAAACCATTCCTTGTGGATAATTAAGTCGCATTACTAAAATGGCACCTACTCAAATTAAATTCAAAGATAAGAAAGAAAATTAAACAACGAGCAATTGAATTCATGAGGTCAATTTGGCACCTAAGACATACTTGTTAGATAGCTAGTCAAAACATGTGAATAATAATAGCATCCTACACAAGCATGACTAAGCTAAAGTAATTAGGTCAAATTTGTAGGGTTCCTTATTTATGTAATTAATAAGTGTATTACATATCACACGATTTTCAATCGAATCTAAGTTTCTTGTCTTTTTCCTCCACATATATACGAAGTATATGACATCATATCTAATCTTGGATATTGTCTTACCTTCTTTTGAATATCTAACAACTCCCTTGTATTTTACAAATTATTCTACATATCATGGTTATAAGCCTTAAATCTACAGTAGTTGCACAAAATAGAATTATGTCGCAATTTATATGTCAATTGACCTAATAAATAAATTGTTAATGAGAGTATTATTAACTTTTCATATGCAATTCTATCATTTTCCTTTTTGTTGCTTTAATGTGTCTAGTTCTCAATGTTTACTTTTATCATGATAGAGTATATAAACTATACTTGGGGCTCATCCATCAACTTAAGATTTTGGTTGAGATAGTCCTCTAATATGGTATCAGAGCCAGCGCGACACATAGGTCGCGGGTTCGAATCTCATCCACCTTTCCCTTCTAAGTCAAATTATTAAGCGCTAGGTATGGGGCCCATGCTGCATCCACACTTCAAGCCCAACGGACTCTCGTGTGAGGGGCGTGATAGAATATATAAACTATTGTTGGACCTCAACCATCAGCTTAAGCTTTTGGTTGAGATAGTTCTCCTCAACTTATTTTCAGTACTTATTGAATAAGATTAGTTTAGATAATGATAGAGTATAAAACTTATTTTTTGATGTTAACCATTAGCTTTAGCTTTTGGTTAATTTAGTCCTCTTATATGGTATCAGTGTCAGCCGTCAAACTATCGGCATAATACAACGGTCATGGGTTTAAATCTCAACCATTCTTACTTTGTAAATAATGGAACTTTAAGCAACGAATATGTTGGGCGTCATGTTGCATCCACATTTTTAGTCCAACGAACTTTCGTGCAAGGGAGCATCATAAACCTAAAGTACCAACAAGTATCAAGATATTTGTACATATCAATAAGTTTTAATAATTCTCATAAGTTAAGATTAGTTGAAGATAATATATTCACACTATTATAATATTTATAAATAAGTGTTAAGGTATAAGTGTATGGTATGGTAAATAAATGCATCATTGCATTGCCGCACCCACATCTACCAAGAAATTTGAAGAGATCTATGTTGCGCGACTCTTTGTGCAATAACAAACCCCTTAAACAAAATAATAATAATAATAATAATAATGAAAATAATGATGATGATAATAATAATAATAATAATAATAATAATAATAATAATTGAGTACGTGAAAATAAGTTCAATTCAACAAAAATCAGTATCAGTCTAATTAATAAATGATTAATGATTTGAGTAAAATTAAGATTAATCCAGCAAAAATAAATTTTGATCAGCAAACAGGAGTAGAGTTTATGATCAAGTGTATTATAATATATATACCTTAATATCTTCATATGCGTGTTGATAGAATTCAAATTTTGCCTTGATTAAAAATTAAGACCTAGCCAATTTTGTCAGTAAAAACCTAGATAAAGCTCTCATCGAATCCCAAAAAAATAAAAAATAAAATATTTTTCAATTGGTGGTGTATCGAGCAATAGAGCACCCACTAAATTCACTATCTCAAATCTTACGTAAACACCCCCCTCAGTTTTCAACTGTCAACCTATAGTAGTGTGGCCAAGTTAAATTAAGTTTCAAAAATTGCGTAAGCTAATCATAATGATGATCATAACATTGGACATATATAATTACAAAAACCTAAAAAAAAATAGATAAAAAAAAATTAAAAACCGTTGAAAATGCACTAAATCTAACAAACCAAATTAGGCGACCTAAAGCATGATGGTCTAGAGATAACTAGGATATCACACTACAATTTATGGTTCTATCATTCTCAAATTGATAAATAAGATATGTGGGGGAAAGCAGACGTAAGAGTTTGTCAGACTATTAATAAATATATATATTTTTTAATTAATTAGGAGTACATGCATCAATAGAAAGAATGTATCATCACCTTTTCTTTTGCTTTGTTTAACACTTTATCTATGTTTTCGTTGGAAATAATATATTTTAGAAAAATCCTGCTACGAAATATACACTCTCAGTTGTTGTTGTCGACAAGTCATTTTGTTTTAGAATTTGAATTTTTTGGTTATGGTTAACCTGAACTGCAAGACTGTGGTAGGTCAGATTATTTCACCTTAATTTATTTTACTAATATAAAAAGTAAGGAGTAATTCATTTTAAATTTCAAGAACGCCTTAATTATAAGCTTTAATAAGTTTGTTACTTCACTCTAGTTTTATTTATTAGTAATATGAAGATAAGACATGGGAACCACCGGTTTAAGAAAGGCTTATAAATACTTTAATGAAAGTGGTTATACCATGCAACATGCATTAAGTAGGAAATGGAAATGGTTAAAAAAAAAAAAAAAAAACTACTACCTTATCCTATTCCTAATTAGCCTCTTTTGGACATATAAGAATAACAAAATATATTTTAGAGAAACTTGGTTAAGGAGTGAATCAAAACTATCTTAACTACCGATTTACTGTCGTGGCTTTGGCTGTCTAATTATCATGACATAATGCTTCACTTAGATAACCTACTAATTAACTAATTTCTCTGGGTAATAAAAGCAAAAGTTTAACTACCTTATCAAATGATGCCACCTTAATAATATTTGTAGTGGATTGTTATGTGTATATTTTGACTTGCTTTATGATTAATGCATGGCTGCCGTTTATTCTGTTTGTCATATATATATATATATTAGGTCTAAAGCATATTTTTATATTATTTTGCCTTTATTTCTGTATAAATCAAATACAATTTATATAAAGTATAAAATCTATTCGTGAGCCTCACTATCTGCTCTAGGAATAAACGTAATCACAAAACTCGAGTTACAATGAGCAACGAATAGCTAATAATGTCCTTAAAAAAAAAGCAAGCAGTTAATAACAAAAAGGTAGGGATTGCATATAAAGATAAATTGACAAAATTTCTAAAATGATTGGGAAATTTCTAGTACCTCACAGTGAGATACATCTCGTCCTAATATAAAAATGTGAAATTTAATAATAAATGTGAAAAACAATATTTTTATATTAGGGTGAAATGCATCTCACTATGAATCAAAATGGTTTGGATATATAAGATAATAATGATCAGGTAATATATGAGTAAGGAGAATCAAAAAGCGGTAAATAAATGTGTGGTTCGGCAAAAAAAAAAGTGTGGTTATTGGATGAGAGATAAATGAAGGTCTAAACAAAATTGGATAAGAATACATGTTTTCGTGAATTTCTAGATTTACCAGAGAAGGTGGAATGATGTAACTATAATTACTCCCTCGGTATTTTTTTTTTTACTTGTTATATTTACTTTTTCACATCTTTCAAGACGTAACTTATAAAATTAATATCTCGAGTTAGATATATTAAAAAATTAAAAAAATCATATTTTTGGAAATTATACATTGAGGCGAAACAAACAAGATTTCATATGACTATGTTTTTCATTATACAATAAACACAAAAGTGACTCAAAGTTACAATGTAAATAGTACCAAAAACCCTAATATATCAATTAAAAAAAGACCGATGGGGTACGTAATTAACTATATATGTAAGCTAATTACAAAGGGGTCACATGTACGCGCGACTACATGCCTGGAGATTGACCAGCCGAACAAGTCATGTGTCCCCTCCTGGCCTGGCTCCTCCTCTTTTCACTATTGGGGTGACTAGTCGGCTACTGGACTCATCCCCTATTACTATTACGGATTATTATTATTATTATTATTATTATTATTATTATTATTATTATTATTATTATTATTATTATTATTATTATTATTATTATTATTATTGAAAATAGTATTTTTAGGAATTGGAAAATTATTTGGTTGATAAATTAAAAGTTTTGTTCTTTTGAAATGAAATTTTTGACACATCATTTCAGTTTAATACGTTCAGTTCAGTTAAGCTCAATTCAAGTTAGTTTAATTCAATTCACCTTTTTTATTTCAGCCTACTTAGTTCAATTTATTTCAATTCAATTCAATTGATCTACATTTCAGTCTAAAATAACATAGCCTTAGTGAAACATAAGATATATAACTTTTTTAGACTTTTTACTTCTCAATTTTCACAAAATATTGAATTTTTATTTTTACTTGCAATTAAAATTAATCCCATCAATTTTTTGGTACAATTAATGTAAATATTTAAGAAAGCGTATTTGTTCCTTCTACCTTTTTCATACATTATTTTTTTTTTTATGTTTGAAATCCACAAAGACAATAACGAAATTCAATTCTAAATCCATTTTTCGGGAAAAAAAAATTGAAAGAAAATTTTTAACTTCTCTCTTTTTCCCCTAAACCTACCTCATAAAATTCTGTAACGAAGTGGGAAGGGTAAAATGGAAATATGTCGGCAAAGAAAACAGTTAGGATAGGAAGGGACCCACAGAAAGCCGTACAATTGAACGGTCAACCGTCAGGCGCTGGACCACTTAGCGTGAAACACGTGTCCGCAGTGTAGCAACTGTCAATAACGGACGACAAAAAGTGGCCCCCACAAGACGACAATAAGGGAAAAAAATTGTGCGTTGGTAGTTTGTTGCCTCCTTCCTTGACCTCTTCTCCTTGTTTTACTCCCTCTAACGAAGCCGTGATACTTGGAGACTCAATTTTTCCGCTTTTTTTTTCTTTTTCCTCTTTCAATTTAATAGTAAAAGAAAAAGGTTAAAATCGACTTTTCTCAGCATATATTATTAGGGTGTATAAATGTAAATTTTACAATGTAAAATTACAGGGAAGCCCACTAAATATAAGTTTGAATTGTCTATGTTTGGATACCCATATATTCATGCATACGTTCCATCTTGCATGGGAGTCTTTTTCACGTATGAGTTGACAATGATGTATAGGAAGGTAATAGTGTAAGAATGCACTGTGTTGTGGACTAGTGGTTATTGTTTCATATCCAAGAAATAATACAATGAGCTGATAACGAATTACAATATTACAAGTTAAGGATATATTATGAGTTTATTATATATATATATATATATATGTAATATATTAATTGCAACTATTTAATATAAAATAGAGAAGAAATATGTCTGATCATTACAATTAATATGTTACGTACGGATATAAGTATGACTTCATACATTATGCATTTTTTTAGCTGTTTAATATGGACCTAGAGCACTATTCAATTAAAAACTTTGAGACTATTTTCCGCTTTATCATGTTCTCTCTTTAGTCTATTATTTATGATAATCATGTAATCATACAATTCACTTTTAAAAGAGGGTGAAAGAGATTTGGAGCTCATAATTTTCATGTCACGCTCGCTTCACTTCTATATCATACTCCGTATTTGAAACGAACACAAATATTCAAAAAGAAAAAAAGGGGTTCAATCTTCAGTAGTACGGATTAGAAAGTTGCAAGACAATATATATAGTGAGTGGAAGACACGCCATTTTTACGTTGGAATGAAGATGAAATAACATTCCGTTTAGGTAACAAGTTGTGAGAATAGGAATAAAAGAATCATCATCAGAATCTAGTCAAGATGAATCACAGGAGCATCAGAACCAAGTCACATGATTTGCTCAGATGATCAGATCTCCTACAATTCTTAACCATAACTTATACTGGTGTACATTATATTGAATACAATTCTTTGGAATGAAATTATATTCCATTTTTCGACCATTCACAAGATTGTTTGATCACCATGTACAGGCAATTATTGAGTAGTATTGTTACTTTGAGAAAGTCTCACAACGAACTATTGACGAATATTACCAATACATTGTTGTGATTCAAATCCATTATCAATGTCGAATAACAACGATAGTTAATTATTTACATTGACCTTTACATTATCCATATAAAATTCATAATCAATGTGAATGATATATAAAAAAAGTGAGTCGGAATTTGCTATACCACCATTTATGTACCACAAATGTATGCCACTAAATTTAATTGATCTACTTCATAAAAAAAAACCACTTTTTATTTTACTATAAAAAGAATAATTAAAAATAATTTATTTCTCTTACTTTATTGATGAGGTGGACCAATGATATTTAATGGCACATATTGTGATACACAACTTTGAGACAGAAACCTTTTTTTCATAAAAAGTAATACAAACTGCTATTTATTGACATTAATTTTTAGTCTTTTACATTCACTTCTGTGTAATATCTCGCATGTAATACGATAAAAATGATATAATTGATCAAGCACAACCCTAAAACACACGGAAGAGAAGCGAATAGTCACATGCCCACAAGAACTACAATAGCGACGATGAGAGAGCAATTGCTTGCCGAAAAGTAAATAGAGGGAATGAAAACAAGAGCTACAATGACAAACAATTCAAGGTGTGACCTCCAAGGGAACACCAACTTATATTGGTTAAGGACTTGACAAGCTACTTGTTAGACCAAAGGGAGAGTGGTAGATATTGAATGCACATGTCTTAGACCGGATGTTTTGTCAAAATGGCTAATTTATCTAAAATATTTACCAATATGACTAGTTTTAAAATATAATTTTTAAAGTATCTATAAAATTGACCGAAAGCATTGGGTGACATATTGAATTTGTTTTATCTCTTTTGAACCGGGTTTCCTATATTTTAAAAAAATAATAATAAATAAATAAAATTCATAGATTAAAAAGCCTAAATGTCAAATTTATTTCATTATTAGGTTTGCCTTACTTTTCAATTGATCTAATCTTCTACTTTTTAATCTTTGATTAACGATTGTTGCTAATCATTCTCTGATTTAATTTTTATTTGTATTGTTTATTGATTTTTCAATAGAATATGAAAAACAAGAACACCTAGGTCATACGCTGATTAAAGTGTGAGAAAAGTTATTGACAGAGTATAAAACCAATTCCTGAGCCTCAACTATAAGTTTAAGCTTTTGGTTGAATTGGTCTTCTGATAGGGTATCAGAGCCAATGTGATATAAAGGTCACAAGTTCAAATCTCATCCATCCCTCCCTTCTAAGTGGACTTACTAAGCGCAGGGTATGAGGGGTCCTATGCTGCATCTACACTTCAAGCTCAACGGGCTCTCATCTGAGGAAGCGTGATAGGCTTATGATTGAGGTTCAAGAATTGATTTTATACTCTATCAATTATTTTGTGTGGTCAATGCATTTGTTAAATATTATAAATATAGTTTGGGAATTAAATTTTAAAAATAGTTTTGTGGTAAATAATACTTTTGCTAAACCCATCATTGGAATAAAATACACGTTAGAAAAAACCTTTCTTTATTTTATTATAACTAATTATGGGTGCCTTTGTTTTATGTACACGTATAATTCACATATTTGAATATTTATACGGAGTATATATATTTAAGCACCTAAAAAGCTAATAATAGCTACAAATATTGATAGAGTATATAAACTATTTTTGGGCCTCATTTCTCAGCTTAAGCTTTTGGTTGAGATTGTTCTTTATTTATGTTAATTCCAATATAAATTTACTTGCCAATAATATGGATCAAATAAATAAATAGCTCTTACAATAAACATGTTTAATGATTTAAAATCATTAAATTATTCAAGGCGATAATTTCAAATCTTTATTACAATTATTAGAAACAAAATTAGAATTAATTATCATTTTCTTAAAAAGGGTCGTACGATTGTTTTTCAAAATTTAGAACGATAACACAAATAACACAATATATTTTCTCTGAATATAACCTTTCGCTGCATAAAAATGAATAAACAATAAAATTCAAAAGCATCTTAAGACACTAGACAAAAGGGTAATCAATGATAAGGATGATCAATCCATGTGACTTAATCCTCCACAAATAATGGTTAGGTGCTTCACCAATGGTAGCCACAAATCATGGTATGTTTTTTTTTCCCCCAAATAAATAAATAAATTTGATAGGACAAATCATAGTATCCGATTCAACAAATTACCATAGAAAAAAAAATTCATGTTATGTTATTGTCTCCTAACATCACATCTTCTGCATGCTTTTAACTATTGATGATATATAATTTAGGGCTTGTTTTATATTTACCGAAAATAAAAGAAAGGAATTGAACTAGTTAAAGTTGAACTGGATTAAAAATAGCTAAAATAAATTATTTATGAAATAAGAAACTTATGAATAAACTAAACTGATTGAATTAAGATGAGTTGAACTGAATTAAATAAAAAATAAGCTAAAATAAACAAACAATTAAACTTACGCTTCTTGTGACTTTAGACATCTACGAATTTCATGTTTTCCTTCTATTGTTCCTATTTAAGCTCTAATGCACTATGTTTAATTTGCTCGAAAGACATTGAAAAAGAAAGGGAAAATATATGTTTGCTTGCTTCCGTAATTGACACGTTATAGATTCTTATATTTGAATAATTGAATAATATGATTCTTTATTTGACGTGTCAATCAAAGACTCCTATTTTATGAAATATTACTACATTTCATACATTAGGCTTATTCTGAAGAAATTAAACTGTAGATTAATTGAGTTTGACAATTCTTAATTACACGAGCTCTACATTACTTACTCCCGATGTGCATAAGATATTAAGATGTATTCAATGAGTTTAGGTTTTGGGGCTTTAAGCATACGATGGAAGATTTTGACACTTATTTTAGTTAAAGGCGTTTATCCTAAAAACCTACTTCTACAAGATATTTTAAAATTAGCTTTAATTGTTTTTTTTTAGGGCTCAACATCATTTGATTGATATGGAAATACTCTTATTTGAAGCATGTTATTGTCCTTTATGATATACTATACGATCATTTTCATCAAACGTGGTCCTAATTAGTCGAATCTAAATTAAAATGCGAAACATAAGTCCTACAAAAAAAATTAAGAATTATTGTTTTATATATATTGATAATCAATTTGCGGAGCAATTTCTGGTTTTCATGAATGCATGCATTTTACATCATTTTTATGCCCTTCTATTAGTCAAACTTTTTTTTATATATATTTTTTATGAAGCTATATGCATGTATGTACTTACAAAACTTCGATGTCCAGAGATGACAAGACCTTCTACTGAAATATTTTTGTTCAATCATGCTTATAGAGTTGCAAAATTTAATTCGTATATTACTACGTACCATACATGTATATATAATTGATGATGAATGAAATTACACTTATATAATATAATTATAAATATAAATTGACGTGATTTTGTTTCTTAGAGGTGTTTTGTTTGTGGTTGGATTTTTCGGGAAATAATTTAACTAATAAGAACAAATTTATTGCGAAAAAAGGAGTAATATATATACAAATGCATTGAAAAGATAATTATCATCCAATACAAAGCTTATTGGGTTGAAAATTCTTTGGTATTTTTTAGAAGTTAAATATAATTACTAGGGAACTAGCGAGCCATTATTTATAAAACTATGTAAAATTAGTAGGGAACTAGGGAGCCATTATTAATAAAACTATGTAAGAATATACCAAAACCATAACTACCACAAAACTAAGATTAGACATTATATATAATATGGCATGCCTAACCTTATCCAAACTAATGGATCGGATGTTCAAACATATATAAAGTTTACGTTGTGTCAATGATGTTAACAAAAACTATATAAACCCTAAAAATTGCAATGAAAGCAAGAGTTTAACTTCCAAACGAACTCTTTTTATTTTATTTTTCTTAGACGTCATCTCTAAACTGAAAGACTTGTTTAGATTACATGTTTTATTTTTCTACCCAACTTGTATAGAGTGAGATTCTCAAGCCTAGTTGGTATAGTTTATACGTTTGCTACAATTGGTTGCAAATAAATTTACATGCATTATGCATGTGTCACGTAACTTAGTTAATACAAGAATTAAGAATATACTCTTTTCTGCTTGGTCCATATAACATATTCTAATTAAGTCAGAGTTTGAATCTTGTCGTATTACAATCGATTTTCTAATACATTTTTCAATGTTCTAAATCTCTAATAGGCTTCTATATATTATAGTCTCTTCTCAATACCCTACGGGTGTATATTTTTTTGTTTTGATTCCGATAAGGCAAATTTATTTCCAAGGAAGACTATGCATTATCCACAATTCAGTTTGCCGCATGCTTAGCTTTTACGATAAGTCAATAGGTTAATTTAGCAAAATGAACCACAACACATGCATTAAGCACCTAAAACGATAAGTTCAAATCTTCTTGGAGATTACACAATTTCAACATTTTCTATAAGAACATTGTTTTTTCCTTCTTTTTTTTGTCAAATCATGATATATAATCATATATTAAACACCTAAAAGTATAGATATTTAGAGTAATAAGTTCCCATTAAATGAGGAATAACTTAATTATTGTAAGATATAAGTCCCAGTAATAAGTATGACAATATGACCCATGTTATAATTAGACAAAAAGGGGGGAAATCTTGAAAAATCATGTTAATAAATATTATAAAAAAAAAAAAAAAAATTAGTAGGTGGTAAAAGATGAGGAACTGAAGGGAGCAACATCAGATGTGATGCGGCATACAATCATATCCAACACAGCAAATTAGAGACTCTAATCACTGCTGACGAGGCTAAGTCAGACAGTCTTCAGTAATGCGCCTAACTCACCCACCACCATCCCACTATACGTCAAAGTTTTTCTTTCACTCTACTAACTTAATTACTTACTTACATAAACTCTTTAATCTTTTATCTTAATCTACTTTCACATTGATAATCTACTTGTATAATCTTGGTGACAGTTATTGGGTCATCAAGAGTTGTTAGAATATGATGTTGTATAAATGAAATTCAATTTATTATATATAATGCATAAATGTAATACTACGTAAGTAATGTGTTTAATATGTTTTTAATTGTTGATTGATATGAAATACTCTGTATTTAATTGCGTAGTACATATATGTTTTCGAATTTACATGCACTATACTAGGTTTGTAGAGAGAGTATATATATGAGCACTAAATTACGTACTATATTTATGTTTTAAATATAGACTGTATGTATTTAATCATACCAAAGATAAAATTTCAATTAACAATGGTTTTTATGGGAGAAGATAATATATAGTTAACAAATATATTATGGAAACAAGATCAATGTTAGTAGGAGATATTATTTAGCTTTTTAAATCTTAACTTCTAGGCTAGACATAATTTTTGGCAATATCTATATCTATATATATGTCTTCATATTGTACACATAAAATAAACTAGGTCAATTGCGCAATAATATGTTTGAATACATTAAATTTTTTTTTTTTAACAAGTCTCCGATAAAATCGTCTTACAGTAAGACCATCAATCTAGAATGTGACAATTAATTAGGAGCAACGAGCTAATTAATTAAATAATTAATCAAGTATTTAAGATCAGAGCTCAAGAAGCGTGTGTCTATTGCAATTTATAGCTAATTAATTTGCTTCAATTAAATTCATAAGGGAATTTTTTGTCCTTAGAAGACATCCAAATTCCCCTGACTCACGTATGACTAGATTTTGATTTGAAACGACTTTGGCCCAATTCTGTTAAGTTTGTTTTCAATTCAGCTCAATTATATTTATTAAATGATTATACGAATAAGCATATTATATCCATTTCAGTTCCCTTCTTACTTGCACTAACATAAGAATTAAATTAGGAGTTCAAACCTTTTAGTTTCCAAGATTAATTTTCATCTCAAAATTATTGGCAATAAAAAACAAAATTCCTTTAACTGCAGTTTTTCTAAGCATTCGAAGAGTATAGGTAAAGTAAGCAATTTCCTCATTTAAGCATGGACATATGCGTCATATATTTTAATAAATAATTAATATATGAGGTAGCATGTGAAATTGTGAATTACCAAGTCAGCACCACGTAAGTTGATGTTGTGAATACTACTAATTGGCGTGCCGCGTGCCCATCCCCACAATCTTGATTTTTGAACCAAAACGTAAATTAAAATTAATAAAGGCATTTTAAAAATTAGAAAAATGGAAGAAAAAAAAAAAGAAGAAAAGATACTTGGTGCAAAATGCAAATTCAGTTAGTGAGTGCTGTATGTGTACGTGTGCATGGTAGGTTTGATCGTTGATGCCTTATAATTTTGATTTGGGTGAAATTCTATCTTCTTTACATAATGATGTATCCAGTATCCTTAATTGAATACAGTAACAGAATTACGTGGGTTATAGTATACTCTTTTCATCCTATTATCTTTTATTATAAGATTATCTTGTACATACTTTAATACTTAGCAGAGAGAACGATGTTACGATAAGATATGATCACTACTTGTAATTAAAAAGAGAATATTTATTAAAAAAGGAAATAAGGTAAAGATGTTGAGATATGTAAAAAGAAAAAAAAAACGAGACAAAGATAATGAAACGGAATGAAAAAAACATAGTACTTTTCTTAGTGAAAATATTTGGATTCTTTACGTGTATGTTACAATTCTTCCTTTCGGTTGCTGTTCTTTTGGAATTTTTGAGACATGGTAAGAAAATTGAGAGATGACCCCTTTAGAGTGGAAACACTTGGGACCCATTCGCTAGTAGTACTATCAATGACTAAAAGACTCGAAAGTCAATGGTCAATTTCAATTTCTTCAATAGGGTTGCTTACTTTAATTCATATAAGTACTACTAGTATGAAAGTCTTTTAAGGGTTTTTTTACATGGAAAAATCACATTAAAATAAAAATATACTAATTAAATTTTTAGTGGCATTTTACAATAAATGTGCAAAATTTCATAAACATAATAATTACAAATTCGTACTCGTATTATATCATATACATTTTTGTTGTCAATTTTTTTACAACTTTACAACACAATTAAAATTGTTTAAAATCTTGAATTTATTGATCAATACGAGTTTAAGGGAAATGTTCTACTCTGTAGATGGATTTGATTTTTCATGACACAAGTTATATCGTAGTTATAGGCTAGCATGTAAATCCTCCTCAATGACATAATGTTGAGGAACTCATTTACAACTACACTACATAAACACTTCCATCATATTTGATTCTTGAAATCAGGCAAATCCAACTTACGAGTGCAAACATATAATAGTAACGATTATAAATGACGTGGTGATGTTGAAACTGCAAACAACTGTACATGATGTGGCGGCGTTTAAAATCATTGGATTCCCTAATTACGAGCCATTTTTTCTATTATTTTAACAACAACAAAAAGAATTGCATTTTCTTATCTTTATTGTTCATGCGTGAATTAATTTTGTTACCTAGCCTCACATGCCGGCTTTTGTCAGTGAGCACAACTAACTAATTATCATTCGAAATCTTAAATCAAGCCAAAATACTTGCATGTGCTCTACTTCTTACCCTCAGATACTATCATACTACTGCCTTAATTTTTACATTAATTAGGACAATTAAAGGGTTAATCAACGAATTAATTAATGGCATTTGTTAATCATAGATTTGATCATTTCAATAAGATTTTGTCTCTTTCACTAATTAGCCCATCCCTAAGCCGCAAATCCTGTTTTGAAAGTGTATGCCTTTACCATGTTATCGAGCCGGTACATTTATCCTCCTCCTTTACATGCAATTTGCAAGTATGCAACATGCTATATTGCTATGAGGTACTATCTTATTATGTTTATTTTTTTTTCCGGAAATTTTGTTATAACAATAAAATCTAGAAATTGCAACTTGCGTGCATAATTAATATAATAATATTAGATTAGTGTTGCTTCAAGCCTGTAAAGAATTGTGTTTATACGGATTATAACTTTATACGATAACCAATACACCAGTATACCATGGTATAATAGTGATGATTTTTTAACGTACACCAATACACCATGATATATATACATCGGTAAGAATTTTGTCACAATATTGCGGGTGACGGAGAAGTGAGGACTAAATAGTTTATATTTAAGTGGAGGAGATGAGGGAACCAAAGTAGTTGAACATGCATGAATATAATTCGACCAAATTGATCCATACTTATATTAGCTTAAAGTTTGGCGTATTACATAGTAACAACAATTGATGTTACTATATATGTTACACAACCCCATTAAATTAAAGTCGGTATTATCTAATACGTACACTCGTAATTAAAAAGTTGAAGTTTTCATGCAAATGGTAATGTAATTACTTCATTTAGTTCAACTTAGGGGTCGAACTTTTGGTGTTAAGCTATATGACTATATGAGATGTAACATTCTTTTAGGTCTCGCAAAGTTTGTTTAATTAAACTGGGAAATTGCAAAGGAGTTACATAACTAAAGAGACGTGATATTTTAATTTGCATTTATGCTGCTTGCCTAATTGCATATGCATGCTTTGAAAAGTATATAATTCTCTTGCATAATTCTCTTGGAAATAAACCATGTCTTTTTACCGATCTTAGTAGGGATGATACATTGATACCCTGAATTTATTCATTGATTATATATGAAAAGTTGATCACTATGCTATACTCTGTAAGAAATAAAACAAAAAAATAAAAATAAAAACTAACTATTTATATATATGAGCTTTTTAAAATTTTTAACAGCGGTGCCTAAAGATGTACATGTTCAATTGCTTATATAAACACCAGCAAATCAGCAATTTAATTCTATAAAATCGCTTGTCTCCGGCTTGTGTCAATGTTTCATATAATATCGACATCCATTTGTCGCAATTTATCGTAAAAATTGATTTCTAATTAGATTTAAATAATATTCCATACGTAAACAAACTTTGTTATGTATAAAATATCTTATGAAGACGAAAATAGGACTACAGTACACGTTTTAACTTTTTGAAAACTTGAAAACCACCAATATACTTCTCTTCCACTTCTAACCTTTCTGTGCAACTACACACCTTTTTTTTCGTTTATTCTCTTCGTTATATTTATATGACATTTCAATTTATTTTGGTTTTAAAGATAATTTATCATGTTTGAATTCATTATTTTTTGTAACCATTTATTTATTTCCTTTGTTTTTCTAAATTGTCACTTTCTCGTGTTTAAAACATTTATATTTCAGAAACTCTAATCGTTTCCGTGCTACCTAAAAAATATCGATTAAAGTTTAACATTAATTGGGAAAGGGAGGTCGGGGACCACGATGAGGTTAGTCCATGTGGATGTTAGTTAATTAGTTGGCCGTTTGTTTGGTTTCCTTGGCAAAAAGAATACACCAATATATTAGTTAACACCCATGTTAGACTTCAAGTTACCCAAGACACCCAACCTTTATACGTAGTACTTCGTATAAATTTTGACCCATTAAAATAATTAAATTACGTAGCCCCCTTATCTACTTACTTAGACTTCCAATATGTCAAAGTTTTTAGAAAATGGGATATCATTAATTATGAATCATTTTCATAACTTCAATTCGTATTATTTTGTTGTCAAACTTTGAATATGCTTTCCTTCCACAAAAATTAACGCTCAATTCTAGCAAACTTTGTCTTTTCAGTCATAGTTAATTAGTTAGGTACGCACTATTATTATTTTTTTTAGAATATACATTTCCTTCATTATTATTTTCATTTTTTTAGTCTCTCATAAAAATATATGCTCAAAGAAATTGGCCTTAATTTGTTACTCCTTGACACCATCTTATGAGCATTCTAGCCCCAAGTAGCTATATATAAGCAGATCTTCCATTAACTTAAAAGTTATTAAGTTCAATTTTAGGCCAAATTTTTCTAAGACCACAGAATCTCAAAAAAAAGTGATTTATAAGCTTTGTTTTTGACATTTAGAGGACATTTTCAAGTTTCATTGGATATTTCTACCGCGTGTTACTGGTAACTTTGGAATTGGACATGATTTATTTAACCTCAAAAAACTTGTTATGTCCCTCTAAATTAAAGAAAACTTTCTTACTAAAGACACGTTGATCTTTCATACTCTCTCAACACAATTTTCTTACCTTCCGTACTTCAAGCAAATATCCGGAGACATAACTTTTGACCGCGCAATACCATGTAAAACTTTTAGCCATGTTTTTTATAACCTGAAAGCCCTAGAAAACCGTAAAATCGTGAATATATAGCCATAGTTTTCAGCTTCTTAAAGGGTTGATTTGGGTCTCATCCGATCTCATTTTTACCTTGCTTTCTGCCATGTAGTAGAAGTCACATGTCATGTTTCAAGCACTAAAAACATGCATGGGTTGTGCCCGCTATTGAGGATTTAGAGTCTTTCTCGAGACTCTGACATGTCAAATCCACGTCCAACATCCACTGTCTATGATTCTATGAACTCTCTCATGAAACTAAGTTCATGGTTTGTTTAAAATCTTAGACAACTTTTCTAGGGCATTAGCTTAGCCTACAAAATACTACAAAGTGGTAACTTCCATCTGTAGAAATTTTTTGGAGTATAAGGACACATACACTAGTCTTTTCACCATTTAGACACCATAGTTTTTAATTATGACCTTTTGGACCTTGAATAATTGTTTAAGGACTCTAATTTGATTCGAGGGGCATCATGTAAACTACCCGGTCATATATCTCTTGGAACTCTAGAACCCTTAAAATCGAATTTATAGCCTTTGTTTTGACTTTATTTCGAGAGATCCTTTTTATAAGGGAAATCTAAGTTTATTATTTGTTATGGTTAAGAAAATCAAATAGGATAGCTCATCAAATAAAACTAAAAAAGAGAAAATAACAATTGGCGAAGAATCAAAGTTTATTTTATACTTATTATTCTTAACCAGTTTACAGCTTTGATATATTAGTACGTTAATTAATTTATACGGAGCAATAACTCAATAAGTAGATTTTTTTTTATATTAAGACCTATATTAATTTAATTTCCCTGCAAGCATATGAAGAATCTAATCTAGCGCATCAAATTCAGAATTAATTACCAAACTCACCTGAAATTATTAATTTTTATTGTGCCCAAAGTTTGTCTGATCTATCCTTGGACCTTATACTATCATCATTCAACTATGCATGTGACTATGTGAGTGGGCTTGCAAGACATATCAACTCATATTTTGGGAGGAATTGAACAGGGGGATTTCTTTGCATTTTCTTTTATACTAAGACTTCGTAAGTAATTGATAGATAGAATATTATGGAATATTGTTGAAATATTCTATCTATCATTTATCATATAAGTAGGTATTGTCTCACAAATGCCATGTGTCTGATTTTATTATATTAAAGTCATACATTTTTTAGTTATGTCGAAGACAACAAAATTGATTAGGTCTTAGGGAGTCGTCTTGAGAGATATACGTAGAGTTGTCACAATTATTTTTACCTTCAATTGCTCATTGATAGATTAGTATAGTAGCCTAGTAGGGATACATAGGTTCAATCCTTTGAAATCTCATTGAGTAAATGACTTACTAGCGAATTAGGTAATTATTATTGGTCGAGTCTCTATGAAGGTGACTTTATACCAAATTTAGATAAATTCTTGTTTCATTCGAAACCTTCTCACAATCTCGATCAATCAATACCTGTTATCAACGACACAACTCACTTAATTCATTGGGAGTAAAATTATAAAAATGAAAATCAAAAGTAGGTTAAAAATAAAATTTCAATCCTACTAAAATTATCCATTGAAATTCCTAGATGAGGTAAGTACAACCCCCATGTGCTAGCCCATGTGGCAGTCCCCCCAAAACATCGATTACTAATGAGGGGTACAAGGGGCTTTATAAGATCAGTAACTAGACAATGCGGATTTATGGTCGGCTCATTTTGTTGTGGGCCTATGTTATATTACATTTATAACTCACCAACATATAATATATGACAACCTATATAAGTATATATACCATGTACCATATACAAAAAAAAAAAAAAAAAAAAAAAAAAAAAAAAAA
>PYUH01000078.1:5040549-5069829 GCA_016808085.1 Suaeda aralocaspica
AATTGAGTTAATTTTACAGTTTCTTACTTTCTTTATGTAATGAAATGGAGGGTAAAACATGTTGGATTGAGGAGGAATTAATTTAATTACTTCTTATAATTAATCAAAATTTTAGCTTCAAAAAAAAAAAAAAAAAAAAAAAATTGAGTTAATTTTACAGTTTCTTACTTTCTTTTATGTAATGAAATGGAGGGTAAAACATTGTTGGATTGGAGGAGGAATTAATTTAATTACTTCTTATAATTAATCAAAATTTTAGCTTTTTTAATTAACTAATTTCATAGATTTGTAATCTGTTAATTTATAACTAAAAAAAGTTTTAATCTTTTGGTTGTAGATCCTTATTTGAACACAGATGCTGGAACTATGTCACCCTTTGAGCATGGTGAAGTGTTTGTTTTGGATGATGGAGGCGAGGTAAAAAAGCTCACTATACTATACTACCTTAAATTTTTTTAATTTAATTTGATTTTAGGGTTATTGTTAATGAAATCCAATTTTGTTAATATATCAATTCCTCAAGATTTGAATATAAAATCTTTTTATGAAGTCATTATTGATGTTGACTAAATTTCTTTTTCACTGTTAGCAATTTGATTTTGTTTTGTTTGTCTTGGCGGCAGTGAAGGTTGTTGGAAAGGATAGGCATCTTAGAAAATGATATTGTTAGTTTTTATTTTCCTCCATTACTTTCAATTGGATTTTATGTAAGTAATCCTTTGGAGAAGTTGGGAGTTAAAATATGTTTACAACAAGAACAAAAATAAAGTCTTAGTAGACATGTGTCGATAAGAGGAATCACAAAAGTCATCTGTACATAATTGTACATATTCTCTTCCCCGTTCTTCCCTATTTAACGCCACATTTTCAGCTGAAGAAAGTTGGTTGTATAAGAATTATATGATCTCCTTTTCATGATAAAGTGAATTTTAGCTATTGTTGTTTCTATCGCATATAAAAGGGGAGAAAAAGAGTATGTTGGAACCTAGGATAACATTATGAAATTGTGAAAGAAGGTTTTTGTTGTTCTTATGGAATATCTTTACCTAGTAGAAGTCAAAAGGAGGGAATCAAAATAGGAGCTTTAGATATGTGAATATAAATATGCTTGCTTTTCTTCTTTAAGCAGAAAAATGATTTTCCCTTGTTCTTGCTGATATCTTGGTGGGGCCGGAGTGGCAAGTTGTTCCCTTGATGAGCTTTATTGTACTATGATTCTCTAGTTTAAGCTGCTAGACATTGATGCACTACTCAACTTTTGATTAAGTGTACATGAGCTAATTCAGACATGTTAATACTCGACTTTATTTCCTCATAGAATTAAATTTTTTTTAGTAGACGAGTAGTTTTCAACTTTCATCCTTCATAGTACAGAACAAATGAGGATTGATTCTTATGTTAATTGTTTCACAGGTGGACCTTGATCTAGGTAACTATGAGAGATTCTTGGACATCAAATTGACAGGCGATAACAATATCACGACTGGGAAAATATACCAGGCAAGCTGATTTTCCGACACTACCTTATCTGTTACCTAACTTGTCCCAAAAACCTTTCTTCCTAAGGTTGAAGTAGCCTACTTTACTATAATATTCCAGTGATGTTGATTAGTTTCTTGTCTTTCTTTTGCCGTATTCAACAGACTGTCATTGACAAGGAGAGAAGAGGAGATTATTTGGGCAAAACTGTTCAGGTCCTTTTCATTTCTAATCCAAGAATTTCTGTTTCTACTGTTGGCGGTTCACTGTCGTCTAAATAAGTTTTATCTTCTTTTATGGTTGTTAGGTCGTCCCGCACATTACCGATGAAATTCAGTCTTGGATAGAACGCGTTGCACATACACCAGTTGATGGACAGGAGGGCCCTCCTGATGTTTGTGTCATCGAATTAGGCGGGACTATAGGCAAGCTATTGAATTTGCCTTCAGTTGCTATTTTCTAAATAAACTTTGCGTCTCAAATTAGTTCTAAACATGTGCTTCTTGTTATAGGGGACATTGAGTCTATGCCGTTTATTGAGGCTCTTGGACAATTCTCTTATCGTGTCGGTAGGTCTTTTTCAGAAGTTTTTCTTGTTTGACCCTGATTTTTCTGTTGGACTGGTTTATTGAGTTTTTTCTTTGCAACAGGTCCTGGGAACTTTTGCCTAATCCATGTTAGTTTGGTTCCGGTGCTGAATGTTGTCGGGGAACAGGTAATTTAGGCAAATTCTGTCTGCTATCAGATCATTTTTTTTTCTTCCTGTTTGTATGAGTTGGGTGTTGAAGTTTAGAGTATATACATTTTGATGGTATATAACTTAAAGCCATTGTTACGTTCAACAGAAAACAAAGCCAACGCAGCATAGCGTCAGGGGACTACGAGGCCTTGGTTTGACACCTGATATCTTGGCATGTCGCAGCACAAAGGTATCGTTTTCTTTTTTTCTCTTGTTTACTTCATGCCGTTTTGCACCTTCCTCTGCGGTGTGATATTGACCTGAACGTTCGTTTGTTCTATGCAGCCTCTTGATGAAAATGTGAAGGCAAAGCTCTCTCAGTTTTGCCATGTCCCGGTACTTGTAATTTCAAATTCTTTTTATTTTATTATTGTTTTCTCAATATATTGTGATGGTGCTTGACCTAACTCTTGTTTGAAATGGTTCAGGATGCTAACATTATAACTCTATATGATGTCCCCAACATCTGGCACATTCCTTTGCTTCTTAGAGTAAGTGTCTTGATTCTGTACTCGAGGTGATTGCTTTTAGTTATGTCCTCTTTCTACAATATTGCTTATGTTAAATTTTTTTATTTCTTTTTGTCTCTATCAGGATCAAAAGGCGCATGAAGCTATACTAAATAATCTTAACCTTTCTGGGTTAGTCCTACATCCTTTTTTCCCCTCCTCTCCATATGCTCATATTCTTGTGAATGTTTTGGTGAACTCTTTCTGATTATACTTTCCTTCACGCAGGGTTGCGAAGGAGCCTGTGCTAAATGAATGGACACGCAGAGCTGACCTCTGTAACATGTTGCATGTGCCTGTAGGTTTCAACTGTCATATTTCACATTTTCAGCTACACTACCTTTTATTAGCAGAATTACCTTTTCCTCTATCTATTTATTTATTTGATTTTTTTTGATTTTATTTATTTATTCGTTTATTAATTAATTAATTTATTTATTTCATTTTCAGGTGAGGATAGCCATGGTTGGAAAGTACACTGGTCTTTCAGATTCTTATCTCTCTGTGCTAAAGGTGATTGAGAAATTTACAATTAAATTATAGTTTTCGATACTTTTACTCTGTTTACTTGCATGCTGTATTGCTATGGATGTTGGGATCATATAAGTCTTGTTCGATGATATCATCTTTGGATTCAATTGACTGATGAGAGCCGTCATGGAGTATCCTTCCTTTTTACATTTTTTTATTATTATATTTTGAGGATTTGAGAACGTAAGCTATTCTGATTTGGGCAACAGATAAATTGCCTTATAAAAGGTAATAAGTAAATTATTTAAAAGGTGAGTAATTTGTGGTAGGGCTGTGGAAGGTACAAATAAAATGATGCACTGCTCAGGCACTTGTTATGCAGTGAATTATATTTTATTTTTTGACTGACTCGTAACCATTGTGATTATAAGAAGTTAATCTATGTTAGTGAAGCATAATTACCTATTTACCTTTGTTAACTCGTCCTTATTCAAAAGTACCCTTTTTTATTCCCTTCCCATGAGAATTTACTGTGACCAATATATGAGCGCCTTTGTCCATCTCTTTTCTGTTTCTCACTCATGCAACGCTCACCTCTATTAACTTCTACACCCAAATGTTTGTTGGCTTACTTTCGAATTAACATAGAGACATTAAGAAGGTTAGGTCATAAAGGCCTTTCTTAAAATTTTCTTTTGTATTTAGCATTTATGACATTACATTTGGTTAGCATTTAAGGTTGCATGGAATTGCATAAGATATTGACTGAATTGACTTCTGTTATTATCAGGCACTCTTGCACGCTTCAGTTGCATGCCATCGTAAACTTGTTGTAGACTGGGTTCCAGCTAGTGACCTGGAAGATTCCACCCAGGAGGAGGTAAAGATGACTTATGCTTCACACTTTCCACTCATCTTATTTCTTGCCCCATGAATTCTTCCGTAATTTTCTTGCTCTTGTTTTTCTTTATTATGTTGTTTTCCCAAGTTGATGTTCGGTTTTTTACTTTGCAGAACCTTGATGCCTATACTCGTGCCTGGAATTCGCTTAAGGTTTGTGTTTTCATTACTGTTAATTGTAGTGGATTTGAATTAAAATGGTGCTTTGGTAGTAAAAGACATTGACTATGGTCTTGTTTGGAATTGTTATAACTTGTTGCGAGACATGCATGGTCTTTGCTTACTTTTACATTTTCTTAATTTTTGTACCAAGGATCCTTTCTTAATCAAGCATTTGCAGCTGTCTTCTTAAATCTGTGTTTACCTTTTTATTTCAGGGTGCAGATGGTGTTCTAGTTCCTGGTGGATTTGGTGACAGAGGTGTTGAAGGGAAAATACTTGCAGCGAAGTATGCCAGAGAAAATAACGTTCCATATCTTGGCATTTGTCTGGGAATGCAACTTGCTGTTGTTGAATTTGCTCGGTCTGTTCTTGGATTGCAAGATGCAAACAGCACAGAGTTTGATTCAGAATCCAAGAAAACCGAGAATCCTTATGTTATTTTCATGCCAGAGGTTTGTCACTTGTAATTGCAAGTTTTAATATTCAGTGAATATTGCAGTTTGAGGTTAACGTTATGGCTTATTGTATTTGATAAACAGGGATCAAAAACTCATATGGGAGGCACTATGCGACTTGGTTCAAGGAGGACATATTTCCATGTCAAGGACTGCAAGAGTGCCAAGCTGTAAGATAGAAAGAATATAATCTGCTGCTGCCTCTTTTATTTTACAGTAAATTCAGAGCTTTATGCATTTTCTTTTCTTGTAATAGGTATGGCAATGCTAGTTTTGTTGATGAGCGACATCGGCACAGATATGAGGTCTGTTATGAACAAGCAATGATTGTTTGCATCTTTCCCTTTTGTATTCATACCTTTCATTGTTGATGAGCATGGAAAAACTAAATTTTTGATGAACATATTTTGCATAACAGGTGAACCCTGATATGATAGCTCAACTTGAGAGCTTTGGCATGTCTTTTACGGGAAAAGATGAAAGTGGCCAGCGAATGGAGGTTAGGATTTTAGCTTTAGAAACACTGTTAAGAACTTTTCTGGCTATTCTTTCTGTATGTTGACATTCTCTTTGTTTAACAGATAATTGAGCTTCCTGATCACACCTTCTATGTTGGAGCTCAATTTCATCCTGAATTCAAGTCAAGGCCAGGAAATCCTTCTGCTTTGTTTGTAGGTGTGTATAATTGTAACCTGATGTTCTAAATAGGCTCACATTTTTTTTTAAATGGCCAGATAATTTCTCTTCTCAATTGAAATTGTAAACCTGATCTAATCTACTCCCTGGTTTTAAACAGGTCTAATAGCAGCAGCAAGTGGACAGTTGGATGCTTTCTTAAACAATCCTAATCTTGTACATATTATGTTGGAAAGGGAGAGTCCTATTTACAAGGATTCGCTACCATCTAATCCTCAATTATGCAAATCCAAGGACCTTCCAAATGCCTGTGATCTACCAAATGTCCCTGTGAACGGTGATCTACCAAACGGCTTTGTGGATGGCGATCTTCCAAATGGTATTCACAAAAAGCATGATAATGGCTTTGTAAATGGAGTACACAAAAGCCATGACAATGGCTCGATAAATGGTACAAGAAAGGAGCAAGCTAATGGACATGCAAATGGATTGATTAAAGGTATTCATCGAAGTCAGGTTAATGGGTCTGTAAATGGGATTTATCCTGAACATACTAATGGATCAGCAAATGGTGTTAATTTGCAGCTTGCCAATGGTTCTATTAATGGTATTTATCCCGAGTATAATCATGGTTCAATTAATGGTATTTGCAAGGATCATGACAACGGGTTGTTGAATGGAGTACATAGTGACCATATAATAAATGGTTCCATCAATGGCATCTGTAGTAATGGCAATGGTTTTCACTAGAGGAAGGGATTAGAGGAGGGGTGAGCTTAAGTTAGTGGCCATACTTTATTGAGCAGATTTTTGAATTAGCTACTTTTGCTAGTATTTTCGGTTTGACTGTACAGTTGTTTAGAGTAAGCTCAGGTCATGTAGCTTTCGGGATTCTGCGTACTAACAGAGCTGAATCCCAGTCTTTTATTCGGGACGGCCTGTTGTGTTCGACGGTTGCAGTGTAACTAAGGGAGGGTTTGAGGTTTTTCTTCTTTTCCTCTTTTTTTCTGGGTCGATTATACCCTCCTCTGTAAACTGAATTGAAACTAGTGTGTTTCCTATTTGCCTACTTGGTATTTTGATAGAGTGAATTCCTGCCTTTTGCACTGTACGGCTTTCAGCAGGCTTGACATGAGACCGGCTCTCATGATGCCCTTTTTGCTTGTTTTTGCCCTCAAAGTGTATTTCCAGAACCTCGCCTGTTTGAGGATTTTTATGAACAAAGTGAACAGTTTATTTTCAGCATGTATGTTTGATGGTTCTCCCCTCCTTTAATTACCTTTGGTTAGTTGCTGGATAATATTAAAAGATTGTAGTAGTACATTGAAAAATTGAAAGTAGTATATTTTAAGTATGTACATGTATGATAAATTTCCATCTATAAACAGTTCATTGCTTTTAGAGTTTGAAAGTTTTCAATTCAGTATATGGATATTATAAGTCTATTGGAGATTCCAAAACTTGCACACTTTAGATAGTTATCAAGCTAGACTTCACATGGTTATGCTAAATGCGACAAGTCTAAAACCAAAAGAGATGGTTATGCTAAATGCGATGGGTAGATAAGATACTACGGTGGAATGCACCTATGCTTTTACTAACTACGCAAAGCATGTTATTCAGAAGAACACAAACGGAAAGAATTGGCAACGCATTGTGATTTGTAAGGTTGATAGCAAGAAACGTTGCACTATGTAGGACTGTGAGAGCACATTAGTGGTGTTTACATTTACCAATATAACACATGGGGATCTTCATTCAACAGAGGTTTTTTTAGAAGGCATAGATTTATATGAACTATTGCAATCTAAGGCTGAAATGTTTTTTGCTACTGTCTTTTTTGTTAAGGGAAAGGAATTCATGCACTGTAAAGTAACAGAAATAGAAAACGTCATAAATTGACTTGTCACTGAATCACTGATGTATAAATCCATATGATGTCCTCTGTTTTTTTATTGCACTTATAGTGGCCACAATTATATGACAACTTGCTGTTGTGGACATGATTAACTGAAGAACATATGAACATGTAAAAGGCGGTCTTAACGGATTTCATAGTTTTGGATAACAGGATTAACTTTCGGCACCATTCATCTAATCAGAATAAAGAAGAGTATTAAGACTAAAACGAAGCAAACGCCTTTCATTAACTTAATTAACACAAATAAAACACATTTCAGTTGTTGAAACTTTGTCCCAGTGCTAGAGTAGGTATGCCAACAGCCCAACAGTCAGGACATCAGACATGACAAACGAAATCGAAAGTTGTCTAAAAAATATTACAATAGTGTGTGCTAGTACGAATACAAGATCTTGAACCGTCTAACTACCATCGTCTTTAGTAGATTCTCCGACATTCTTATATGCCACCAACATCACATAATGCATTGTATGCTTTAGGCAATCAAATCAACATATATTATCAGATATCTTTGTGGTATGGTAGTTGGTCGATTCATTCAAACAGCTAGTAATATCATTTGTCAGACCCACGGCATCTTTGCTCTTCATAGTTAAGGATGTTTAGGATCCTTAATATTGTGTCATGCAGTATAAATAACATAGGGCACACCCCATTAGTGTTCAGATACTATACGCCCGACTTTGTGTAGCTACTGAGTGAGTAGTTGATTCAAAATATTGGATTACAAGCACAAGAAGAAAAGTATGAGAATCTAGTCCGGCCATTCTCAGTCAATTACAGCTCTTCCGAAAATCTATTCATCATGCTATAGCAGAACGGCAGAACATAATATCAACAAGCCTCAAATGTCTAGTAAATTTGACACGCCTTTGAATTAAGGCAAAATTTACTAAACTGTCTATAAACTGTGCTTAATTTTACTAAACTATTAGCAAAATGTGATCGATTAAGCAACAATGAACCATATGCCAGATTGTTAGTTATTAGCCAATTGGTAGAATTATGATGATGATTGAGTGATTGACACATACAATCAAACCGAATACTATCAGATTTGAAATACATGCCTAGATAGTATATATGGCAACTTTGAGGAAGGTGAGTAATTATTAGAGCTGCCATCTTTGTAGTATATGAGCACATAAGCGTCGTCGCCTTTGAACAGGTAGGCCTGTTAGGCAAGTGTGAGGCAAAGACAGCTTTACTGTCAATAGCAAACTTGGTGTTCAACAAGCAAGGAAAGGCATCGGTGATAAGACCGGTGCTTATGATAGTTTTGAGATTGTAGTTTATGAGGGTGTATAATACGGGCATGGATACACTATCCAATATAGATGATACAAGTACGCTAATTAAGCAATTACAAAGAGATGCTGAAAGGCGTAAAGTCGTCTCCAATAGGATATTAAGCTCAAAAAGGAGGCAAATGCCAATATAATTCATCAACTTGGTTCGCTACTAAAACAGATTTTAGTTGAAGAACTTGTAAGCCCTGGTGCTAGAGTAGCTATGCCAACAGGCAACAGCCCAACACTCAAGAGATAACAGATATACGAGATCGAAGTTACCATAGTGTGAGCTAGTATGAATACAGCATCTTCACCCCCTACTATGTTCTAACTACTACATTTCCTCCAATCCAGTGTTTTGGAACTCATTCTTATCAGCCAGTCATGCTTAGTACAGTATTCATTAAGCATCAAATCTCTATCAGAAACATTATGGCAGTCGATTGATTCGCACATACTTCTTTTATTAGGCCCACCACATTTGTGCTTTACACCATTAAGTGTGTTTAGGACCCTTAACTGCTTCATGCACAGCTGAAAAATCTTGGTCTCCAAGCCCCATGCTTCTTGCCTTCTTGAACGCCTGCAATTGGATTACGTTACGTTGGTTGATTAATCACAAAACTCAGCAAATTAAATTGTCAGACTGTACCAGAAAATCATGCAAAACATAGCATCACAGCATAAACATTCTATAGTAGCGAGAGAAACATTACTCAGTCGGTCCTTTATTAATCATCCACAATCAATTGGGAGTCAAGAGGTTGCGATTCAGTTTTTAATACTTCGTATCTAGACAACTCCATATATATCCTCTATATAAGATATTAAACCTATAAAATGATGGCAATAGTAGTCTTTTATCAGAATATTACTCCATAGTCACAACTTACAAGCGCCATCTATGGTAGCATGGACAAGTTAAAATTTCAACTGCTTCAGGATTTTATAGCATGCTCTTTCTATGTTCCCAATATACATGTTTTCAGTTGTTGAGCATCGAACAAATTATGGATTTATGGTAAGCAGAGTTTATGTCATTGTTCCCCAAATCAAGGATGAAACACCACACACGCTCAGCTTCCATTATACTGGCAATTCTCATCTCTTAGAAAGATTTCACTCTGGCTTTAGGATGTGGAGTCAAACAGATAAATTTGCATGTAAAGTCCACAATTAGATGGCATAATTACCAGCCATGCTTCTCTATATACAAAAAACATTATTCCGTGGTTCACAACTTCACATGCAGGAATATAATATCGAGGAATTAATTTCCACAAGCCAGACTCACAGTGTTGGTATCTAGTGTTCTACTTAATTTAAAGTAGAGATATAAGCATCATCTTTCCCCCACCCCCAACCTTGAAATAAGTTTAAGGAAAAACATCATTTTGTAAAGCCATTCAATGACATAAGAGAGGGATATTCACCTCATTTGCTGCAGCTGCTACCGGCATCGAAACAGCATTTTCATCTCCAAGGGCGAGGGCCAATCGCATATCCTTCTGTTGATGCTTTAGAGGAAATGCAGGAGGGTAATTACTTTGAAGCATTGAAGGCCCTTTCCCCCTGAACATTGGATTAGCCATGGCTCCCAAGTCCTAGGTACAGGTAATTTTAGTTAGCATCCAAAGTTCCAAACATAATTACCACACATTATTTTTATCCAAAAAAAAACAGCAAGCAAGACAAGTCACATGAACCATCTTACCAACACATCAAGAAGAGTGCGGGGATCTAGTCCACTTTTCTCGGTCAGTTCCAGCCCTTCCGAGAAACCATTCATCATACTGTAGCAAAACAGAATATCAAACCCAAGGATTCCAAAGATGTAAATATCCATTTAGAAAGATAATTCTCGTGCTGTAAGAGATCAGTGCATGGTCCAATTAGAAATCAACTTTGCAGTACAGCAGTTTGCTTTCACCAATAGCAAAATCAAAAACCAACTACTTGTGAATTGTGATGATAAGATCATAAATTAAGGTTGCTTATAAAGAGTAACTTGAGAATATCAAAGATCAGAGCTTCAGAGTGATAAGGAATCAGGCTTGCAATAGGACTAACAAAATGTAAAGCACTAGTGAGTAGCAACTATACTTTCATGTTATCATTTGATGCCAGGATCAACATCTTATAAATATTGGAATGAAATGTTGATACTTGATAGTCCCTAAATGGTCAACAATTCAACATAATGTGGCATCTTTCTTCTCTCCCCCTCTCTCTTCTCATCATTAATAATCATCAAAATTAATACCTGCACAACTCAAAGGAGAGGACAGGAATGAAGCAAGAAAAGACCCTTCAGCGACAAAACAGATACCACCTCTGTTTATAATTATTTGCAACAATTAGACACAAAGTAGGGAGGAAATATGTCTAGTCATTTGAAAGGTGTTAGTACAATTCTACAGGAGGTATCAAAAGTGCAAAATAATTAAGGCAATCAAAGGTGATGTTTGATTTGGCTGGAAAGGCAGCTTCAGGGTGAGCATATAAACATATAATATGTATAATTAAAGACCATTAGCACCTCCCCATTTAGAACAACCTAGGGTAATAATTAGAAAAGATGAGGAGGAAGAGAGGGAAACTAAAGTGTTTTTAGTCTGCATCATTCATATGCTAACAGCACAAATAAATGAACCTCAAAGGCTTTTCATTGTTGAGAAAAAGTGATATAAGCATTATAAGTTGTAATGACTTCCTCTTAAGTCTGAATTACGCACAAGTACAATGCATATTGCATCAATGAGCAAAAAGCCACTTCAACGACCTAGTACGGAGCCTACCACAAGCAAGGTCTGTAGCTCTAAATGTAGGCATCCCTACCTAATTGGTATAAAACGAACAAAGAAAATGTTAGGTATTCAAGTCAATATACGAGTTAAGCAACGTTAATATGTATGATTTCCTAGCATTGTCACCTTGCAAGTCTAAAGGACAGACATGATACTGTTTCATAGTAAGTATAAATCCACATCTTGCTAAGTGCTAACTATGAAAGGCAGAAATCTAAGATGAAATCATGTCAGGTACTGAACAAGAATGCTACAACACAAATTGTAAGATAATAAAAAGTGCAAGACCCTAATTTGGGGTCATTCGTCTCCTGGCACATGTAGAGTCTTGCCTTAGAAAATCTAGCGGAAGTAGAAAGGCTAATAAAGAAAAATTACAAAGCTTGGAAAAGTAGTATCACCTGCCCATTATCATGTTGACAACAAGCTTCATTTTAGCTCCATTTCCAACCTCTCCCAAGAAGAAAGACTTCTTCCCCAGTACATCGAAAATTGGAATTGCCTCTTCATACAATCCCTACATCCCAACAACAGAACCATGCTAAATACACAAGGTAAAGCAAAAAACAGTAGACAGAATAACTTGTCTAGGCAACTCAAAGATGATTTCAAGGAACACCAGCTCTTTTAAAAATATTTTCCTAAATGAAGCATAGTCAGACAAATAGGCTGTGGTCATAAAATGATGCATGAATGACAGTCATCTATTACCTTCTCTCCTGCAGCTAGGATAATCAACTGACCATCTTCAGCAGGCTTTTTGCTGCCGGAAACTGGAGCTTCTAGAAATCGCCCACCCTTGGATGTAATTCCCTGCAGATTATTTGATTTTGGAGTTGTCAAAGGGAAAAGACTACACAAGCAAAAGACACTTCGAAAAACGAGAGGCACCCTCAAAGTACAGAGTACAAACAGGTATTAAACAAAACATTCATGAAATCATTCAAAGATAAAATCTAGTGTTTCTGTATCCAAATATTCCAGAATTGATCAAGGAAAATTTCACTGACTGCCATCATAAAATCATTTAGATGGAAAGTTTCCAGCATGCTGTATGATTGCCTCAGCAAACATAACAACATATGTCAGTGGTCACCTATATGCCTCAACAAACATAACAACATATGTCAGTGGTCACCTATATGCCTCAACAAACATAACAATATTGATTGCCATAAAAGTACCAGGATCCAAATCATAAATTTAACAATCCGGTAGCTGCATCTTGTCATGGAAATGAAGATGTCAACACTACATTACCACCAGAAGTACTGTTCATATATCCAAAGCACGAAAGATTTAAGCCACGAGGTCAAACCACAAAGATGAGAATCATGTAAGGTTTTATAATCAAAACTAGAGCATTGATTCCAAACTTCAGTAATCCGCACTATATGATGAGCTTTCACAAGAACGCATTCAAACCTCATTGATCTTTATGGATGTTTCTGCATCTACAGTTGACATATCAATGTAAGCTTTTCCATTGCAAATTTCCTCAAGAATACCATCTTTATCAAAAGCAACCTAAGCAGTCATGAAGGCTGTAATTAGATAAGAAAGATCAAGATAAAATATTAATAAGCCTCAATGCATTTCACTAACCGAAATGGCAGCTGCGGGATCAGACAGCATCGCGATTGTATATTTACACTTCTTTATTACAGCAGCAGGTGTTTCTCCAACAGTAGCTCCGTGTTCCACAAGTTCATCACACTAGTAAATATGAACAGTAAAAAGCTTAGTCTATATATAAGCATCAAGATGCAATAGTTGAACATGGTTGGAAAAAAAAATTGTTTATAAAAGCAACCAGCAACTACTAGTGTGGGGCTCACATTATATATTCCATATAATGTCGTGTTTCAAATAATTTTACCGTCATACAAGAAGTATTATCATCAAATCTATTCCCAATGCTTACAAGATATATCATTGTCATTTAGTCAACACTGTCCCAACACTAGAAAAGAAAATGCTTGCTTAATATGCAGTTCAAATCATAAACTAATTGCTTCACCAACACAAATGAATCAACTCAGTCTCAGCGACAATACGAAGTACACAAAGTTTCTGATATCAGCAGCAGTAATGTAGCTAAATTTCCAAGAATCTCTGAACTGCATAAAATTATTTTGTTTTACTATGCCGAAGATAAGTATATACATATATTCAGATACACTTGCTAGTCACATAATGTTGCATTGTTGCCAACTTGCCATCACCACACAAAGAATGGGCTCAAGTCAGCATACTCCTGTACCTCCCAAGGTTAGTGTTGATGAGAACAAGTGAAACACAACTGAGTGGCGAAAATACACCATTCACTGACACACATTCAAGCAGTTCAAGTACTTGCAGGTAATGTGAGCTACATGATCGATATGCTCTGGTCACGTAAGTCAACCACTGCTCACCACTCTTGGTCTCACACTAGGATCATATTTCCCCAGAAATGGCAGCTTCCAACAGAAAGCAAATAGTAACACAAATGTACAGCCTCAAAAACATATCAATTACTTTCACATAATCATCTATTTTGGGATTCTCTCTTCATTATTCAAGATCATTTTTTTTGTGGGTTATGAAATAAAAGGTCAAAATTGAGCTATCCACAACAACTGCTTTGGATTATGGTCTAATCTCATCTTCATCCAATGAACTACAAATCTTTCCAAAATCCAAAAATCAACTACAACACTTTGATTGACATAAACAAAATCCAATTAAAAATCTAAACTCATGAACACTAATTGATAAAGTGCTTCAAACAAATACTACAGTAAATCCCAAAATAAATAAAAAACAACATCATAAAGTTAATAAATTCAAAAGTATTACAAGCATAAGATAATTCCATTACCTTAGAAAGAGTTCTATTCCACACAGTGACTTTGTAGCCATTGCGCAACAAATTCATAGCCATAGCTTTGCCCATTATTCCCAAACCCAAAAACCCTACCTCCATTTTCTTTTCTTTTTTTTTTCCTTTCACCCAAAATAATTCAGTCTTTTAAATTTCCTGCAACAATTTATATAAATATCAAAATAATAAATCAATAACTTTCCATATGAAAAAAAAGATAAATTGAATCATAAATATCAACATAAATAAAAACTTTTCAATTATAGTAATTATAATTAAAACTTTAGAAAGTTCTTACATAGTATATAAATGGTCAATAATTAAAATCAAATCAATAACTTGGGCAATAACCCAGATGAAAAGTTTCAAATTTTAATCGAATTCGACACATTCAAACTAATTTTTTGATGATTAATTAACATATTTACTAAAAAAATAGAAGCTTTTAACTTAAAAGAAGATGAATTGAAGAAAATTCATACTTTTGATTGACTAAGTCCAAAATTGATTGACTGATAGTAGACTAACACCAATTATATGTCTTCGTTTCTTCTATTTGTTTGGGATGAAATCATGGAATCAAATTTTGGACCTTTATTAAATTATGGGTTTTCTAACTCCACTTGGAGGCCATGAATTTACTCAAGTTTTTGGCCCACTTTATCAAAATTAACAACATTACAAAAACCATTCATAAGTCTATGTAAATATTAGTTGAGATCACTTGGGATATTCTTATTTTATGTGATAAATTTACCAAAATTTATCATATTGATAAAGAGTTGTATGTAAGGAGGTTTATTGAATAAATTTATCAAAATTTATTATATCAATAAAGATTCGCATGTAAGAGGTTTATAGAATAAATGTAAGGGCTCACTACTTTTGTATAAACCTCATAATTGTTTGATATACTTTGTTAAATCTATTAATATGATAAATTTAAAACTCTAAATTAACTAGTGGACTAAAATTATGCATAACCTGGTAGTTGTTAGTTTGCTATACAGTCCTAGAAGGAAAATTGATGTTAACCACAAATATCTTTACCAATAAGTCAATATCTACTAACTACTCCAAATATATTGTCACAATCTATATATTCTTTTTTCTGTAAAACAATTTTATTTTCGCAAAAGTTATGTCTTAATGGGTTGATGATTTCTTTCGCCTTAATAATTATAACTTTTAAATTAACATAGTTGTTTGTTGTGTACAAGAAAATTTAGCTAAATGTTACATTTTTTTCTCACAAAAGTTCATGTTAGATGGAAGATTGACTCTTCTCTATTTTGCAACAAAAATTTACAAATTATGTCCTTTTTTATTTATTTTTTATTAGAATTAACAAAAAAATTATCAAATATAGCACTGTAAGATTAGTCGTAATGGACTTAAAGATGGTATGAAGATATCAACGTTTTAGAATTTATTTCTAATTTTTTAATACACTTAAAGATATATGTCAATTATCTTATTCTTTTGGACTTATTCAATTTGGTTTTGTTCTGTTCATTTAGCTAGTAGGCTTTTGAATCTGTAATTCATATTGTTTCCTTTTAGGCTCCGTTTGGTAGAGTGTAAAACATTTTTCATGAATAGTGTTTTCCTCCCTTTCCCAATTTTTCATTGTTTGGTACATAAAGGAATGTAAAATCATTTTCCATGGGAGTAAATTTTTCCTTAAAATAATAGAAAACCATTTTTCTTCCATCCCCTTATACACTCTTTCCTTACTACCTCCTTCGACCCCTTCATTTTCCCTATTTTCATCACTTTTTTTTACATGCAACCAAACAATGGAAAATTGTTTTCCATGGAAAACAATTTTCAATGAAAATCATTTTACATTGAAAATGTTTTACGCTCTACCAAACGGACCCTTAGTTGCACATACTTAAATCTAATTCAGTTTATTTAAATCCGAACAAGATCAAACGTTTTTTTTTTTTTTTTAAATATCATGAAAAGCAAATGGTACATAAAAAAATACGGGAGGAATATAGTTGCATTAATTCAAGGTCTTATTTTATTCACCTCAATCTCACTTGCTACTTCAACCAATAACAACTATACATTAATAATCTTACAATACCTCTGTCTTCATGGTTTTTGGATTACTAAACACTTATCCAAATTTACAACACCTTATGAATAATTGAATATCTCATGAAATAATTTATGAATTTAACATCAATAGTTAATAAGGGTATTTCATACATTAACGACAACTCTCAACAATACATATAATTTTAAAAAACAACAATAATATATGACTTGAATAAAGTATTTTAGCTGAACATTATAACACATACATAACCTCGATAAAACATCGAATGTGGCTTCAAAATTATCAAAACACATTCATAACATATTAACATGATTTTTTTTAGTCGACTTATCAAAATCATGAACCTCCCCCAAAAAATAAATTAATTAAAAAAGGTAAAAAAAAACCAATGACAAGACTATATTTATGTGTCGTAATTAGAAAGTAGTATTAAACTATTAACTAAAACAGTTAACAACTCAAGATTCATCAAAACAAAAAAAAAAAAAGACAAACTTTATGACAAAAACTCAAGAGGCCCTTCTTGACAAAAAACCCAATCACTTATGTCCGTTTTCTTACTACAAAACAAGATTCTTCATGAAATCAAGCATTTCATTTCATTTCAATTTTTTTTTTCATTATTATAGACTAATCTTAAATAATACTTAATTTGGTATATTATTAAGACCAGCGTTTGAAAACAAAAACAAAAATGCCTTATACATTTAGCCGCCGGGTTTGATGCCTTTCTTATCATGAATTTCTAAGATTCGTAATAATCAAGGTTGTGTAATCTGAAATCTGTAATCTTAGTCGTAAGACGATCAGGGCAGATTCGTATGAATCGTGAATATGTACTCATAATTTAAGAGTCGTATAATCTGAAAATATCATACTGATGTTAACAACCTTAAAAGTATATTATTTAAAAATTCCAGTTGTTTGAAATCCGCGTTTCGGTTGATTTTAATTTGATTTTGTCCCCACCATCTGGTTTCCATTTCTTACTTTATAATATTAGTTTATTATATAATTTCATCAGTGATTTTCGGAGAAATTTATAAAACTCACTTACTAAGGAATTTCTATTTTTATTATTATTTTTTGAGTGAAAAATGGCAAGTGAAGAAGGTGAAGAGTTAAGTTTGGAGTTCACTCCAACATGGGTAGTTGCAGTTGTTTGTTTCATCATCATCTTCATTTCACTCTTTGTTGAACGTTGTCTTCATTATGGTGGCAAGGTTATTTTTTTTTTTTAATTTTATTTCAATTTTATTGGATCATATTTACATTTTAACAGTTAATAACAATTGTTTTTGATGATTATGTTTTCTGGGTTTATTACAGTATTTGAAGAAGAAGAATCAGAAGCCTCTTTTTGAGGCATTGCAGAAACTTAAAGAAGGTGAAAGATTAAATCTTTTGTATTAAAGTTGTGAACTTTATGATTGTTTTTTTGTGGGGTTTTGAATTTTTGATATGAAATTAGTGTCTTTTTGTATTTTTTTGTTAGTTTGATGGGGTTTATTACTTTTTTGTGGGTTTTGAAATTGACTCACTGATGTTAATTTTTTTGATTAATTTTCATTTGTTTGTGCTAAATCACTGTTATATTTCATATAAATATTTTACCTTTTCAGTAATTGGTGTTAATAGCATTGCAAAGTTGTGTTAACATAATTTTGTTGTTAGTGTTTCCAAGATCAGTAACTGCTGTTGAGTTAGGTTTTTTTTTTTGTTTGATTTATTTGTTGTTCTGTAAAATGGTGCAAATAAAAGAAATTGATGGTTTAATGTGAAATTATGTTGGACAGAATTGATGCTCTTGGGATTTATATCCCTGATGCTGACAGTATTACAAGGGGCTATCTCTAAAATATGTATTTCTGAGAAATATGTGAAAGATATGCTTCCTTGTAGTATTAAGGATAAAGAGGGATCGGTGACTGTGGCGGTAACTGAGCATGTTGGTAGACTGCGGCGGCTTCTGTCTGAAGCGGCTACATCTCAATCAGCCTATTGTGCCAGTAAGGTAATGTAAGAGTTTGGTGCTTCATTTTGTTATACTGGTCTACTGAATTTTGTTATTGTTGCTTTGCTGCTGACTTTTGTAAGATTTGGTTTTATTCTGTATGTTAGTTGTTCTAAATTTCTAATTGAATTATGAATATTCTTTGCCGTTTGTTGTACAACGTCAAACCTCAGCCATGTTCTATAATAAACAATGCATGTATGTTGATTGTTGACTACTATCATATGATTAAGATCTATATGGTTTAGTGGTTGTATTCTGTAAAGTTGTTGGTACATTGTTTATTGTTCTTTCTTTAGAAAATATTGGCTTTTCATCGTTTTAACTTTTAAGAAGCATGTGGTCTTCTTGAGGAGTTTTGTTGTCAGTGATTATTATCATTTTTTAAAATTTAAGAACGGCGTTTTGTATTACGGCCAGCAAGTTAGAAAAGGATCTAATTTTGTAGTCCGTTGGAAAAAGACGAAAGTTTGTGATACGATGGAAAACCATTTTGGGACTAAGGCTTTGTTGTTATTGATGTTGTATGTTTCAAAGGATCTGTTCATGTGCGTTTGAAGGAAAGGTACAGAACAGTTGACATGTAATTTTTCTTATGTCCTTTAAACATATTAATGATAATTATAAAAGAAACTTCTAACCTGTTAAAAAAAGATAGAGTTAATCAACAATGTTTAGATATCTGATTATTAAGTTCTTGTTATTGCTGGTTGTTCTGTGTTCTGGTCGTCACTTGTTAGTGACAAGGGAGGTTCTCAAAGTCATGTGATGTCTTCTGTGGGAGAAGCAGAAATATGAATCATTACTTTACTACATTGCAACAAGGAATTATTTTTTCCACTATAGTCATTGTTTTGTGTTAAACAGTGCTGAAGTAGAAGTTTAGTGCATATAAGGATTTGGTGAACTATGCCTACCCGCTCTAAAGTTCATAGTTTGTCACTAATTTTTTGCTTAATTTATGCAGCACAAAGTTCCTTTTTTATCAATTGAAGGACTTCATCATCTGCACATTTTTATCTTTGTTCTGGCGATCGTTCATGTCACTTTCTCTGTCTTGACGGTCGTTTTCGGGGGAGCCAGAGTATGTATCTAGTGTTAAGCTGTGTTCTTTCATTGTGTTCAATCAGTATTAAGTTTTGCCATCTTATCCATTTGCTAATGTGTATTTCATGGGATAGATACACCAATGGAAGCATTGGGAAGATGCCATTGCTAAGGAAAATTATGATACAGATCAGGGTAAGTACATTGGAGAATATGCCACTTTTTGCTCCCTTGTTTTCTGTTTATATTGTGACCTTCCATCAGTTGGTTAGTGCCACTCTCCCTGATCTGACTTTCCAAAAAAAGAAAAGAATAGAGAAGAAAGAAAAAGGAAATGAGAGGGTTGTTTTCTGAGGTATAGTGCACTTTTAAGCTTGTGTTTTTTTAAAGGAGTATTGGGATGGCTGGTTAGTTTGCTAGCTAGGTGATTTACAATCATGTCCATTTACCTTTTTTTGGCCAATGTCATGTAGTGAATTAGTGATCTTCTAGATCTGTATTCTGAACTGTTGACTGGTTTTTGTGCAGCTTTGAAACCCACTGTCACTCATGTTCATAACCATGCCTTCATTCGTGATCATTTTGTTGGCGTTGGTGAAAAATCTTCAATTCTGCGTTGGATGGTGAGCCATGAGCGAGAAATAAAATTATTTTCCCAAGCGGATAGTAACCTAATTCATTTAGTTTGTTTGGTACCTTAATTGTTTTATGTCTAATTTCCTTTGGTTCTTTACTCATCTTCTTTAGCATGCATCTAAATGTGGATGATTATAGCTGCATATTAAGTTGGAGTTTCTACTAACTACTACCTGGCATCTAGACTCTAGACTTCTAGAGTGACAAACAATAAGATTTCCTTATTACATATTTCAAGATCTCTGAACTTTCACCAATCTTCTGCTTGCTAGAGCATGTTTCTGTTTCCATTCATTGAGAGACCCTTTGTCTTATACTTATTTTATGGTTTATCAATCCGAATGGTTTCTTTTCTGGTGCCTTGATACTTATTCGAAGATGTATTGTTATTCGACAGCATTCTTTCGTCAAGCAATTTTATGGAGCAGTGACAAAGGCCGACTACTTGACATTACGCTTGGGTTTTATTATGGTATGTAGTCAATTCCCAGTCAGTAAATTCGCAGCATGCTGATGTACTTGTGTTTCCTTACCTACCATATGTGAATTCAAGATAAGTGATGGTTTTATTTCAGACTCATTGCAGAGGAAATCGCAAGTTTGATTTTCACAAGTATATGATTCGTGCTCTGGAAGATGATTTTAAACGAGTTGTTGGCATAAGGTAAGCGATATATAATGTTGATGTTGACTAGGTTTATTTCCCTTGTTTTATTTTTGTCAATCCTCCATATATATACTGAAATTTTTTATTTTTTTTGTCATGCAGCTGGTATCTTTGGATATTTGTGATCATCTTCTTGTTGCTGAATGTTAATGGTACAGAGTCCAAGTTTACTTTTCCCAGTGCTTCATTGTGTGGTTCATAAAGCAAATCGTTCTGTAGTAATCGTGCATTTAAAACTTTGCTGTATCTCACTGTATAAATATGCATGTTCGTACCATCTTTGATATCTATATGTTCATCTTTTTGCAGGTTGGCATACATACTTTTGGATAGCTTTTATTCCTTTCATTGTGAGTATCTTACTATCCTCTAATAAATTGCACATCTAGTGTATGATTACTGCTTGGCATTATATTGTTCACTAAGCTCTTGGATGGTATCTTCTACATAAACTATTGATATAGATAAGGGAAAGAGAAGAGGGAGTATTAATTACTTTTGACAACAAAGGGTGAGGTTCACCATTTGTGTTAGCCTGTTAGGCAGTCATTGTCATTAGATAGCACGGAACTTCTTGCATTAATTTTTTATTCACTTGGCCAAGAATCCGTGTGATCACCACCAACCACATCATGGTCATTACTCAGTTGATCATAACTCACGAGAAGATTACTATTGTAGGGTTAAATTTGACTTGACACTTTGTTTGCTAGCAGATTTTGGACCCGGAGTGTGAAGCAACTGAAATATAGTTGATGTTTTGTGCTTAAATATGTTGAAAATAAAATTCCTATTTAATTAGAATGCTTTAAGATTTTAACAACTTGATGTATTTGTTTCATATGATTAGATTTGTGGGTTTGGGATCATTGTAACTATTATTTTGCACAAGGGAACATTATCTTTTCTGACTACTCACATTGTTTTTAGATATCAAAAAGTCTTATACTTGGGATTGCCACTTCTGATGTATTAAAGCAGTACAAATTTTACCGAACCATATACGAGCTCAATTATTCAATCTATTTATAATTGAATCTCTGCTTGTCCATTGTTACCAGCTTCTCCTTGCCGTGGGAACAAAATTGGAGCATGTAATAACTGAGCTTGCTCACGAAGTTGCTGAAAAACATGTTGCCATAGAAGGTGACCTGGTTGTCAAGCCTTCCGATGAACATTTTTGGTTCAGCAAACCTGGGATCACCCTATTCTTGATTCATTTCATCCTTTTCCAAAATGCATTTGAGATAGCTTATTTCTTCTGGATTTGGGTAAGCTGCTTTCTCAAGTCTTCATTTATTGGTTGTTCTTGATCATCTTGGTAATCGAAACTTTTGTTCATGATTCACAGGTGCAATATGGTTTTGATTCCTGTATAATGGGACAAGTGCGCTACATTGTACCCAGGCTCATCATAGGGTAATTATTGCTGTTGTTTCTTTCATGCTCATACTTTTGTCAGAACCTCGTCATCTTGTGGTTTCATTTTTGATTTTGCCCCCTTTTTTGCAGTGTTATCATCCAAGTTCTTTGTAGTTACAGCACTTTACCTCTCTATGCCATTGTCACTCAGGTACTTATGATTAGTGCAACTTTTTCTTTCCTACTGAACTTTGTAAATCACAATGCTATTAGTATGTGGCTCATTGTTATCAAGCTAACATCTGTTTTTGGTTTTTTCCTGGAATAATATAAAGATGGGAACCAACTTCAAAAAAGCAATTTTCGATGAGCATGTGCAAGCTGGTATCCTAGGGTGGAGGGAAAAGGTAAAGAAAAAGAAAGCTTTGAAAGGATTGGTTAATGGTGCAACAACTGGTGGACCGTCAGCCCTAGAGGGATCAACTGCTACAGCGAGAATTCAGATGGGAAGACTTGGCCAACGGGATAATGAAGGGAATGAGATTCAACCAGGTGCTGTATCAGGGAACAATGCTTGAAATAAATTGAAATCAAATTGTTGATAGTAATTTAGCCTCATGCATTGGCGCATTGCCTTCACTGCTGGGTTGTTTTTGTATGATCTTTGAAAATGGGGTGGTTATTTTTGATTCGTTTTATAGGCTGTAGGAAGTACGTGTAGAAACCTTATTGGTATATATGAATGTATCCTAATTACATATATGATATACGGAGTACTAGTGCATCATCATTGCTGTGAGTTTGGTATCCCTTGATCTTGGATGAGTGTTGTAAGCTTCTGTATGATGTTCTGCTGCCGCTTTTTACCCGTGTTTTCTACAGTCTGCATTTTTGAAACTTAGACTGCTGAGTTTCATTATTTATCAAATCGGAAAAAAGTTGAAACATGTAGGTTGTGAAACTAAATGGTTCTGCCTCATGTTAAATAAGTACAGGTGAGAACACATTGACCTCCAAAAATTTGTGAAATGTAAAGTAGATAGCTTTGGTGAGTTGGTGTCTAGATTGACTATAAAAATCAAAAATTAAATTAAATTGTAGTATGGGAACTTTGTATAGCTGTGTCAGACTCTCAATCTCTATACTCAATTCATCTTCGTATTAAAGATGATGTCAGTAATTAAATTTAAGTTGTTGCATATGAAACAACATTGTTTTTTTTTTAAAAAAATAAATCAATTTTAATTTTTCAGTTAAATCGTCGTTTACCTTATAACTTAATTAATCTAATAATACAAACAAGTCTATAATGACGTTAAAAATGCCAAAATCATTATGCAATTTTACGTATGGCTCATCAACTACTTGTATTTTCACATACGGAGTACAGTCTGCCACTATGGTGCGAGCGTAGAGACCGTTTAGCCCCCCGGGACAAAGCTCAAAAGCCTCGCGCCATATGCGCCCAATTACCCAACTCCTCACTTCTCAGTATGCTCCACTTCTTTAGACTCAAGTTACCTCTCTTCAGTTTCAGTCTTCACCTTCATTTTAAGGCGGGAAATCAAAAGAAACTCTTAAAACCTTCAAAATTCTCCCCTTAATTTCTCTCTCCTCTCCTCTTCTCTTAATTCCTCCATCACCAATTTCAATGTCTAAAACCCCAGCAAAAAAAAACCCAAAAAATGCCACAAAATCACCAACAAAACCCTCTGAAACAACCCCCATAAAGCGAAAACGACTCACAAACCCTAAAAACCCTTCAATTAACAAAGGGTTTAACCAAATTGAAGATATAGAAGACTTATTGAAGTTCAATGACAAAGAAATTTCAGAAATTAGGGTTTCTTTATTAAATTGGTATGATAATAATAAAAGGGATTTGCCTTGGAGAAGATTGAATGATGATGATGGTGATAAAAGGGCATATGGGATTTGGGTTTCAGAGATAATGTTGCAACAAACTAGGGTTGCTACTGTTATTGATTATTATAACCGTTGGATTCAAAAATGGCCTTCTCTTCTTCATCTTTCTTCTGCTTCTCTTGAGGTAGTTATTATTCTTCTGTTTTTCTTCTTTTTTATTTTGTCTTTAATTTTTGTTTTTGTTGTTTTGTTTAGTGACTTATTTATTTTGGAAGTTAGTTTTGTAGAAAAAGTTGTGATCTTTTATGCATTAGTGGTGGTTTATGATTGAATGTTGATGTGATTTTACCTTGTTTGTGTAATGAGGTGAGCATAGTTTGATTGGGACAATGTTATGAATAATGAGAGCATAGTGGCTGTTTATCATGTCGATATTGAATTATGAGAGGTTGGGAGTTTGGGACAATGTAATGAATTTAGTACTTTGATGGGTTTTGGAGAATATTGGACTAGAGGAAAATTTGTGCCTTTTCCAAATTTCAACAAAGCCTTAGTCCCAAAAGAAGTTAGGGTCGGCTAGACATGAATCAATAAGAGGAATCACTTTAGTCATCTGGTGGTGTTTTCTACTACTCAAGTTTGAGTCTTGAATGGTGAGATGAACTTGAGAATGAATCTACGACCTGCTGTGTGATGTCTCTATGTAATTAGCTTAATTTCATAAATGTGTTAGTGAGAGTGGTTTAGTTGTGAGATGTGGACTTGTAACTGTTTTCTATAAGCTAGTAGAACTATTTAGTTGGACTTGCAATGGTGTAAATTATGAGTTATCTTTATACTATCTTGATATCTGTGTTTGGAAAGTTGCAAATTATTGTGTGGAGGCATTAAACTTTGACCAAAAGCAGATGAAGCATGAGTGAAATAGTTGTATTTCATCAACATTTGGATCCAGTTGATTTATGGTTTTGTCTTGATCAAAGTAACATATAACTCCGTACTTCCGTAGTATAATTTTGACAAATTTGCAGAAGGTTGTTTTGATCAAAGTAACATATTACTCCGTACTTCCGTAGTATACTTTTGATAAGTGTGCAGAAGGTTGTTTTGTTTGACCTCATTTGGTTAAGTAACATTGTTGTACTTCTTTGCAGGAGGTGAATGAAATGTGGGCTGGTTTGGGATACTATAGACGTGCAAGGTATTTATTAGAGGTAGGCCCATCTTTCAATCTTTCTCTCCACTGGTATAGGTTGCTTTTTGTTTTCCTTATTTTGCTCCTTGCTGCTTTGTCATACTTGTGAACTCTGAACCTACGGTGAAACTTTATTTTGGTCCTTAAGTAATGCAAATACCTGGAAACTAGAGCAAACAGATGGTGGAAGAAGACTCACATTAGTGGCTGAATTTATTGACGTCTCATAGGGGGCAAAAAAGATAAGTGAAGAAGGAGGCAGTTTTCCCAGAACAGTCTCTTCTTTGAGGAAAGTCCCTGGCATTGGAGATTATACAGCAGGCGCAATTGCCTCCATTGCATTCAATGAGGTCAGTGACTCGCATATAACTGGGTGTTTATACTATCCAATTAACTTTGATGCCTGACTCCCTGAGCTTGCTTTCTCAGGTTGTGCCTGTCGTTGATGGCAATGTGGTTAGGGTGCTTGCTAGGCTGAAGGCTATATCTGCTAACCCAAAGGACAGAGTTACTGTGAAGAAATTTTGGTGAGGATATGTCTCCTTTCATTAATTACTACTGTTGCCAGATGTGTTCTTCGATGTGTATTTCCCCATGTGGATAATTCCTGGCAGGCAATTTTTTGTCGTTTCTGCAACAATTTTTATTACTGTTCACTTTTGTGCTGATAAGTTGTGCGGACTTCGGAAAGTGCCCATTATGGTTGTTTGTGTTTAACTGTTTATCATATCTGAGGGTGTCAACTTTCAATAACTTGACAAATGGGTAATGATGTTCTAGTACATTGGGTTGACTATCTATCCCTCAAATTAGAGAATTGTTCATTTGGGATTGTGTTCAACAGTCTGTGATGTTGTGCATATGAGATGATGGCAGCAGTCGCATCACAGGATGCAAGTGCTCTTGAAACTGGTGTTAGTGTAACTTTTCCTTATTTTTTGGTTGTTGATAGGACTGTCAATATTGACTTTGTTATCACAAGGAAAAGGCATTTTGTAATGTTATCTTGTTGAAATTAAATTTCTACTTTTTAAAGACTTTTTATTGAGTACAGCAAAATGGATCCCTTGACTGTCTAATCATGTAATATTGCTCTGGTTGAAAGTATATACTACCTCCTTCATATTTTACTTGCAACATTTACTAATTTTGGCAGTTGCTATTTACTTGCAACAAGTAAAAAATTTCCCTAATTGGCAAATTATTTTTGTTAAAAAGACTAACATACCCTTATCATATAATTTCTCTCTCCTCACCGCCACAATCTGGATCCTCTCACCACCCACCACCACCAGTACTCCTTTCTCTTTTTCTCTCCTCCCCACAACCTACCACTCATCTCACCACCATGGCACCATCTCACGTTTTCACCCATCGCCACCACCTTCACTACGGGAAGCAAACCGAGATCTATTATGTGGTTGTGATTGTGTGATGGACTAATGGAAGGGGGTCCGAATTGATTTTGGAGTGCTTTGATCTTGTCAATTTTGGGTTTAGTTGGTGATGGTTCGATTTTGGTGGGATAAAATTGGTAGTGGTTCAATTGTGGTGCTGGTTCGATTTTGGTTGTTGGTGGCTTCGATTTTGGGTGGGTTTTTCGACTTTTGGGCTCTATTTTGGGTGGGTGGTTGCTCGATTTTTGGGTGGATGGTTGCTCGATTGTTGGTGGGTAGTGCTTAAGGTGGATGCAATGGTGGTGCGAATTTTAGGTTCGGTGATTCAAGTTCTTGGGTGTGTGCGAATTGGGTGGGCGATATGAACTCCAGGTTGGGTTGGCTGATGAGATTTTCCGGCGGGTCGGGGTGTGCTTTTTGGGTTGGTGGTTCATATTTCTAGGTTGGGTGGGTGGGTCGATGGTTCACGGGTTGGGTGGCTGCAGTGATGGGTGAGGTGGTGGTTCGTCGGTTCGGTTGTTGCAGCAGTGGATGGGGTGGTGTTTCGTGGGTTGGGTGGCTGCACCAGTGGGTGGTGGTTGTAGATTGGGTGGTTTTCACGAGGGTAGGTTAGCAATTTGCCCTACTCACAAAATTTGCCTAGGAATACGTAAACAACTCTTTCTTACAACTAAAAGATTACGGAGGTAGTATATATTTAGAAGAAATATTTCCCTAGTGATGATTGAGCCTTTTTTATGATGCATGTTTTGCCTCACGATTTCTTACTTAAGAAATTCCCAGCAAACACTATAAGGAATTAATTTACCCCATGTTAAATTATTTACTCACAAAAAAGAAGTTGCAATTATATCTTTGCTTTCATGCAACCAACTACCTGTCAGGTTGCATATGGGTCCTGCTACAGAAAGGTCTGAGACTCTGAATAAGGTCCCACTGTTGTATTTGTTTAGAAGGGGGTATTAGCCTATTAGAAGTTTTAGGACTAGTTAAATGAAGGGGAAAAGGACAAGTTATTCTTGTCATAGCTGTGACCTTATTAGCTATTGCTGTATTGATCTAACTGCTGATGTTGATCTCTGGCAGGAGTTTAGCAGGCCAATTAGTGGATCCTCATAGACCTGGAGAGTTCAATCAGGCGCTTATGGAGCTTGGTGCAACAGTATGTACTCCAACAAGTCCAAGCTGTGCTGAATGTCCCATTTCTGCTCAATGTCATGCATTCTCACTATCTAAGGAGGGTGGCTCAGTTACGGATTACCCTCAGAAAGTTGTGAAGGCTAAACAGAGAAATGAGTTTTCTGCAGTATGTGTTGTGGAGATATCAGATCCCCAAACTTTGCGAAAATGTGCAATGGGAACTAAGAAATACCTTCTTGTAAAGAGGCCTGATGAAGGCTTGCTAGCTGGTCTTTGGGAGTTCCCGTCTGTGCTATTGGGGCAAGATTCCGAAGTTGCAATTAGAAGGAAAGCAATTGATGATTTCTTGAAAGTATCATTCAACCTTGATGAAAAAAGAACTTGTAATGTGATCTTGAGAGAGGAAGTTGGGGAGTATTTACATGTCTTCTCTCACATACGCCTTAAAATGTATGTTGAATACTTGATCATACATCTTAAAGGTATTTGTTATTTCTTCTTCCTTGCTCTTGCCCTTCACTATTCCTTAATCACTTCACTCCGCTTGGCTGTGAATCTGTCTGACTTTTATATACATAGCAATTTGTATATATATATATATATATATATATATATATAAGGTGTTGAATGTTTTTCACAAGTTTTTATTTGTGTGAAGGTGGGCTGGATCTCTTGGAAAGTGTGCCGGATAAAGGAAGTTTGATTTGGAAATGTGTTGACTATAAGGATCTTTCTAGCATGGGTCTAACATCTGGTGTTAGGAAGGTAATTCTACTCCAGAAAATGTTTTTTTTTCTCTACTTTATTATCTCAGGAGTTTTAAGGTACATTGAAATTTTTAAAAACCCCTTTTTCCACTTTAAAAGGAGCCATTTATGCACTTATGCCTGATTCTTTTTTTTTCATGGTTGCAGGTTTATACCATGGTTGAGAAGTTCAAAGAAAGCAATTTGATTGACACTACTCAAGTGATTAAGCAAACAAAATCGAGAAAGAGAAGATGATTATATTGTCCTATAGCTGCATTCTGATGCTTTCATGACATTTAATGTATAGAATGTCATCATATCAGCAAACTTGCTGCTGGCATGGATGTCTTTCGATTTTGTGTATAGTTTGCTTCATTGAGACACTAAACTAGTAATCTGTAATATATACTACTGCGAGGTTCTGAGTGCAACCCGTAAGGTAATGAGCTCCATTTGGAAGTTGCAAAAGATGGTTGTAACTTTGGAGTTCAACTTTTGTAAGATGTGTTTATTGTACGGACTACGGAGTATCTTCGCAAGGAATATATGCATTGGAAACAAATTTATTTCTGGTTTATTAAGGTACCTTTGGCTAAAGAAAGCATGTTGCATTTGCTAATCTTCTACGTGCATGCGATGCCTGCATAAGTTAGGAGTTAGGACATTTTTGTGGGGTCTGCATAAGGAACTAAAACAGACAAGTTTATTTTGTTTGTGATTCAAGATTAGACTTGAATTTCAGTGGCATATATTTTCTAGATTTTTGTGGATATCATTCTCTTTGGCTCTGCCCCTCCATTCATTCTGTATTCACTGATACAGAATCTTTATTTCTCATTTCCTCTTCCATTAGGTGGCTTATTATCAATTTCAGTTGCAAAAAAAAAAAAAAAAAAAAA
>PYUH01000078.1:5070472-5164833 GCA_016808085.1 Suaeda aralocaspica
TGAAAAAAAAAAAAAAAAAAAAAAAAAAAAAAAAATTCTTTAAACTGAAATTAATCTATGTGCAAATACTGAAACTGACTATTTGGATTAAATTAGCTGCTGCACTCAGGATTTCAGGAACTCAGAATGGCATTGTCGCCTGTTGGAGCTTCAAGGTTCTGTAATGCTAATCTATTTAATTTGCTTTACTTATGTTCTCGTAGTTACTCTATTTCATTCCATTGATGTTATGTTTAACTTCTATATAAGATGAGATTGCAGTATACCTTTATTTAAAGCTACTTCCTTGGATTTCAATGGAAGCAACTGGGTTTCCAGCGGTCGTGCTTTAGCTCCTTCAACCGATGTTACCCGGGTACATGTTCCTTTCTAGATCCACCCCCCTCTGAAATTACTTCCTTCAATTGCTGTACTAGTTCTGCTGATAATCATATATATTCTGCAAAATTTGGTTCAATATATAATTGTATGTTACTGAATACTCTGAAACCTGGTTCATCATCAGAAAACCCGCCTACAAATATTATTATGCATATACCAATGGCTCCCCATTTTATTACTTTCTCCACCTCTAATTGGTCAGTCATCTTATTTTAGGCTATCTCAAGCTATTGTGCATATTCTAAATCTAATAGTTCCAACTTTTGACTTGCCCATATTTACCTTAAATGTAACTTAGTACTCATTAAGTCACTAATCCGTAAAAGCTTATGTGAAAAAAATTTCATTAATTATAGTATGGTGACTATTGTGGAGAGATGTATGAAGCCGCATTACATAGAACTGATAGGATAGCTGTCCTGCAATGTTGTTATTATGTTTGTACTCAGTTTTGCCAACATCCTCAGCAATACGTACTGCTACTGTGCCACACTTACTCGTGTACTCGTGTGTGACACTTCTAGCCAAGTATGAGAATCACAGAGATTAGGTGTAACATTCAACATATGAAATTGGCTTTTACAGTTTAAAGCTTTAGCCTTTTTTTTTTTTAATTCTTTTTTGGGAGATTGAGTCAATAGCTGTTCTTAAATATGCACCTTACTGACTTATACCAGCTGGTTTAGCTTGTGAATCTCAGATCAACTGCTCCACAAAGACAAACTTCTTGCTCGGCTGTTCAAGAATCATCAAGTCCTACAGGTAACATTTCCATCTTCCTCAATTTTACTGCAAATTGATTTACCTTTTCAATTATAAAGTAAAGCCATGCTCATTTTCTTTTCCACTAGTTTCAGCTGATGCCAAGGAAGAAAAGAAAGAAAATGCAGAAGAAGAAGAAAAGAAACCAGCAGCCGCAAAGCCAAAACCTGCAAAAGCTGCTTCTAAAGCTCCTGCTAAAGCATTGCCTCTGATGATGGAGGAAGATATCATTCCTGCATTGAGATCGACTCTTGAAGCTCAAGACGATATCATAGACCTGATGCTGGCCTTTAAGGATAATACAGTTAGTCCTCTCCACCTTGTGCATATTTGATCGCAAAAATTACATAATTACAAAGATTTTGATGCTAAATTGCACTTCTTATGTTTGTTTTTCCCCCCTAAAATGATTAGTTGGAAGGTTCATTTGTGCAAAAGGATCAAACATACTATTTTTGGGCTTTTTTCCCTGATGGATCTCTCACAGGTACTTTAATCTGTTCAACAGGTGTTTCCTTGGTTCTAGGTTTCCTGTTTTCCTACTAACTATTCGAGTATTCGTGCAAGATAGGTTTTACATATTAAAACAAAATCAAATGTACAACACCATAATTTTATCAGCTGACTCTTTGTTTTACAGGTGCAAAGGGATTTTCACTTTCCTCACAAGGCTTGGAAGTGAGCACAGTGGAACCATTTCTTATCGATGAGAAGAAAATCACCCCAAAACATGTCGTGTTTTGGGTTGAGAAGCGATTGGCAGCTCAAGGAATCATTCCCGTGTGGGAAAAATAATTTGTTTTCGTTGTTATACAAAGTAATCTAAGTTCATAGTTTTTCTTATTGTATAAATCTCTTTGTTAATACTACGCATATATGAAAAATATTTGCCAAAGTGCACCTTTTTCTTACAGACCTTCCCATACAAGTAACAGTATAATGCAAGCAGCTTCCTTGCATCAGTATTGTGGCTCTTTATACACAAACATGAACGTTATATCAATATCAATGTAAAAGAAATGCCCTTCCTCAAAGGGTGATAATCATACTACTATTACAAGTTTTTGTTGATGAAAATTATCATTTATTTTACATACTTGTAAAGTTCGAGAAGATTGGGTCAAAATATAGTAATACTCGTATTTACTATCGACCTTCGCTAATTTAGAGTTACTTTGATCCAACTTGCTATTGCGACAAGATTTTAAGACAAAAGAAAATTGTCAATAAAACCTTATTAGTGCTACTGCAAAAAAATCGTGTTAATTACTTTATAAACTAATGCATATTTAAGGCTTATCGGCTTATCCATAACGTCTTAACTCTTAACGTTTGGTTTGGTCTTAAAAACTTATATAAAACGCTTCGTTTAAGTCAAAGCGACACCATGCTGAATCACCTTCTTCAATCATCTTCTTAGGGCGCCATTTTTATTTTTTACTGCAATTTTTCAATTCACTTTTATTTTTTCTCATACAATCCCAAAAAAAAAAAAATAATAAAAATAGTAATAAGTTAAATTGCTTTAATTAGATATCCCTTCTTTAGATTTAATTACTCAATTAAATTACAAAAGGTCTAATTTTTGTTAAAAATGGAGGCAAAAAAGAAGCAATCAAAGCAAGAAAGAATACCCCTCAAAACCCTAAATCATATTTCCTGGAAAGAGAAGGTAATTATTAAAAAAAAAAAAAAAATCTTCAATTTATTTTTAGTATTTTCTATTATTTAATTGATCAATTTATATCGTTTTTCATTCATTATAATTTATTTTTTAATGTACTTTATTGTTGTTTGTTTGATTATATGATTAAATTTGTGAAACCCAAATCTTTAATTTGAATTATTTTGCTTTATAATTAAATTTTTGGATGAAGAGTAGTTGAAGGAAAGCTGTTATAAAAGAGTGAAAGAAGATAGAAGTAAGCTTTTATGGAATTTCAGATCACCTGTTCATCAATCAGATACTCAAAAGGTTTGATAATATTGTATAATCTCTTTTTTTATTTTTGTTGAATTGTTTTTGCTGCTGAATTTTTATTTTATTAAACTTTTTTTTTTATTCTGATATACTGAGGCTTTAGTTTTATTCTTTCATTTGTTTCATGTATGTCGAATGTAGTTGACATCACTTGTGGGATTACGGCGTTGATTGATTGATATATGTAGTGATTTTTTGATTGGGAAATAGTAGAATGGAGCTTATGTTTTAGTAGTACTTATGCACTTGTCATACAACTTGTTAGATGTTTATTTTGGAGTTAGGGTGGTACGGCGAAAGTGGGTTGTCCTTTGCTATTGAGAGGTTAATGTATGAGCTTCTTGGCATTTTGGGGTGCCAGTGTATGGAGTCCGGTGGCGGTGTGAACCTTATGAAAATGAGGTGCTTATGAAATAATTGAGGTAAAGAGAGGGGTTCATTAGAAAAAGAAAATTGAGAAAGAGTTAAGGTAGGTTAGAAACTTAGAATAATGGAGTAGACTAAGGGAAAGTAAAGAAAAAAGGCCTTTGAGAGTAATTGTGGTGGGTTGAGGAGAATCAGAAGAGTAGGTTTGATAAAGAGCTATAGACATGCTTATGAATGGAAGTTATTGAAGTGCGTGTGTATCTATATTTTCATCTTTACCTCTTAGTGAACCAAATAATTTGTTTAATGTTTGATGCATTTTGTTGATTGAATCAGAAATTCAGAAGTCAGCTGTGAACTGTTGATTAGTCTATCCTCTGATATATGTTCAAAAATCGGTATTATTGAAATAGTTGCTTATCTGTGGAGTATTGAAGAGGATGTAATATGGTTTGTAACACTGCACTTTCGAGTAAGGACACGTTTGATATTGAAATTTTGTAATTCTGTTCCCAATTGTTAGATGGGTTTGATTCAAGGGAATATAGAAAGACAAGTTTCTCAATGTGCATCTTAGCGCTTGCATATATGCTCTTGTTTTATTGGGTTCTGGAGCACATGATTGTGATTCAGAACACTCAACTTCATGTATAATTGTGCTTCAAATTATGACAGCTACCCCTTGATAATGGACCAAAGATTATTTTGAAGAGAGAGACAATAATAATTTATTTGACCCTTTTACATGCCCTATTTCTCACTTAATTTGTTTCTTACACTTAATCGGTATACATGCATCTGCAATGTTTATTCATTTAATTCCACAATCATAGTTTCTTTTCAATATTCTAGATGTCTTTAAACTTAAGTGCTTGCTTACGCTACCTTGACTCATTTTTGCTTCATGAACTATTCTCAGGAATTCTTCAATTCTGCTTTCAAAGATATAGTATCTGATGAGTTGCAAAAGTTGAACCAGCAGCAGTCTGGTGCCTCAGAAGTTCCAAGTTCACTATCTGGAGAAGATGATGTTTTATGGGAATACGATGGTCTCCATGCAGCTGATGAAGCAGAATGTGAAGAGATATTACTAGAAATGCAAAGGATCTTCTATGAGGATATCAGGTTGGAGATGAGTCAGAAAGGTAAGTCCCATCCCCTCACAAACCGAAAAGGAGTAGTTAGTTGTTGAATTTTCTTAGAACTCCATTGATATAGGTGGAAGTCTGCCTAGCTGTTCCCATAAAATAAGAAGAAAAAGATCGAGAAAGTAGACAGTAGACATTGGCTTTGAGTCTGATGCTGGTCGTAGTCTTTTTCAGAAGCAGAAGGATCCATAGCTTTGGACGATGAAGAGGATGATTACTTGGCTTTTGCAGTTAACGAGTATATGCGGTTGAGTGATGGGAAGGTATATTAATGTTAATGAGTAGAGTTGTAAAGTGATTGATCCACATGAATGTTTCTTTTGTGTTTATTGTTATTGCTATACTTAAAAAATGGCAATCTTGTATTTTGTTGTTGCCAACTCACTCCTAGCCAGAATTGTTTCTGATATTTATTTGTTTGTTAAGTTGTTATCCATGACTTACGGGGGTTGTGATATGGCCCATATGGTTAATACCTAGAGTGGTAGTGTTAATGTGTTATACCCTGATAATCAAGAATTGATACTAATTTTTCTTGTTGCTATCTGACATTGTTTGCCCCCAAGGCCCCAAATATCGACTTTTCTTGACAGAGCTGTTTTTGTAGTTATATTATCCGGAGTCATCTATATGGGAATTATCAGACTGTACAGCATCATTAACAATGCTGAACAGATCAGCATTCCTTATTCTACTGGTGTCATTTTGAAGGAACTCCTAGTACAGTAGCTCGGCTAGTGTGGAGATTTATGGTCCATATAAGAGTCTTTTTTGGAAGTAGAAAGCATCAATGGTGTAGTGTCCTGATGGTGTTACATTCATTACATCATCTTCAATTCTTCTGTACATGATGCAGGAGAAAGGATTTTCCTTAGTTTTGTCTCTAGTTATTTTAGATTTACGATTGCATTAAGCAATGGTGGCCTTTTCGGCTATGCTAATTTCTGCAGTTCATTCTTATCATTGACTTTTGATTCTTGGATTTTTAGGCATGGAAGGAGCAAATCTGGTGCCCTGTCTGCAAGAAAGGAGAGCTGCAAGAGAATCAACATTTTATATATTGCAACCTTTGCCATTTAAACCTTGACAGAGGAGATGAGGTATTATCATTAATCACACAGCTTTTTATGCTGTTTAATTCTGCACATCTTCCCCTTCCGTCTTTACTCTTCTTACAAAGTACGGAGTATTGTTTTTCGATTTTCAAGCCGTATCTGCCAATGTTTATAAAATAAAATTGTGATCTTGCAGTTTGTTGTCTTATGAAGTGCTTATTTCAGTCATTTGTCATATGGTCATTGCTGACTTCTCATCTCTTGATCCATTTACCATCCTATTATGGTTCTGTCTGATAGGTTAATTTGAGCTTGTTGAAGGATCGGCTAGCAGAAGCTCATGAAGAGCATCTTGATCGAGGCTGCAGATCAAAACCTGAGTTCTGTATCGAGACTGTATTTGATCTAACTGCATTGTACATTCAATGTCAGTATTGTGATACTTTTGAGGTTGTAATATGAGCAGAATATTGAGCAACTTATATCTGTTAAGCCGTTGACGGTACTTTGGGAAAGAGTGCTGTTACTTTTTCCTTGAGTATTGTTTTTCTTCCTTTGTTTTGAAGAGATTTTGTAACTTTTGTTGTAGTAATTTTTTCTAGGTTGATACGTCTTTGTGTAGAATTAAACAGGCAAAGGGGTGGACAAAACATGTGCCAATTTTATACATGTTTGTTATGGCATTGACTTTGCCTCTGATAGTGACATTCCACATCTTATAAATTCTTTCAATACTAAAATAATTTGGAATCTTTCGGCATTATCATCTTTATTCCTGTTATCAGACAATTGCAGTATAAACATATCAAAAAAAATTATAGCTAGCATATATTTGATAAGATTTGATAGAATATAATTTTGTAGATAACTTTTTTGATTTATCTTATTGATTTATTTGGGACTAAAACTTTGTTGACGTTGTTAAGACACAGGAACAATACAAATTCCGGATGAGCTGGGGGAATTTGAACGTGTGATCTCCATCAAAATTCCTCTTTTCTTTACTAATCGCTAAACACCTCATTGATATAAAAAATTGTTAATTGAATGGTCAGAACATATTAAGCAAGTCACTAACAGAAACAATCTCTCAAGTTTCAAATCTTACTACAATATAATTGATTGAATCTGTCTTTCAACATGACTAATGCTAGTACGCCATTGCCATGACTAAAAAAAAGCCGTATTGTACTGCCTTTGTCAAAATGTGAACAAGCAAGGTGATGATTCAGTCCAAACAGAGGTAGCATTGCTTTGATGTAAAGATTAAGTAAAACCGCGATCATACACCTGAAAAAAACAATAGCCATAATCATAGATAAAGAATTAGTTTAACATATCAGCAAAACGGAAAAGCCAAACAGAGTTGAACAGAACATAGATTATGAGCTACGTAACATACAGATACACTAAAAAATACAGGTAATTAGGATATGTTTTTCAATAGCTGAGAATAGATTAGTATATAACAAACCACTATCCCATCATTCAGCATACTTGAATATTTTATAACATAGACATCAAAGCCACAAACTGGTTGACAACAAACATTATAGTCAACTGCTTAGAAAATCCGTGTAGTGGAGATGGTTTACCTACCACATTGCCTTCATTCAAAGTAACCAAAATTACATGAACCACATGGCAAGGTATTCTTCAAAATAATACTAAGAGGAAGAGGTAAAGGGAAAGAGAGAAACAGTTTAGAGAGAGAAAGATGAAACAAATAGCTTTCCTCCTTTTCGCCATATTCGTCCTCCTACACCCATGCTTGCAGGTGCTATCACAGAATTCAGAATCCTGCGACAGCAATATCAACTTCAATGACATTGTCAACTTTGACACCACTGCCATGTTCTGCGAAAAAGTCTGGGACACTGCAGATTACGTTCTTCGAGTAAGTTTCTTGACTTCAACCCCCCACCCATAAACAACACAAAACACCCTGACGGGCTGGAGTAGGCGGTTCTTTCCATCTGACTATCCATCAGTTGGCTAGAGCTTGAAAATGACAAGGGAAACATAAGTTGCCAATAAGAATGTATAGAAAGAGTTCTTTTGAAAACAACCAAACTGTCAACCAGATAGGTGGGTAGTTAAGTGCTTTGTGCTTAGCTAAGGAACAAGGATGGACCAGAGGCGTGTGCTTCCATCTCAAATCTTGTTGGAGGTTTGAGGGTTGCAGCTACGACCTCCAGAGAACATGGTTTACCACCACTTATAAAATAATAGACCAGTTCAACAGGTTCATATCAGGTCAGGAAGTCTTAGTTGCAAATTACAATGTCATATTTTAAATCAAATGCATCTAGGTCAGTTCTTACATTTCAGGTCAACCAAGTTTGAAGGTACATAGCAGCTGTGAAACCCATTCATAACACTTAATTCAGTTAATTTTGATTGTGAAACCCAATTTTCTTGGATCAAATTTATCTTTGCTTACACCTTTAAATTGTACAGATCTTCTTAGGACCAAGGTCTCACCGTTATTTTTTTCCTGATTCACTAGTTTACAAAAGCAGGGCCAGAGTTATGGAGCTTCCTGCTCTCAGTCCCGAACACAAAATCGTGGGTTGGGATTGGTTTCTCCCCCAATGGGCAGATGGTCAAGTCCAGTGCAATGGTGGGCTGGGTCTACGAAAATGGGACAAGCGTCATAAGGCAGTACTACCTACAAGCTAAAGATATTGATAAGGTGACGCCTGATGCAGGTGACCTCAATGTCGTGAATAACTCAACATTAGTGTTTATCCAATCAAACCGCATACACCTAGCTTTCCAGCTCAGTACAGTCCAGCCTCAAAAGGAGTTAGTCTATGCTGTGGGGCCCTATGGTATTCTCCCAACAGACAATGACGGTTTAAAGTTAAGGCTGCACCGAGATAAACACAGTGCCTCATTGGATTATACTACAGGTAAACCTCAATCATCCTAGCCATTTGTTTTGAAATTAGAAAAATTGTTTACTTGGTCAAGAAGCACACCAAGCAGTTCATTCTCTACCATACCAGTCATAATTAAAAATAAATAAAATAATGTAAATGATAGTTGATGACATTACGACAATGACATGAAGAAAGTAATGATAAAAATAATATTTGGAATAAAAGATGGGGAAAAAATAGAAGATGGTGAAGTTGAGGCCACGTTCATAAAATCTAGAATGATTCTCACAGCTACTTCAGTTATGGTTGCATCAAAATGCATTACTGTATCCCTAAGAGCTTTCTACTGTCACCGCCAATGTCTTAACCATCAGCTTGTTTGGAACATGTCAGAACCAGTTTTCTATATTAACAAGATGATCTCATGTTGTAATAAGCTAATAAAAGACTGATTAAGCGAAAGACATCACAAAAGCATCCCAAACTATGGGATAACCAATATTGAAAATCAGAAAAACTCGTATCATGTTTGATAAAAGAGTACCTCTCCAGTCTGCACCCCAACTACACTCTCAAAGATCTTCTCTAAACTAATTTATTGTACATAAACACCATCAGAGAAAAAAAATTCTCCCCTAATTAACAGAGATGGGAAAAAAACCAGAGAAAGAGAGACATTCTTTTTTTATTTCTACTAGACTAATATGCATAAATAGAAAGATTAGAAATGATAAATTTCAATATCCAACTTCCAACGCACTATGTCATTAAGGAAATCCTAAAGTTAATCATTTAATCCATCAGAAAAAAATAAACAAAAGGTCAAAAGCAATAATTATATCTAGAAATCATTTTGGTTCTTTCATTGATGTAACAGGAAGAAGTCAAGCGATTAACAGCCCATACACTGGTATACGACGAACCCATGGTGCTCTAAACATGATAGGATGGGGAATCTTGATGCCAATTGGTGTAATAGTTGCTAGGTACTTCAGGAAATGGGATCCAATCTGGTTTTATACTCACACTGCAATCCAGATCTTCAGCTTCCTATTCGGTCTAGTCGCCTTCATCTTAGGGTTTGTAGTGGAGGGATTAATAAACGCAACAGTAACACACCACAAGAATCTTGGTATCCTTATTCTTATGCTTGCCTGTCTACAGGTAAGATTCATCCATATCTAAATTGACCTTGAGAATTCTTTTTAAAAAAAAAAAGCATAATATATAAGAACGAACGTAAAAGTGAATTGAAGATATAAGTTGTTTCAACTTTTTGCAGGTTATAGCTCTCTTCATTAGGCCAAAGAAAGGATCAAAGCCACGGAAATACTGGAATTTGTATCACCATAATGCAGGAAGGGCTTTGATCATCTTTGCAGTCTCCAATATATTCTATGGTATTCGTTTGGGTATGGAGGGCCCAAGTTGGTATGCAACCTATGCAGTGATACTTGCTCTAATGGTTATTGCAGCTATTGTCCTGGAAATCAGGTTAAGGAAACAAAGCTAACGTTGTATGGTTTGGATATAGATGATGCAGTACAGATTGTAAACATAGTTTTTACGAGTGTCATGAGATAGGGAGTATTAATTATTTCTTTAAACTTTTTTATAGATCAAAAATCACCAAATATTTTTTCTGAATGTATTTTATGATTTTCACGTGCGTTCTTGACCTTTAGGTTTCACCTCTGTATTTTACATATGTTCTTGGACTTTAATCTAGTAGGAGTACTATTTTGTATAACTTTGTTCTATAAGCCTTTTCCATTTAGGATCAAATATTTCTCTCAAGTACAACAACTGTCAATAGGTTACATTGCTCAACATGAAGATTCGATACCAGATGACATCAAGCACCCAGATCAGACTGAGGAAGAGGTGTGGGGAAATAAAAGAAACAAATTGGCACTCAACTTAGTCTACACCCCCATGCTGAAGAAAGCCTACAAAAGCCCTTGCCACTAGCATCAACATTTGAAAACGTAACTTTAAAAAAGAAAGGCAGTCAATACATTCAACAACTCTATGATAGTGAGATCGACAAGAATACAGGTCCAATAATGTTAGATACAAGTTGTAGCATTTTCACAAAGGTGATACATTCATATTTTCTTGATTTCTTTAGCAGTCACTAAATCTCAATAACTAGAATGAATGCTAGCAAAACACATCACTAACTATTAAGGAGGAGACGAGTCCACTGACCAGAAGATATTCTCAAACGAATAGCCCCAGCTGACACTCTGACAGCAACAATGCTGCATGAAAAAACATGTCAACTAAGTCACAGCAGAATCTGCAAAAACAGGTTAACTAAAGAAGGGATGTCCAAAACCCAATTGGAAAGAAAAAAATCTAGAAATAATTCATTCAAATGAAGATGACCCTTACAATGTTCCAGTTCCAAAAGGCATTGAAATCATGCTCCCAAAATAGAAGTATTACAGCTCAAATTATGCTTAATACAATACCAATGCATAGCTAGCTATCAGCATTCGATGTGAAATGAGTCAATTCTTTCATTTTCTGGAAGAATGGACCAATTAGGAGATTGCACAGCGCGCAACCACTTGAAATCATCAACATTTGCCCAACTACCAGTCTCCTCATCAAGTCTTGACTCCTTTAAATCATCCTCAATCCCATCGTATTGCAAACAATAGGGGGCAAATCTCACCCCACTGCTATCCTCAATTATGGGATGACTACGCACCCTCAAGTAAAAGTCACATTGCCTAGCATTATGAATCCTTATTTGATGTGATGCCAAAACAAATACACAACCTTCAACATCATCTATCAGCACTGAACCGAGAGCAGGCCCAGCATAAACTTTGCAATTCCTTAACTTATGAATAAAAATCGCTCTCGGTCTACCTGTCAACCTCGCTTCACAAGAATCAAGTTCTGACAAAGTAAACTCCCCCATGTCCTTACCCTTCAAATTCTCCACCAGAACCTCTCTTTCTCTATTCTTGAACCCTGGGCTGTCTAACATCATAAAGGGTTTGTCAACAGGAACAACCTCCGGCTTCTCAACTTTGCCCACTTCCACCCCACTAATTGGTTGCTTCTGCTTTACAGCTTTGCTTTTAAATGAAAACTTCTTCTTAGGAACCAGTTTCACTGAGACCTTCTCAAGCGCCTCTTTCAAGTCACCAATAGTCTTCATAGAGGCACGAACATCATAAGAAGGTAAGTGGTAGGAATTCTCCGCAAGCAGCTTTTCAAGATCATTGATTAAAGCAGAGACTTTATCAAGGTCTTCTTTGGTGAATGACTCTGGGGCTTGTTCAATTTGATTAAGTTCGGAGTTAATTGTTTGTTTGAGGTCAGAAAAACCAGAGAGAAATGAATCAGTTGACTCAAAAGATGGAGATGAATCCGGCTCTTTGCTGCGGGTACGAGCTTGGTGGCGATTAGAAAGGCGTTCAATCATTGCTTGGTGCTTTTTTTGAACAGATGGATCCAAAGATTGATCAGAGATTGAAGTTGAATTTGGGGCATCATTCTGATCTTCCATTGCTCAAGGTGACTCTAAGTACTTGCCAAATCAGGAAGACACTGCCCTAAATCCTTACAAGCAAATGACAACATCAAGGTTCAGCACAACGATTATAGAAAACAGGGTTTTCAAAGAGAACATCCCATATATAACACCAGTGTAATTGTTCACATATGCGGGTATGGAAAAATTATTCTAATCAAAACACCCATATACTACGAAACAAGCCAGTTAATCTGCCCGGACTAACCACCAATGCACAGTTGTGACTTGTCAAGTTCGAATCCCCATTTCTAAGGTTGTGCTAAGGCTTAACATAACCTATTTACATAAGCCAAAATCTACTATCATATAGTTGGCATAAAATTTTGGCCAAAAAATCACAACTTGTGCCCAAAATCATAACTTTAAACCTCACAAATTTGTTTGTTGCGTAAAAAGTTAAGATTTTATGGTTAAAACTTAAAAGCTTCACGTGAGACGGTCTGATTGGAGACTAACTCACCCAATTTGATGCACAAGCAGCTAGAATTGTTCATCCATTTTGCTTTTTCTAAGGTTTATCAAAACATCTACAACCGAACAACACATTACCTAAACTATTGAAAAATTTGCAATGCTAATCAAAATTTCACTGAATTTAGAGCAATTATCATCACATATCATTTTTAGAGTCATTCAGCAACAAAATCAACCTTTTTATTTCATCCATTAACATGCAAAATCATTGCATTTATTTCGAATAGATAAATCTGATAAAATCGCATTGTCAATTATCAGNCTTTTCCATTTAGGATCAAATATTTCTCTCAAGTACAACAACTGTCAATAGGTTACATTGCTCAACATGAAGATTCGATACCAGATGACATCAAGCACCCAGATCAGACTGAGGAAGAGGTGTGGGGAAATAAAAGAAACAAATTGGCACTCAACTTAGTCTACACCCCCATGCTGAAGAAAGCCTACAAAAGCCCTTGCCACTAGCATCAACATTTGAAAACGTAACTTTAAAAAAGAAAGGCAGTCAATACATTCAACAACTCTATGATAGTGAGATCGACAAGAATACAGGTCCAATAATGTTAGATACAAGTTGTAGCATTTTCACAAAGGTGATACATTCATATTTTCTTGATTTCTTTAGCAGTCACTAAATCTCAATAACTAGAATGAATGCTAGCAAAACACATCACTAACTATTAAGGAGGAGACGAGTCCACTGACCAGAAGATATTCTCAAACGAATAGCCCCAGCTGACACTCTGACAGCAACAATGCTGCATGAAAAAACATGTCAACTAAGTCACAGCAGAATCTGCAAAAACAGGTTAACTAAAGAAGGGATGTCCAAAACCCAATTGGAAAGAAAAAAATCTAGAAATAATTCATTCAAATGAAGATGACCCTTACAATGTTCCAGTTCCAAAAGGCATTGAAATCATGCTCCCAAAATAGAAGTATTACAGCTCAAATTATGCTTAATACAATACCAATGCATAGCTAGCTATCAGCATTCGATGTGAAATGAGTCAATTCTTTCATTTTCTGGAAGAATGGACCAATTAGGAGATTGCACAGCGCGCAACCACTTGAAATCATCAACATTTGCCCAACTACCAGTCTCCTCATCAAGTCTTGACTCCTTTAAATCATCCTCAATCCCATCGTATTGCAAACAATAGGGGGCAAATCTCACCCCACTGCTATCCTCAATTATGGGATGACTACGCACCCTCAAGTAAAAGTCACATTGCCTAGCATTATGAATCCTTATTTGATGTGATGCCAAAACAAATACACAACCTTCAACATCATCTATCAGCACTGAACCGAGAGCAGGCCCAGCATAAACTTTGCAATTCCTTAACTTATGAATAAAAATCGCTCTCGGTCTACCTGTCAACCTCGCTTCACAAGAATCAAGTTCTGACAAAGTAAACTCCCCCATGTCCTTACCCTTCAAATTCTCCACCAGAACCTCTCTTTCTCTATTCTTGAACCCTGGGCTGTCTAACATCATAAAGGGTTTGTCAACAGGAACAACCTCCGGCTTCTCAACTTTGCCCACTTCCACCCCACTAATTGGTTGCTTCTGCTTTACAGCTTTGCTTTTAAATGAAAACTTCTTCTTAGGAACCAGTTTCACTGAGACCTTCTCAAGCGCCTCTTTCAAGTCACCAATAGTCTTCATAGAGGCACGAACATCATAAGAAGGTAAGTGGTAGGAATTCTCCGCAAGCAGCTTTTCAAGATCATTGATTAAAGCAGAGACTTTATCAAGGTCTTCTTTGGTGAATGACTCTGGGGCTTGTTCAATTTGATTAAGTTCGGAGTTAATTGTTTGTTTGAGGTCAGAAAAACCAGAGAGAAATGAATCAGTTGACTCAAAAGATGGAGATGAATCCGGCTCTTTGCTGCGGGTACGAGCTTGGTGGCGATTAGAAAGGCGTTCAATCATTGCTTGGTGCTTTTTTTGAACAGATGGATCCAAAGATTGATCAGAGATTGAAGTTGAATTTGGGGCATCATTCTGATCTTCCATTGCTCAAGGTGACTCTAAGTACTTGCCAAATCAGGAAGACACTGCCCTAAATCCTTACAAGCAAATGACAACATCAAGGTTCAGCACAACGATTATAGAAAACAGGGTTTTCAAAGAGAACATCCCATATATAACACCAGTGTAATTGTTCACATATGCGGGTATGGAAAAATTATTCTAATCAAAACACCCATATACTACGAAACAAGCCAGTTAATCTGCCCGGACTAACCACCAATGCACAGTTGTGACTTGTCAAGTTCGAATCCCCATTTCTAAGGTTGTGCTAAGGCTTAACATAACCTATTTACATAAGCCAAAATCTACTATCATATAGTTGGCATAAAATTTTGGCCAAAAAATCACAACTTGTGCCCAAAATCATAACTTTAAACCTCACAAATTTGTTTGTTGCGTAAAAAGTTAAGATTTTATGGTTAAAACTTAAAAGCTTCACGTGAGACGGTCTGATTGGAGACTAACTCACCCAATTTGATGCACAAGCAGCTAGAATTGTTCATCCATTTTGCTTTTTCTAAGGTTTATCAAAACATCTACAACCGAACAACACATTACCTAAACTATTGAAAAATTTGCAATGCTAATCAAAATTTCACTGAATTTAGAGCAATTATCATCACATATCATTTTTAGAGTCATTCAGCAACAAAATCAACCTTTTTATTTCATCCATTAACATGCAAAATCATTGCATTTATTTCGAATAGATAAATCTGATAAAATCGCATTGTCAATTATCAGCTTAAAATCAAATTAATTGCAAGCCATTGACACAAAGAAGGAATAATTGAAAATTTTGTATAAAAAAAAAAACGAAATTGATCTGAAATTTGTATTATAATACCTGATTTGGAGGAGAAAACGAAATTGGACAGTGGGAATTGAGATATACGATGATTGGTGATGCGTCCAATTGCAGTAGAATTTGTGGTGGAAAATATGAACACAAATTCGATAATTTTGAACGAAGAGTGTTTGAGGATGGTGATGGAAAAGTTCAATTGATTGAAGATACTCGTATATTTATTTTTGAACAAAGAAATTCGTAAAATTAGTCGAAATGTGCTGGTAAAAACTTGTTCAATTAATTGATGATGGCACCTAAATGTCCTTAATTTTTTGTCGAGCAGATGGTTCGAGTGGTTAAATTTTTTATTCCGTATTTAAAATATTATGGGATGAAACGCTAAATGTCGCTCGTAAAATTCTTGCTATCACCCGTATTTTTACCAAAATTTTTAATTTTCCCTTTTCTTCTTCAAATCACTTTCTCACACTAAAAAATCCTCCACCACCACCACCCCACATTTGCTCTACGACGCACTTACTTAATTCTCTTTTTTTTTATTATTTTTTTCCAATTTTTGAGACATGCGTCTCAATTAGATGGTATGTTGATACCTTCGCCTACTTGAGACGCAGGTCTCTTAATTTTTTATTTTTTTTCCAATTTTTGAGACATGCGTCTCATAAATTTATTTTTTTATTTTTTTTTTCAATATTGACACTTTCGTCTCAATTAGACGAAGCACTCATGACACAATCGCCATACTTTCGTCTAATTGAGACAAAGGTTTCAAGTTACATTAAAAAAACGATTGTGGTGGGTGGTGGGCGGTGGGCGATGGTTGTGAGTTGTGGTTGATGGTGGTATTATGGAGTTGGTTGTGGGTTGTGGTTGTGGAAAGGGAGAGGGTTAGATGGAGGAAATAAGAGAGAAGGGAAATTTTGGAAACTTAGTGGAAAATACGGGCAATAGGTAGGATTTTATGGGTGATGAATAATATTCCCCCTCATTTTACTAATCCGTCTTTATAGCTCAAAGATTCTGAGATCAGTTTTACTCATTTGTAAATCACAAAACTTAGTTAAAATGAATAATGAGAATAGTGTGAATCTCTAACTAACAATAAAAAGTTTTCTTAGGTAGAAATTTACAAGGACATGATCATAGATGCACTTAGTAACATTTTAGTGTATCAAAGATGGTGACGATTCAATAGCACTTAAAAGCCATAATGATGATTGATGTAGTTATAATTCAATGCAACAACTTTTAATAAGCCACAGTGACAATTGATGTAGTCCTGATCAAATCATGAAACCAACCATATTTCATGGATCCCAAATTCCCAACCTTATAAAATCATACTACCAACCTAAGAGCGTGAATTAATAAAGAGCCATCTATAATTGCAAAGATCTTTTCACTAGTATGCTCTTTTTTCAAAAATTGTTTAAATAGGGAAGATAACAACTTAACAAGTTTTTAGAGGTTGAAAACGAGGGTGAGGTGTGGGGTAATTAAAACACGTAAGAGAAATACAATTCAAAAATAAGACAGAGCCAAAAGTCCAAAACAACCCTTCGAATATTGAAAATGAAAGTTATAATTCACAGTTTTTGAATGATTCAAGTCCTCGTTAAAAAAATGCTAATTTTACATAGTGTGCAAAATCAAAAGAGGCCACTTGAACAACTTGTATAATTTCAAAAGGTAATATAATAATATGACTCGGTTTTGGAATTCAAAATTTTATTATATTTCAGTTATTTCTTTTTGGACAAATTTTAAAAAAAAAAACAAAAAAAAAAAACACACTAGTCTTTTCGCTCTCTCAAAACTCAGTTATTTTGTCCGATTACCATTACGGACTCGATCTTATTTTTCACCTTGCATTTATAGGTGACCTCTATTTAGTAGCTCTCTCTTCCTTATCTTCAATCTTCATCCACTCAATTGGAACAGCTGCAGGTTTATTGGCTTTATTCATTGTTCAACTACTTTAACATCTCCAAAAATTCCAGGTTATCCTCCTTTCTTTTCCATTTCTTATTTTGTCTCTATTTCTGTTGATTATTATTATTTTTTTTTTTTGGCAAAGAATTACTGAGGATATCATACTTATTTTTTCACTGCCTTAACTTTGTCTTTTTTCCCTTTGAATCATTTGTCATTTTTGTAACTTAATGTTTGTGGGGTTGCTAAGCTAATTGTTTCACATTCTTGGAGTTGTTAAATGGAGATTATCGATAATTTTTAAGATTATAATTTCGTTAATTAATAATATGATGGTGATAATGTAGAATAATCATCATATAATTAATGTTATATCAACTCTCTTTGTTTGATTAAATTGAATTGGGGCTAATTATGCTAATTAATCAAGACTTACTGTTGTTAGAGAATCTACTTAATCAATTTAATTACATAGTCTAATATGTGTATTATTCATATCCTTTTTCTTTTTTTATGTTAGGATGTTGATCATGCTCATTCAAAGAAATTAGGTTTTAGGATGGAGCTTTTCATTAACAAAATGCTACGAAGTATTATGAAAATTCTTAGGTGGCCATTGGAGAAGCGGCTACCAAAATTTATATATGTTAAATATCTAATCATATTAATGAAGAGCTCTCATAGTAATATTAATACATTTTGCAATCATTATAGATAATAAATAAACGCTTTCATGAGTTTTTTATATTTTTCAAAAATTATTTCTAATTATTATCTATTTTTACAACCATATTATGGAATTATTGTGAGAAAAATATTTAAAAAATTTATTTGCTATGATTTATATTTTGAAAAATAATATAATGGTTATAAATGTCCCTATAATTACTTTAACTAAAACTGATAAAATATAATCATGTATTTGCTTGGTAGAACTTTGGTGGCCGTTTGAGGAATTCCCCGAAGTATTAATCTTTTATGATGTATACTCAATTACTGATCAGTGATCATTTTATAGTTTCTTAACAAGTTACCTTAATTTACTCAATCAAATGAATCTATGGAGATACACTATGTCTTTTGATGTTGATGCTGTTTTGAGTTATACAGTGAATCAGTTTGTTTTTGTTGAATTGGTATGTTCAGCCTTATAGTCGTAAAATAAAATGTTGTTCTGTCGTGCAGCAGCAGCAGCTGTATGGCATTTATCGTCGCTCCTTTAACACATGCTCCGGTTCACAAAGATGAGAGGAATCTTCTTGTTACAATCCCTAGTGCTCGAAGAAACTTCCCTACCAAAACATTTTGGCGGTGCTCGGCTAATGCTACAAATACTTCCGTGGTTAGTCAACTTCTATCCTCTCAGTATAAGTTCAGAAATCAGGATTTTACCCTATCTCTTAATTTACTCCATTATTGTTGTTTTGGAATGTTAGTCTTTTGAGGTCGAGAATAAGAAGCATGACTTGTTGAGAGCTATTCAAGATACTGAAAGGGGGCTTAAAACAACACAGGAGCAACGGTATTCTATTGAGGAGGCTTTAGTATGTAGTTCCTTTTACTTGAACTTTATCAAACAATTTAATCTTTTAATATTTTTGCACGGTTTGTATTCAACTAATAAGTTTGGCTATCAAAAGGAGTTTAAAATAGTAAAATACTGTGAGTAAATGGTTATATATAATGTCAGTTTATATTCAGGTGACTGTAGAGAAATATGATGCTGGTGAGCCAATGGATTTACAAAAGCTGGATGGCACATGGCGGCTTCAGTATACTTCTGCTCCTGATGTCGTTGCTATATTTGAAGCTGCTAGTAGATTTCCAATTTTTCAGGTAATGACAATGCTCCATAGTTAATATGTTCATTTTCTATAGAAGTTTATTAGCTTTTGTTTTTTCTTATGGAAAATTTTTCCATACAATTGACATTTATGTTCTACGTATTCTTGTTTTTCAGTGGAACTTGTCTGTTGGTGTGATGCTAGGTAGGCCAGATTTTCCAGAAATTTGAATGTCGTAATCAATCTGATGGTGGTGTTGTTCGGAATATTATCAAATGGAGCGTCCAAAACCTACTAGAGGTGAATTTTACTTCCTTCCTGTTTAAATTTAATGTTTTTTGTTCATAAAGTCTGTATATATCATTAGTTTTTACTATGTTATGCCTGTAAGTTGTTGGAAGAACCACGACTAGAGTTTTCTGTCATCATGCATTCCTTTTGAGCCTGCAACATATCAATGTGACGATGTGGAACTCTTCTTCAGCCGTACCTAAAACGTCATCAGCTTTCAAAACAGAGCATCCCTTTTGTCTAGTTATAAAATTTATGGTTGTAATATCTTCATATATACTAAAGTATATAATCACAGGTCTCCTCTTGCTAGTTTACACCTCATCGATCTTTTACATTGGGGTTATGTTTTGAAAAACGACGCTAACTAGTAACTAGTCCATTTGTGGGAAAAGTGGCATTTTTTTCTGGATACCTTAAAATAGTGCTCTGTATATGTGACTACTGATGCTAGACAGAGGGACTTTTTCTGTTTACTAAAAAATAGATCTTAGGCTGAAAGGTGATTCTCATGCTTAGATTAGTTTGTAGAACTTAAAATCATGTTATCATATAATTGAAATTTCTTTTGATCCTTGATTGAACAACAATTTATATTTATCTACTTCTCTTCATATGTGTTGCACTGCTGCAGTATATTGACAGATAATTAAGACTGCCATTCTTTGTAAATCATCCATGCATCACTTGGGACATGAGTACTAAATCAATTTTTGTTTGCTAGGAAAATGAAGGTGCTACCCTGCTTGTTTCTGCAAAGTTTTCAGTGGTTTCGCAGCGCAATATCTACCTTCAGTTTGAGGAGGTTAGTGCTTGACCTTGTATCAGCTGATGCATCTTAGTTTCACTTAGTATTTTATTTGTATCAGGCTTCTTGTGAACTTCTATCTTATTACGTCTAGTGTTGGGATGTTTTTTCTCAGATTACTCTTCAAGACATTGTCATAAGTGAGCAGGTACAAGCTGTCTTAGCTCCAGCCCTTTTACCACGAACTTATTTAAGCCTACAGGTAGTACCTCCAAATACTTATACTTTCGTGCACTAAGTCATTAATATGTTTTCTTCTCTCTCACCCTGCCTTTTTATAGGTTTGCACTTATATGTTAGTGGATAGACTTTATATTATTGATTGGTTTTGATAAAACGGAGAGAAATTGATCAACCATTATAGTCATATAGTGATTGTTGAATGTGGCAAAGGAGAGACCTTTTGATCAAGCTATGAGGGTATTTCCAATAGATTTCAATGGATAGAACTCTGTTTATCGACTGATTTCAATACTGTGGTGTTAGGTTGAGCTTCCCATATGAACTTGTTTTGCATTACTACCCCTTAGCATCAATCAACATTCAAGGCATATATAGTGACTGTTGAATGTGATGGTTTTGGCTGTGTGTAGATTTTACAGTTCATCCGTTCCTTCAAAGCTCAAATTCCTGTAACTAGCACGAGCCCACAAAGGTATTTCATACAATATTTTTGAACATTATAGTCATATGGTTCTTTCTTCTCGATTGAAACTTCACTTTGACCTTTATTTCAATGGGATTTCAGGCGATCAGTAGGAGGATTATATTACCTTTCATACTTGGATAACAACATGCTTTTAGGTCGTGCAGCTGGAGGTGGAGTGTTTGTCTTTACTCGGGCTCAACCGTTTGTCTGCTGAGAATGCTATGCTCCCGTGTTTACATTGTTGAAAACTCAAAACTTTAACTTGTATTACGGGCCATAAATTTGGTCCAACAATTAAATCTAGTTTGATCAGCAATGATATCAGCATAGCCATGTTTTTGGTATTTGAAAAGTGCGGCTTCCTCATGTGTTTGCAGATCAAAAACAAAGTCTAAATCCACATGTAAGCGACTGTGGATGAATATTATGAGCATCTCTATATGGTCCAAATATTGAAAATTAACATAACCTTATTAATTCACTAAATAATATTGAAATGCTGATTAGATTTGTTTTATACATGATATGAATCAATAACCAAAATCCTTACAAACTAACTGAAAGTTTAATACAAAACAATTTAATAGTTACAAACTATTTACTCTACAAAAACTCTTTGTTGCCACCAAATTTGCCAGTTTGGACCAATTGTTAGTTTTTCCTCTTCTTTGATGATATCACCTCTTGAAAGCCTAAACAATTCTATTGCTGTTGTGCTAATTTGAGGACACCCATACATGTACAAAACAGAAAGTTTTGCACAACCATTCTTCAGAGCCTCTAGGCCACGGTCACATAGATTCCGACATCTATTCACATGAAGTATTTCCAAATTGTGACAATTTGAGGCAATCGATTCCCACCCTAAAAATCTAATCTCAGGACAAAGAGCCAGATTCCATTCCACTAGCGAAGGACATCCCTTTGCAACTGCTGCAATATCCTCATTCCTTATCAACCTACATAATCTCATATTCAAAATCCGAAGCATTTTCGTAAACTGTCCACCAAATGCTACTAACCCACTTTTACGGGCCACCCAGCTCAGATTTGAGATGTTTAGATACTCGAGACCTACTATACTTGTTAACCCTTCAGCCTCAAGCCTACAAGATTCAGCCTCTAAATACGCCAAGGTTCGAGAACACCCATGAAAACCAACGCCTGTTATGCCCCTACAGTTGCTTATTCGAATGGCATAAAGCTGAACACAATTCTGAACTAAGCATTTTATTCCGTGATCACTGATACCAGAACAATAAATAAGATTAACATCTTCTAAACCCATACAAGACTTGGCCAAGACTTCCAACCCCACATCAGTAACATTGCAACGATACAGGCTGATAAACTTCAAATTCGGGCAACCACTCGCAACAAACAAAAGACCAGTATCAGTGATCTCAAAACAACAATCCAAATGCAAAGCTCTTAAACCTGCCCCAAAGGATTGCAATACCTTTAGGCCTGAATCTGGGAGCTCAGTGCACCCGGATAAGGACAGTGATCGAAGGTGTTGGTAACGGGTCAATGCCCTATGTAAGTCCCGCGTATCAATCCTACGCGGGGCTCTCGAGGGCCACAACCACCTACTGCAGGTAAAAGAACAACTAAACTGCAAAGACTGCCGATTTCGATTCTGAATTTTTAACCACTTACAGCAGGTTAGTCCAAAGGCTTCTCTATCATGTCCATCACTAAGACATTTGTATATGATAACAAGGCAATCATCAGGAAGATCCATTACTGTAGTTGAATCATCATTCTTAAAATCATCCTCTATTTCATTATGTTCTACACTAACACAACTATCCTTCTCAGAATACTCCATTACATAAAACTTCAGATTAACACAGCTTAACCCCAGATCAAAATTTAACCAAATCAATCAATGAAATCATAAAGTAAGCTACTTTAAACATATTAGTATCAAATAAATCAAAGTGAAGCATATTAACCTTAATTTGGTCCTCAAGTTGAAGACTTTCTACCACAAAATCAACCCCTGAAATCAAAATTTGATAAAGAAAAAGTGAACAAAAGTAAATGATTTTGCAAACAAAGGAACAAATTGAGAGTGCCCAGATTAAAATGTTGATAAAATATGATATAAAAAGTAGGAATTTTTTATACAATAAGATCATATGCAAAGTGTGGGATCAAATACAAGGTGATTCAACAAATGGGGTGTTGAATGCATTGTAAATTATAATTGAGAACCAAAAATTAAGTAAGCATGACTTTGAAAACTGAAGAAGAGTTTTGTTTGAGTGGTAAGGTAATACAAGTACCTGATTAAACTGTGTGAGACTGCGGTTGGTTGACATAGAGAAAGATAGGAAGCGATCGAATGTGCAATTGTGTGAACAAAAATAACCTCCTATTCACATACTTTTTGTACGGATTTACTACAATGTTTTAAAATTTCAAGGACCTTAGATGGGTAGGTGGCTAGGTGCATATCATATAAAATAGTGTTAATTAAATAAGTTAAAATGAGCTAAACTGGTAAGGTAGCTTAAATGATATACATATATAAGGTGTCGAGAGAGTGGGAATGACCAAGAGTTGTTTATGTCGAAATCCTCAATAGAGGGATCATAACAGGTCTTTAGGGATCGAAACTGATCGTAAGGAGTCATTTGGTGGTTCATAGCATATGGTAAAAGAACGGGGTGAAAAAATAATAGTGCTCGGTGCAGCCCCTTTGAAGGCATCAATCAAAAGTTATTATCCACTATTTTTTGGAATTTCGGAGTCTCGGGAAAAATAATTACCAAAACTTTTCTGATGTGCCTGTATAGTCAAAATATGACTCTAGACCAAGAGATTTGGGGTGAAAAGTTCTTAAGAGATATAATAACAAGTTTTTATACGGTTCTCGAAAGAGCTTTATTTTCCTCTTCCGGAAGAGGCCATAACAGATATCATAACAGGTCTTTAGCGGCCGAAACCAATTAGGGGGGAGTCATGTAGTGGTCCATAGTACGTAGTAAAAAAACAGATGAAAAAAGGTGGAGCCCGATATAGCGCTTTTGGAGGTCTCAATCAAAGGTTATTATCCACTTTTTTTGTTTCGGGTTCTCGAAAAAAAATGACATAAGTGTTTCAGGGTGTTCGTATGGTCAAAATATAACCCGGGACTAGGCGGGTGAAAAAACCATAAGAGGGATAATAACAAGTTTTTAGATGGTTTCGGAAGATCGAGCCTGTATTTCCTCCTTCAGAAGAGATCATAACAAGTTTTTAGGAGCCGAAAACGATTGTGGGGAGTCCTATGGTGGTCCATAGCACGTAGTAAAAAAACGAGGCAAAAAAACAACGAAGCCCGTTGCAGCCCCTCTTGAGGCCTCAATTAAGACAATTATCCATTGTTTTTTGTGGTTTTGGATCTTGAAAAAAGTTTGTCAAATTTTTTTTGGGATACTCGTATGATCAACATATGACCCCGCACTAGGTGGTTTTCGGGTGAACGGGTCGTAAAAGGGATAATAACAATTTTTTTAGACAATTCTAGGAAGAGCCTATGATTTGCCTCCTCTGAAAGAGGCCCTAGGAGCCGAAGCCGATCGTGAAGAGTCATGTGGTGGTCCATAACATGTGCTAGAAAAGGGGGCAATAAAAAAACGACATAGTCCAGTGTTGCTACTTATGAGGTTTCAATCAAAGGCTATTATCCATTGTTTTTTGAGGTTCTAGGGTCCCGTAATAATTTTCCAGGGTGCCCTCTGGTCAAAATATGACCCTAGACTAAGAAATTTTGAGTGAAAAGGACTTAAGAGAGATGATAACAAGTTTATAGACAGTTCGCGAAAGAGTGCGTATTTCCCTCCTTTGAAAGAGGTCATAAGAGGGATTATAACATGTCCCTAGGGCCCACAAACTGATTGTGAGGAGTCCTGTGGTAGTCCCACAGCACATGGTAAAAAACAGGGGGAAAAAACGGCAGAGGCCGGTGTAGCCCCTTTGTAGGCTTTAACAGATTTTAAGATGGTTCTCGAAAGAGCTTGTTTTTCTCTCATCCGGAAGATGCTATAAGAAGGATGGTCTTTAAGAGCCGAAACAAAAATTGCGGCCCAATTCGACCTCCACGAGTACAAACACAGGCCCAAGAAGAAAAAGAAACCACAATAACGGGCCGTCATTTAATGGGTTAGCCTTCGGCCCATTATCCTTAGCTGTTTAGGGTTTAACAATTTTTAGGTATTTGAACTCCACCGTTTTCCTCTTCCTTCTCTTTTTTCCATTCCCTCTTTTCTCTACTCTTCCATTTTTCTCACAGCGCGACTATGGTATACTTCTTCTTCTCTATTTTTAATTTTTCAGTTCTATAATAATCTGTATGACTATAAATTCACCTCATTTTTTTGTTAATTTTTAATAAATGTTGAATTTCATTTGATTTTCTGGAATCATGCAATGATAATATATAAAAAAAATAATTACTACATTGTGTTTAGTAATTTGTTTGGTAGTAATTTGTTTGGTAGATGTAGAAATGATGAATTATTGATAGTAAGAAACTGCAAATAACCATTAATAAATCCTTATTTTATGTTAAAGAAAATATTCAGGCAATATAATTTTAATACTTACCTAAAATGTTTAGCTTTATTGGTTTAAGCTTTGCTGAATTGATTTTGTAAATCATAGTAGGATTTATGAATTATATTTGGTTAAATATAATTGAGGTAATGATATGAGTTAATTTTAGTTATTTGTTAATTGTATAGCCGTTTGTGAAAGCTCAAAAGTCGAGGGCTTACTTTAAGAGATACCAAGTTAAGTTCAAGAGAAGACGTGGTAAGTTGATTGTGATTGTGATTGTGATTGTTTTACGGATAGTTTCATTGTTGTGTATGCTTGTATTTATTGAGCTACATATGTGTTGTGTGGTGTTTTGCAGAGGGTAAGACTGATTACAGGGCGAGGAACCGCCTCATTAATCAGGATAAGAACAAGTACAACACTCCCAAATACCGCCTCGTTGTGCGATTCGTATCCTATAATTTGTGATTTAAGAATTTGTTTATCCCTTTAATTGTGTATGGTTCTACACTTCTAGTCAATGGAGTTTGTTTGTTGTTTAGATTTTCCTGTCTAAATGCGCTTTGATATTTTTGTTCTCCGTGTAGCTATTCGCTCAGCATGCATTAAAGGAATTTGAGCATTAGTTTCCTTTAAGTTTTTGTCGTGTAATCGATTGGATTCGATGTTGTTTATTTGTTTGTTTTTGCTTGTTACTCATGTCACAGGCTATATTTTCTGTTGAATTTGCTTCCAGTGTATGGCATATGATTGCATGTACTCTCTCATTAGCTTGAAAATTGGTTTCCTAAGTTGGTTGTTGCAAACTTACATGAGTGTATTGCCTTATTGAGCTGTTATACCTCCATGCCAACTATCGGAAATAACCAAATGATTAAGTTACANATTCGACCTCCACGAGTACAAACACAGGCCCAAGAAGAAAAAGAAACCACAATAACGGGCCGTCATTTAATGGGTTAGCCTTCGGCCCATTATCCTTAGCTGTTTAGGGTTTAACAATTTTTAGGTATTTGAACTCCACCGTTTTCCTCTTCCTTCTCTTTTTTCCATTCCCTCTTTTCTCTACTCTTCCATTTTTCTCACAGCGCGACTATGGTATACTTCTTCTTCTCTATTTTTAATTTTTCAGTTCTATAATAATCTGTATGACTATAAATTCACCTCATTTTTTTGTTAATTTTTAATAAATGTTGAATTTCATTTGATTTTCTGGAATCATGCAATGATAATATATAAAAAAAATAATTACTACATTGTGTTTAGTAATTTGTTTGGTAGTAATTTGTTTGGTAGATGTAGAAATGATGAATTATTGATAGTAAGAAACTGCAAATAACCATTAATAAATCCTTATTTTATGTTAAAGAAAATATTCAGGCAATATAATTTTAATACTTACCTAAAATGTTTAGCTTTATTGGTTTAAGCTTTGCTGAATTGATTTTGTAAATCATAGTAGGATTTATGAATTATATTTGGTTAAATATAATTGAGGTAATGATATGAGTTAATTTTAGTTATTTGTTAATTGTATAGCCGTTTGTGAAAGCTCAAAAGTCGAGGGCTTACTTTAAGAGATACCAAGTTAAGTTCAAGAGAAGACGTGGTAAGTTGATTGTGATTGTGATTGTGATTGTTTTACGGATAGTTTCATTGTTGTGTATGCTTGTATTTATTGAGCTACATATGTGTTGTGTGGTGTTTTGCAGAGGGTAAGACTGATTACAGGGCGAGGAACCGCCTCATTAATCAGGATAAGAACAAGTACAACACTCCCAAATACCGCCTCGTTGTGCGATTCGTATCCTATAATTTGTGATTTAAGAATTTGTTTATCCCTTTAATTGTGTATGGTTCTACACTTCTAGTCAATGGAGTTTGTTTGTTGTTTAGATTTTCCTGTCTAAATGCGCTTTGATATTTTTGTTCTCCGTGTAGCTATTCGCTCAGCATGCATTAAAGGAATTTGAGCATTAGTTTCCTTTAAGTTTTTGTCGTGTAATCGATTGGATTCGATGTTGTTTATTTGTTTGTTTTTGCTTGTTACTCATGTCACAGGCTATATTTTCTGTTGAATTTGCTTCCAGTGTATGGCATATGATTGCATGTACTCTCTCATTAGCTTGAAAATTGGTTTCCTAAGTTGGTTGTTGCAAACTTACATGAGTGTATTGCCTTATTGAGCTGTTATACCTCCATGCCAACTATCGGAAATAACCAAATGATTAAGTTACATGATCAATTACTTATTGGGTTGAATCTATTGTAGTATTAGTTACCTGACTTCAACATTCTTAGTCTTAGTTGCCTATTTGCCACCTTGTAGTGGGATAATCTCTGTTTGTATGTGCTGTTATTTGTTTGTTTCCTTTTCTTTTTGCTCTTATTTTACCTGAAGTTCCATAACTCTAATATTAGACAAACAAAGATGTAACTGCACAAATCATATCCGCTAGCATCACTGGCGATTCAGTTCTTGCTTCTGCATATGCTCACGAGCTTCCTCGTTATGGACTTGAAGTGGGTCTAACAAACTATGCTGCAGGTTAGCTTCTTAATTTTTTTTTTATATTGTGGCTATTAATATTCATGTATCTTAAATTTAAACCTTTTTGTTTGCAACTGCAGCTTACTGCACTGGGCTTCTTTTGGCTCGGAGGGTGTTGAAAATGCTCGAGTTGGATCAGGAATACGAAGGAAATGTTGAGGTATAATTCTTTCATTTGTGCATGTGTTAGTGTGTTTTCTGATTCAATGTTCATGCATGTTAGTTGTCAGTTGCCAAAATATTAAGTTTCAATTGTGCCTCTTTTCCTGCAGGCATCTGGGGAAGACTTCTCAGTTGAACCAGCAGAGACCAGGAGACCTTTCCGTGCTCTGCTTGATGTAGGCCTTATCAGAACTACTACTGGAAACCGCGTGTTTGGTGCACTGAAGGTATGATGTTTCTTCTTTAGCTCCTTTGCATGTTCAACTATCAATTTTAACCAATAATCATAGGAATTATATTATTTGATGATAGTCTTATCATGCATCTGATTATAGTGCGAAATCGTTTATGATGCTTTAAGCAAACTCACCTGCTACTCCTGGCTTGCTTTATTGGCTTTATACATGATCCATTCTCATAATACTAGCTAATCCTTATTGCTCTGGTTCAAATGTTGTTGGTATTAATTTTTTCTGTTCGTTTTGTTTAGGGAGCTCTGGATGGTGGTCTAGATATACCTCATAGTGACAAGCGGTTTGCTGGATTTAGCAAGGACGGCAAGCAACTTGATGCTGAGATTCATCGCAAATATATTTACGGTGGACACGTTGCTGGTTACATGAGTGTGAGTCCTCGCTTCTATAGTTTTGCAGTTTGCCTACATCCTAGATTAGATGAAAGAAGTATCTGCATGGCTCTTTAATTGAAGCTGAGATCCATTTTTCTACTTCTTATATTCAGAGTTTATTGATTTGCGGCCTTGCAATTTTAAATTTAACTTGTGAAATACATGTTCAGAATTTAGATGTGGTAACCTCTTTTGTGTCATTTCTCTGTACAGTCATTGATGGAAGATGAGCCCGAGAAGTACCAGACTCACTTTAGCGAATATGTCAAGAGAGGAATTGAAGCTGATGGCCTAGAAGCTTTGTACAAGAAGGTCCATGCTGCTATCCGTGCTGACCCGTCTGCAAAGAAGTCTAAGAAGGAAGCTCCTAAAACACACAAGAGGTATGAATGACTCTAAAATGATATTATCAATGCTTACCTGAAAAGTTAATGGATTCGGCATGCTGCAAATTGTGCTGTTTAAATAGTAGTCTAACTTCTAGTTTCCGAACTGTCATCATGAATAGGTACAACCTGAAGAAATTGACGTATGATGAGAGGAAGGCTAGCTTGATCAAGAGGTTGAACCAACTTAACTCAACAGCTGGAGCTGATGACGATGATGATGAGGATGACGAGTGAGGACACCTTAATAGACAGTTTTTTTTTTTTTTTTTTAAATGTGACACCAATACAGCTTGAAGCAATTCAATTTTGTCTGTGATGTTTTTGAAGCTGTGAATTTTGTTTTTTAAGCATTTGTGTTTTATGGTTTTGAGTTGCCAAACGTTCAGCTGTAGCTGGTGCTTTTTTTTTGTGTTAGTACAACAATAGTTTTATTCTCGATTTCTTTATCTTGTACGTTTTGGTCTGTTTCTGAAGTTGGAAAGCCATAAAAAGGCTATGCTATGCAACAATACCAGAGCATACTGTTTAATGTCACTTGTTCATTGGGATGAGATTTGTGCTCTTGATCCAAAAAATGTTTAAAGTTAGAATCTCTTCGTCCTAAGTTACTTGTTACATTTATTTAAAATGGATGTAGCAACTATTATGGGACGGAGGGAGTACAATAAATGCTTATGCGACATTTTTGGAAAAAAGGGAAATGAGAACCCAAAAAAACAAATGAAATTGTACTAAGATGATCAAAATAGATTTGTAAGGTACATGATTTATATAGCTAATAATTGCTTTTTGTTATTGTTACCCCTATTCCTTAATTTTTGCAACACGAGTTTACTTTTTGGGGATTAATTCTCCATTTTTTTCTGTTTTGTTTTAATCATTCTTTTACTTCGTAATTGGAATTTTTCTTTAAAAGCACTTGCTCTTTTTGTTTTACAATGTTTGTTATGTATTTTGTTTATGCTCTTTTTGTTTTACAATGTTTGTTATGTATTTTGTTTATGCTCTAATCATTACTAAATAGTAATCTTCAATCCGCACCAATATTGGTATTTTTGGTTCAAGCTCATCAACCACACTTCCAAATTTCTGAATCGACCCAAAGTGGTTTGCATTTTCACCCCCGAAAAGAGCCTTCTTAAATTCTATTGTTGTTATACTCACAGATAATGCTCAGTTGTTGCACTTATTCTAAAGGGAGTATATATATTAATGGTTGGTAGCTTGGTATGCTATAGAAAGATTTTAAAAAAAGTAAATATCATCTTTAACATCGTTAGTTGACTAACATTTCTTATGTAGCGTTTAATATTTGTTATCTTTAATATGATTGGTCTAATATGTTTAACTGGCAGAAGAATTATTTAAATAAAAAATAATAATTATCTTAAATATAACTGGTTAATAACAAATAAAATCCTATGCGATACTCCCAATACTCTCTAATTATTCTACTATAATACTCCGTTTGAGTATAAAATCTTCCAATGACAACTAGAAAGTTTAGGTGTTGTTTGGTTCACATGGAAAATTTTATTTCATGGGAAAACTTTTACTCTGCTAATTTCCTAGGAAATGAGAAATTTTGTTTGCTTGGTTGATGGGAATTAAAATTTCGCAGGAGAATTTCAATTTACCAAGGGGTCTTGGTAAGTTATTTCCATCACTTGGTAGGAAATAAAACTTCATAGGAAATTCAAATTTCTATGCTTTATGTATTTTCTATGCTATTAGATGTCAACCAAACAAAAACTTGGACTAATACTGGAGTGGGATTACAACAAGTCATCAAAACAAAATTTACCCACCGAATTATATACGAAGTACTAAAAAAACTCGTGATATATCTTCCTCCCCCAATTTCTTGTTCCAGTAACAATTGCAGCTTAAAGGTACTCTTCTCTGCCTTTCTTCAATATAATATGCCCTAATTTTTAACCTTTAATTTGTAACTATTATCCTTGAATTTCGTTCTCATTTATTTAATTATCGACTCTTCCAATATATATATATATATATTTATCTATTTACGCTTGTAATTTTGTGTAATATTGATTCATGTCAAAGTATTGATTAATTTCATTTCATTTATTTAATAAACAATTTGTAATTGTGATTTGGACAGTAATTTGTTATCAGTTGAATTTCATGTTTGTTACTATTGTAAATTGCTGTTAATTTTTATTGTTTTAAATGTTAAATTGAGATTATAATACATGTAATCAGTTCTTTCAGAAACTTGTTGATGGTAGTCTGGTAAATTAGAATGATATGATCATCATTTTGTTATTAGGTTCATTGTATGATTGAATTCACACACCCTATTTTGTTTCGGAATTATACTTGGGCATTGTTAAATGGACATATTAAATGGAAAGTTTTTTTTTTTAAAGATATCGCGGCATTGTTAGAACTGTTCTTAGTTAGGGCACTATCGGCCTATCGTGCTGCTGTTTTCTCCCAATCTATCAATATTAGTTAAAAGAACTTTAAACGCGTAGCCATAATTCATGATTGCTTTAGGAGAGGTCTACCTTGTGGAGAGCCGGGGACTGTTCATAAGAATCATATCTATAGCAACTGTCGCCATCAATTTTTAGTTGGCATTTCGAATACTTGAAGGAAGAACTTAGAATCTACTAGTGTTGAAACTGTGCAATTTGTTTAGCGATTTTCTGTGTCAAGGTATTTCCTGTGCTTATCTGTGCAGGAAACTAAACTTAAGATACAGTTATTTCCAATAAACTCAAATGGCATACTACTCAATGTCCTTTCTTTGTTGCTTATAAACGATGAGCTTCACATGACATACAATTGATAGTGTATTTTTGTTGCAGATTATTAAGGTTTGACATCTGAATAAACGCTTTGTATCAAATTCGTTGATATCTTAATAACTGGCAGCTTCTATTGTGCATGATGGTTGAACTCTTTTTATCAAAACCTGTTTGGGGAGATGATAGGAAGGCTGATGACTGTGCCGACCTTTCAACTCCTCTCTACAACAAGTTGGAAGAGATCATATGGGGACTTGTAACTTCTGAAGGCCGGTCAGAGGCCAGATTGTGGCTTGGTGAGGCCATTTCAAGCTTAAGTTCAATCACAGCGCATGAACATCAGGACCTATTTATGAAGTTGTTGAGCTCCGAACCCCCAAAGTTGAACGTTGCCTCTCAAGTCTTTCAAATGCTCTTTGAAAGGAGACCAAACAAAGCTGGAATGATCTTGGCTAAGAAATGTCGTGGGCTTGAAAAATTCTTTAAAGGCAAGTTACTATTTTACAGTTGTAGGCTTGTAGCTAATATTTATACTTTTGTGCTGTGTGGTTGGTACTTGTTACAGCTCTTTCTCCTGCTCCAATTATAATTTTATGCTCACGATGTGCTATTGACGTGAATGAAGTCTTAGCTGTAGTTCTGATTTTCAATAATGAGCAAACTGAGGCATTTCTGGAGTCTTTTGCTATTATATATCTTGAAAAGCTCTGATTCTGGAATGACATCTGAACAATGCAGGACATCCAACACGTATCTTGCAATGGTTTTCAACCTTTTCTGTTTTGGGTGATTCAGCACATGGACAGGGTGCGAAGTCTCTAGCTCGGTTTTCCTTTGTTAACAGAGATATATGTTGGGAAGAGCTTGAATGGAAAGGAAAACATGGACAATCACCAGCTGTTGTCGCAACAAAGCCTCATTATTTTCTTGATTTAGATGTTCAACGCACAGTAGAGAATTTTATAGAGAACGTACCCGAATTCTGGTCATCTGATGAATTTGCAGAGTCTCTAAATGATGGTGAGATCTTGTCAATTGATCATAAGTTCTTTATAGATTTCTTCATCAAGTTAATGTATGAAGATAATCTGAAAGATGTATGGGAGGCTGTTGGCCAGTTTTTCATGGATGAATCCTTTTCATATCTTTGTCAACGGCTTTTAATCATTCTTGATGAACGGGATTTGTATACGTTACTGCAAATGCTTCAAGATTTTCTCACTAGAAGAAAGAAACCTCAAAACTTTGATAGTAGTTTTTACTGGCTGGAGATTTTGATATGCAAGTGTGGTGATCAAGTATCTATTGACCAGTTATTTTTGTTGAATGCACTGTTTAATAAAGGAAGGTTACTTTTACGGCTGGTGCATAATGAAGGAGAGGAGGAGGAGGTCAATATCAATGATTTAACAATAAGGATCTGTGCAAATACCAGTGAAGCCAAGAGTTTGGCCTTGATATCCAAGGATCACATGAAGTCAAAGACCATAGAAATGATGAAATGGCTTGGTCTTCTGTCCTGGAGCCTTCTTTACAGGTTATCCAAGGAATGCCGTACTTCTGAATCGTGGGAAGCACTTTTTGTCAGTAATAACATTGGCTTTCGGAAATGTGATACATATGGTCTTAGGGAGCATGATGGAGCTTCAAATGAAAGTGATCTGGACTTTGATGACAGAACAGTGACTAGAGGTAAACGCAAAAAAAGGCGAAAGAGTAAAAAGAAAAGCAGCCTAGACTATGACAAATTAAGTGATGAGGGTTTACTTGGACTTGATTCAGATGATAAGTTCAGTCTCCAGTATAGTTCAAGAAGCTGGTTGCTCTCTACTGACAGCTATTCTACTTCATGGAGCTTGGTATGTTTTGTATCCCTTTTTTTGCTGTAATGTTAATTTAAGGTTTTTTAGCTGTTGTGATGCGGTCTGGGCATGATACTCAATTGTACAAGTTGTTTCCCAGGCTGATCTACCTGAGCATTTATCAAACCATTGCTTGAGAGTTTGGATGAAGCAGACTTTTGATACTTGAAGTGATGCCGTGTAATTTGTGAGTGTTGATGTTTACTCCAATTTGTTGGTGTGAATTTGTCAATTTCACAAGTTGTTCAGGTTCGAGGTGAATGGTACCAGATCTTTTTATCATCTTTTTTTTTAATATATTTTTACAAGTGTTATCATGTGGTGTGTTCTATTCTAAATTGACCCATAGTATACAGGGATGAACGGCTCATCAATCTGACACCTTGAAGACACTGTTGAGGCTGCACTTTTAATGCCGAGCCTGTATCTCCTTTGATCAAGCTACTTCTGATTTTGCTTTGGAGACCTATTTTACCTCCTCCGCTGTCTTCCCCCATCATTTCCTCTCTCCTCCCCGCCCTTTGTCCAGTCGTCTGATTGCTGTTATATATACTTCAGTGGTGGTTGCTTCTCAGGTATCAATTGCCTAGGTGGTTCTGTGGTCTTTTGCATTAACAGAAGCTATTGAGATGCTGTCAAAATTAGTGTCACTGTTCCTTGATTTCCTGACTTGCACATTGCTGTACAAAGAAACCATGTATGTCTACTGGCAATCTGAAGTTGTAATGGCAGTATTTACAAAGAAACCAAGTATGTCTACTGGCAATCTGAAGTTGTAAGGGCTGTAATACTGCCCCATCCCATCTCCACATTATGTCAAAAGTTAAAAATATAGCAAGTGTTTGATAAGTTGGCAGTCTTAATGACCATATATGTTTCCAATGATTAAATTTGTTTTACGAAGATTTTGTTTTTGTTTTTGTATAATAGTTTGAAAATGATCAGAAGTGTTTGCCGTTTCTCCTATCAAACTTCTGCATTTTCTTTTTGTACTATCACAAGCCTTACTTTTGAAGAGTGCACCATAAATATGATCTACACTCTACTACATTCATGTGACTAGAAAACTTCAAGGCCTCACTGATGAGAAGAGTTGTTTCAAAATTTATGTGCAAAAGTTTGGAGCAAAATGCATTCATTACATTTCACATGTACATTCTAATCTTAATTTTACTGTAAAAAAAAATGATGAACTACCATTGTACAAATTTTGCACATATAACATTTTCATCTAAGGCTCCACCATTCTAGGCATTTAGGGGTAATCAGCTTGCATCCGTCTCTTCCTCTGCAATATTTTCCTCGTCACCCACTTCTGCAGCATCGTCACCCACTTCTGCAGTATCGTCTTCAGCAGCTTCATCATCCAACTTTTGCTGGTTTGGATGAGGGGGCAGCACCTGAGCTACCATCTCCACGATCTCTGTCAACTTATCATTGTCCAATCCGCGTAATTCTATCTCTATCAACTGTAAAGCAAAGAGCCAAAGAGATCCTTATGTAAGAGAAGGGTGCAGCATGAAATTGCAAGACTAATAGGCTCATGCATACAACTTGTGGGAACAAGTTATAGGCCAAAATAAAAGGTTGGAAAAAAACTTCCCACCCTTGTTAATTCGGGCAGCCAATGCAACTAGCAAGATTCAACCTAGTAGGACCATAACTCCATAAGTTAGTCTCCCTTTCCATCTCCCTCTTCCTTAGACATGAGAATTTTTCCATTCCTCTCCCTTAAAAACTCCCACAGGCCACATACATATGGTCGCACAGTCGATCTCCTATAAATACTAAATAGGCTAAAGTACCTGATTTTGTATAAATAGATTTGAGTATGTAGGTAGGGTGGAGCACTATGAATAGGCTCAAGTGTCTCATTTTGTATGAAACACATTTGAGAGCAAACACATTGTATAATTTTGTCTCTTCAAGTCTTAGCAGAGACTATAGAGTTTTTCTATTCCTCTCTCCTTAAAACCCCCACAGGCCACATAAGAATGATCCCAGAGTCGACCTACCGGCTAAAGTACCGCATTTTGTATATTTAGATAGACTCATTGTATAAAACACATGAGAGCAAACTTCACAGGTGTAAAACAGTCACCCAATAAAGGTACTTTATTTCCACATTCCATCGTTCTCTAAGCTTTCCTTAGCTTTTAAACCCACACAACCAAACAATTCCGCACTTAGTTAATCTATTCTCTTTGGGTTGCCTAACTTGGCTTGTGTGTTGCGACAGGAGTACAAGCAAGTGGTATGTGATTGTGGGTTAGGGGAATTAATCCGCATGACAACGTGAATCAGCTTCCAAATTCTACTTTTTTCTTCAGTTTCTCTCAACTATTCAAACAGAATATCAAATTATGGTGATTCTTGTTTTGTCTTTTTGAACTTCCAAGTTATTTGAAAGAAGCCACTGATTCACTCAGTGTCATGGGATAACTTTCAAGAGCTCAAGTCCAAGGTCATTCTGTCTTGTGAGATACAAGAATCAAGAATAAAATGAACAGCAGCATATACTAAGTGAAACAAAATTTCAAGGGGAGTGACAAGAAAATTGATATCTAGTCCTTGTACTTTTTTCTCAGCCAATGATGTCAACAACGCCTCAAAAGTAGCCAACTATTATCCTGAAAGATGTCAACAACGCCAATGATGTCATCCTCACCAAAAAGTATCCTGAAAATTTAAAATCTGACTCTGCTCATATGGAGCTCAGAAGCAACTAGCCAACTATTATCTCCACACTCGAAAGTAGTAGCTACACTTAAGTGGAGAGAATCTAGTAGAACATGTTTCTCTTCACATAGAGGTATAGAACTACCCAAAATAGCATCAAAATAGGGCAAATATGCACGGTCATGGTTAGAGAATCAGCACGCATAGCAAGAAATGTCTAAGGCAAAGCCTATCTTGAGAAGTTTCCATCGCTTAGACAACCTAAACAACAAACATTTTAATAAACAAGGTCCAAGAAATCATTGATTGCTTGAATTATATTATAATCGTATTAACAGATCTCTGTCTCAAGATGATGAGGGGGAGTAAGCAATTGTCATGTAAAGAGCTACCAAGCATGCCAACATGGAAACAAGAAAAAGGGGTGTGGAATCATTATGCAAATAACAACCACATTTTATAGAGTAAAGAATCATCAAAAAGGTATTGAGAAATAAACATTCAACAGTTTATTACCGGAGCCAATTCAACTTCAGACGAGGGCCGAATATTAATAATGTTGAGCACCTCAGCTTTCGCTAGTTGATACTCTTTGGATTTCTCTACAAATTCATTTATACTTTCTTTAGTCTGGTTACGAGCAGCACTATCAAATAGATAATCATAAACCTGCACCACATATTGTGAAAACACGGCATCACATTTTCCATATTAAGCACACAAAAACACAACTAACCATGCTTAAAAAAGTAAAAACAACACAGCATATAAACGAGTAAACCTTGAACTCTGAAGCTGTTATCAAAGACATAACACGAGTCGGATCATTTGAAGCTCCTCTGGATTGTAACAAGTCAAGCACTTCGAAATTAGTAAGAGGACCAGCATTGGCCTTCCGGCTGCAAACACACACAGTTAAGCAATCAAACCGTAAGCAAAATAACAAGCAAACATACAAATCAAGGAGAACGATCAACGGTCAGCGAACATACATCTTCATATATACCACTGGCAAAAAAGCGTGCCACGCCTTCGAACTCAAATACAAAAGCTTCTGCAATTATACCAAATACATAAAAGAACAGATTACTACAGTGCTCTTAGCCTTAGGTTATGCATATTCAATCATCAATCACCAATATAATTCCTTAATTTAGCTGTTTTTCCATTTTCCTCCATAAGCATTATTTTTCTTTTTTCATTTATATTTACTAATTTTATAAATTCATGCATATAAGTAAACTCATACACCAAATATCACCGGGAAACATAATTCATCATTAGAAACTAAATTGCGAAAAAACTGGAAATATAATACGAAGTATAAAGTAGCAGAAACTTGAATTTCGACTAAATTAATTTCACTAATTTCGAAATAATAATAGATGAAATCAAAACCTAAGTTTAGCAAATATGAGAAAATTAACGGAATTATAAAATTTGTAACAAACAAAATTCATTTTAGATTTTAAATTGAAATTGAGATGTATTGAATTTAATGAGAGTTGAGTAGTGTAACATACCTTGAAGCGAGCTTATAGGAGTTATTATGGCTTCATCAAACTAAATGAATTCCTCTGTAAAAAATTTGACAAGAAAGAGAGAAAAATACAACGTATGTGTTTAGAGAGAGAGGGGGAAGTTATTTAGCAACTGGCTAGCAAATAATGGGCCAGGCCTAACTTGAATAGCGGTATAGCGTAGCTAGTGAATAAGCCCGGACGTTGTTTTACTAGTTAGAAAAAAAAATTAAAAGTTTGGAAAAGTTTAAGTAAGATTATTCGACAATGAAATAGAAAATAAAAAAAATGTTGGATATTCAAAAATTTTCAATTCGTTTTAACTAGATACAAGTGTTGAATAATCTTACTTTAGCTTAATTAAAGGTAGTCTTTGATTGTTGAATAATCCGTGTAATTAAAGGTAGTTTTAGCTAGATAAATTTTGTTATCTTCATACTATGTATTGGATAATTACAAATTAAAATTTGTGATGTAGAAAAAAATAATAAATAAAATAAAAAACATTTTTCAAATGACATTTTTATAAATAATCAGAAAACTTTATTACCGCATCATCCTTAAACTGCAGGTAAAAAGACGACATTACCCGGAAGTTCTAATGTATATATTATGAATACCAGTGTATGCCACACTTGACCTTGAAATTTATCCCATGAACAGTCCATACCTGTCCTTTGCAGTTTACGTGCATCTGTCCATTGATGCACTTCTGTAGATAGAGCATTACAAACCTTTTCGTATTCTGTTTCGTCATGGTGAGAATATGTGAAGTATATTCGTCTCATCTTCTGACTATTCTCATAACAGAAGGCCATATGTAAGCAAGATATATGCAAGTATGAGCTTTTAAACTGAAACGCAGTAGCTACCAGCCAACATATCTTCGCTTTCAACATCGTAAAATAAAATGCATTTCTTTATTGACAACAACACAACATCAGTGTGCCTTCAGCTGTTCAGATCCTGGTTCAATTACAACTATGCTACAACTATGTTTGCATCAATAAGTTGTATGATTTCAGTATAAGGTTTCCTTTAAATTACAAAGATTGATTAGACAAATGTGTTCTAACTACAACTTGTATCATCATTTGAAGCCAACTGACAACATGCTAAAAAACAGGTGTGGTCAAGATGGGTGATCATTGAACATACAACTATCTGAAGCATCATGTCGAGCAAGGACATCAAGGAAAAATCTGGTGTAGTATGGTATGATAGTATGACGATATCTGATGGCAATGCTTCATGGGACTTAGCCGATGCATTTGGATGCTAGAGGCAACAATCACAACACTTGTGTAGTACGTTTTAACCCAATTGCACCTTGCCAAGCTTCAATATCATATAGCAGCTGACTCAAACTCTCCGAAAGATTTTAAACCTGCTCAAGGACAAGAAAATCTGCTCAATATTCGATATTTAACCACAAAAAGAAAGAGAAATTTGACAAAACACAATCAATCAAGCAAGCAAGGTGTCAGCAACATATTGCCTATTGTAATGAATTGAACACTTGAACACAAAGTGAAAGACACCGAAGCTCTCTCAAGATCATGAATAATATGGCTGTGTCAGGACAGATTATCAATTTGTTACAAAACATATCACTGTGATCAAACAATGAAAACAGCTAATATGCTCTGTTCTCTGTTTCCTTAGCATCTACTTCGCAGCAACATTCAACCAGCATACTAGTAGCCGTAACAGACAAGCAGATTTAAGGCTTTCCACAAAAATAAGTACTTCGTAGTAAATTTTCCGGCATTTGATGATAAAGCACGTGAAGGTCAATTTCAATGGTAAAGAAAAGCACAAACAAGTTTTAGGGGGCTCAATCTGTCACAAAATAAATCATTCCAACAATTCAACTCCTATGCACACAAAACCCTTAGATATCACAATTTTTTACTTTGATTTTATTAGAGGGGGGCCAGAGGGGACAGGGGAGGGGGGACGGGAGGGCTGTTAAAGAACTGTGGATTCTTGCCTTATTTGGCAATCAATTTATAAGCTTAAAACAGAAAAGTAAATTTTCCTTCACTTTTTCCAATAAAATACATTATATGCTACCGAGTTAAAGTGGAACTCACCAGATGAATCATAAGTTGGAAAGCCGACGTACTTTGGACAAGAGCTCTTTAAAGAATCCACTTCACCACTATTGCCAAGGGCACAATCTCGAGGCTGCATATAATTGTTACGTTGAAGTTAGATCAGCATGATTATTACAGAGTTACAGACAGCAGTCTGAGAGGGCAGGATATGTCTGAGACAGTTCATCCTTCTAAAATACATTTAAGACAATTGACATAATCGTATTTTCTTTTTCCTTCTGTTAGAGACCAAGTCCGAGTATAAGCATATGCCGGGTAAAAGGCTAAAAGCTAAACTGAGAGAGAGAGATCCACTTAGGAAGTTATTTGAAACATGGAACTATAGCTGTGAAAAAACCCCTGTTAATGTTTTAAGAGCAATATTGAATTATGGTACACAATCACCACTTACCTAGTACAGACTATTAATCCTTTGCATACTTTCCCCGGTACAGAAGGAAAATAAAAAAAATAATACTATAATCTAATTTATAAAAACACGACAAATAAAAAGGGTAAAGAACAGGAACATATTATTCAGATCTTAAGATTTAACCTTGAAATCCTTGTAAAAACACAAACGAAGTTCTTTAACAGCACCACCCGAGCAGATAACCAAAGGCGATTGGTGGAATGCATTTTCAATAGCAGAAATAATGCCGCCAAGAGGATATCTTTCAGAATTTGATGGCATGTATCCTGCTTCATGAAGAACTTCCTGAAAGTGTCATCAAATTTTAAGAGTGATTAAACTAATGAACAATGAAAGTCTGGAAAAAACAGAGAAGAAAGAACACAGGTTTTTTGAGTATATTTTCAGCACGGCATAGGGAGTAAATATAACAGAAAAACTCTCAATCTGCAAAGGTGTTCTTCAAATTACTCACAGTGACATTATATTTGAAGTAGACGTTGAGTACTGTCAGGAAATACTGATACTGATCTTTCATCACCGAAGTAGCACAAGTCCCATGCTTTTCTGGGAGATGCATTACAATAGGTATATATATAACAGGGTGTCAAGTGAATATAAAGATCAAGGCAACCAACTGCAAGCTTAATTCACATGCCCTCTGGATATAGATCTAGTTTCAACAATTTCTCAGTCAATTGAATTAAAAACCACTAGGACACTGTTCAAGGTACTACACTGGACATTTGATCATTTTAATTTATAGAATTTTAGCAATTCTCTTGGACAGTTTAAGAGGATGAGATATTAAAAATATTGACTCCAATCATCATTGATATCAGAGTAACTCTCCAACACGGCTTGCCTATACAGCAAAAGATTTTTACCTATACGAAGTTAAAAAACTTATGCCAACAATTTCGAAGGGCAGTGACTATTGTTGGCTCTCTTCTCCTCAAATAATTTAATAACTTTCAATAAAAATAAGTTCAATTCATTAAAAATGAGTTCAGACTGGTAAGAGTTGAGAAAAAATGAGGTCTGCAACAGTTAGTTTCATAATTTCGTTATCAACAATAGTTGGAATGCATTATCAATAATTCATTATCACATATGTAGCTTTATATAGAACAATGAATAAGAGCTTCAATAGAGAAGAAAAGTTCAAGGCTGAAGGAGACATACCCCACTAGCAAGCAGAAAGTTGCAACCAGACACCACAAGAAAATAAATACTGTCAGAGACTAGAATACATAATAGGAAAAGATATATAAGCAAGTTCACAATTGGTAAATAGTAGTCACCTCATGTGCCCAAAATGATCCTCTATGTCCATGACATGTTGATGGCGAGCCACAGCTAAGAGTTGGCCAATACTCGTCTAGTGCATCGCGCAATGTTGAGATCTAGAAGCCAGATACATAAAATGAGCCAAGAGTTGTCAAAATATGTTTGCACTTTACACATTATACACAACTCAGTTAAAAGGCTAAAGATATTTTAAATTATTCACAATTTAGGCACAACATCCATCTTAGAGATCTGAAGGTATATACAATACTACTATCATAGCAAAAACCCTACATACTTGAACACACATAGATAGAAAATTAGAACTTATAACTGTTATAGTTTCAAATTGTTATAGTTTCATCAAAACTTGATTTTTTTTTTTCCAAAGTTTTTGCTTAAAAACATTTTCTAGACTAATTAAGAAGGATTGGACATTGCCTTCTGCTAATATCATGGATAGAAAAGTTGATAGATGAAGAAAGAAAGACAGCCTGTGATGAGTTCGACCAGAATTACAGATACACCACACCTCAAAGTCTGTATCATCATAAAATACAAGGGTCACAATGCTCAACAAAACATGAGGAAAAGGCATTTCATTACAAGCGCAATGATTGTCACAATCTTATCTGAAGATCATTTACCTCTTTCATGTCAAAAGCAGAATTAGAGCAGCAGGAAGGCCAGCTACCATCATTGTAGTCAGGCCAAAGGCCATCTGTATAGTTTGTCATGATATAAGCAATTTAACCACAAAAATATAAATTTATAAAGCCTTTATGGCTTATTAAGTTAGTAACAAGTACTTACGGATAGTGAAGTGAGCAGGAGCTCCGGAACTGCAAGAAATAGAAGACAAAAACAGACAATGAATTTCTGATTGGAATTCACAAGTGCACAATTACTTAATCCTGTCAAAAGCAAATTTCTCAATTACAAATATTCTTTAATCTACCGCATGAGTGCATGACCTATTTTCAAGACTCGAACCAAATTATATCACACCATCCATCAGTCAAAGCCATAGCTACAAATCCATTATAGTCTAGTATTATGACTTAATGATAATTATTTCTATTTCCCATCACCATAGGATTGGGATATCTTATATCAAAAAACATATATAGAGCATCAGGAAATGAGTCTTAACTCTTAATCATGCACAACCTAGTTATCTTAGTAGTTTAGCAACATACTAACATATCGTATTTATTTATTTATCATGGAGGATTCTTTTTTGTGAATTTTAGAAAAGGAAGAAGATACTTTTGACTGCTTAAAGGGTGTTTACTTGGGTCCTTTTTTTGTTTAAAGTTTCTATCTTATCTTGTATCATTACCCAACTTCACGCCCTGCATCAACCTTAACTACTCTTCTGCAAGCCAAGTTCATATAGATCCATGTGCATGCTCCTATACGACAATAACAATTACTCTCCTTAGTTCGAAGTCTTAGTGCATTGGCATCACTGTTTAATTGCTAGAGTCAACATCCAAAACTCTAACAAGGTTACAATGATACTACAATGCTTTGCTGAAAAGCCTTCAGCCATAGCTTGGCCACACTGTTTCACGAGTTATGACGCTTTAGAAGTTAAAAAACATGGGATTTAGCATCAATCATACATTCATACACGAACAAGTCTCGGGCCTAATCTATAAAGACTTGAACTATTGTGTTTTTTAATTTAATCGGTGTTTTTAGGTCTTACCAACTTCATCGTATAAGTTTTTGTAATCACACTAGGGTATGAAATATGCATAAGTGATCATTACTGAGACTAAGGCTTTGATTGATCGATTGATCATTACTTTGATTTCATTAAACACTGATTATGCATTAAGTCGAATAGCAGAAAATAATTATGAATTATGCATTGATCCACTAATTTGGCACATACTTGACTACTTGACTGTCTAAAGTACTCCGCAATAAAGAGCACATGGATAAACCGTAATTAATCCATAGAGAGTTTTCTCAAAAAAAAAAATAATAATAATAATAATAATAAATTAAAAAATAAATAATAATAATAATAATAATCATACGGAGTACTCCTTAGGAAAATAAATAAATTAGCTAAAAGATCAATAATAAATTAATTACTGATCGAAATTAAAGAACCTCCTATAATTCATTAATTACGTCAAATAATCATTAGAAAAACACAATCTTTAATTAAAAAATTCTAATAATTCCTTAAAAATTCACAAAAAAAAAGCATCTAAACTCAATTCTTTCATCATAATCAATCAATCTATCAATTAATTAATCCAGAGCAACTACAAACATAATCACACAAAAAAAATTATCGAAAATTAAGAAGAAATTAAACTACCTTCGGCAACAACCGTTCTTTTCGCAACAATGATGAGTGTTACGACAGTAGGTTCCAGGCCATTGAAGAGCTAAGATGAAGTAATCAAACTCTCTTTGATTGGTTTGACTTACGAGTTCGCCATTGACGCCATTAAAGCTTGTAGTTGAAGCAACTAAGAATACGATGAATAGTTGAGAAAGAATTGAAGGGGTGAAAAGAGAAGCCATTGATGATTGATCGTTCAAGGTTGAAGAAGATGAAAAAAATTTGTAGATTTACGAAGTAAATTATTTATAGGTGTAGGAATAAATAATAATGGTGTGATGTGTTTAAATTTTGTACAGGGAATAATTAGTCGCTAACCAGTTGTAGTAGGAGGTAGTTTTGAGATAGTTTTGGGATATTCGATTTATTTGTTAATTAGATACCTTTGATTAATTTTCCGGGAATCTATATTGTATAATATTTATAATTAGTTGTCTAGTTCTACTCCGTTTTAATTATTTTTTGAGATGTATCAAAAATACAAAAACTCCCGTTTTAATTATTTTTTGAGATGTATAAAAAATACAAAAACTCATATGGAGCAGATGATATTTAAAGATACTCTATATACGGCGTATAATTCACGTTTAAAAAAATTTTGAGTATGTGTGTTCATTTGTTTACTTAGGAAGTTTGTAGATGTATGGCAAGGATATATGACATTGATTGTCAATGTTTCACCATTTCACCATCTAGTTGAAATTGTTTTGTTGTTCAACTTTTGTTTGTCAATCATGATTTGTTAAATGGTTATTAACTCTAATTATTCATCGGTCATCATAACAAATGGCAATAGAGTTTCGATGTTTTGGAAACTCGAATACTCAAAAATACCTATGAAAATTTTCAAAAACGTTACTAAAACATAATTTAAAAAAGGGGAATGTTTCTTGTATAAGGAAACTCCATGTGATAAATGATTCGAAAACTTTGTGACTTAACATACAAGCGTTTTTCTGATATCCCGAGTTGAGTACCCTAATTAATAAGTTCCCATGACTCAACTCACATGCCTAAGTTATATTTTTTTGATTTTCCCCAAAACCTCGAAAAAGAGTATATTACTTATCATACTTCGTATCCCCCTCTCACTACAGGAGAAAACTATATTCACCCATCGGGTTAAAATACCCACACATAATTGAGAGACAAGAAAAAACAGTATAATAAAATTCTACTAAGTGTGTAATTAATAATCCGATAATACGGAGTAGATAATCACGGAATCACCTAGTGGATAGATATAATCATATAACCTAAGTTGCACGGAGTCGAAAATGGGGTCGAAAATAAATACGGATACAGGTACTGAAAACGGCTAACCTAAAAAGTATTATTAATGGATACACCCCAATTTTAACATGAAGAATTGAAATCGTCTCTAATACAAAAATGAATTGAATTCGTGAATGAGTACTCATCAGAATTACCCATGCTACGTAAGATATAACTCTGACCTTCTCTAAATCGTTGCCCTACCACCCTACCAGGCTACCACGGGTTCTCAAATACTCCGTAATCCGTATCAAGGAAGAAAACAAACCAAAAAAACAACAAACAAAAAACAAAAAAAAACATAAGCACTGCTTGTTAGTTGTACTTCGTTTCCGCTTGTTTCAACACAAATCCAAATTACGGAAATTTCAATAAGCGTCAAATTTCAATCTTTTCAATCAGTAATAAAGTAGTTCTTTATACTCAATTCAAAAACCAGGTATTTTCGCGCTTCAATTTCATACTTTTTTTGTATGATATTTGGATTAAATTCAATTTGAAATTATAGCTGTTAAATTCGGCGCAATTTTCTACTTTATGGGTTGCGATCACCAGATTTTTGGAGTAATTTTAGGGTTTATGATTCTTGTTTATATTTCAATGATAATTTATTGGGAAATCATAAATTGTTTTGGGGAAAATCTTTGTTTCTAGGGTTTACTCTTAATTACAGAAATAAATTGATTTGTTTGTTTGATTGATATAACGTGCAATTTGAGGTAAATTATGATCATACGAATGGAAAAGGGGATAATACGGAATATTAGGGTTTTGATTTAGCATTGTAGAATTTCGATGTTGTTGCTAAATTAAGTTTTCTTTGGTATTGCTTTTCTTTTGTTGAATACATGAAATTTATAGGTTATAGAATTGGCTAATTGAGTATACGAAATTGAGAATTTGGGAATTGGGATCATATTTGGGAATTGACACATTGAGAGTTGAAACTCGCTTTGGTGGATGGTCTGTTTGTTAGAGTAGATGGGAATTAGTAGGGATTAATATAATGCCATTAAAATCGAGGAAAATGTTGGTTGAACATAGATTTGAGGACGCAAGTGAACGCGTTTGAACTCGGAAGATTAGGCAACTTATGGAGCAGTATCTATTAGAGAAAAAGAATTTGTGCAATATGTTATGTGACAGAGTAGGCAGCTAATTAATAGGATTGCTATAGTACCAGCAAATCATGGAAAATGTTGGTTAAACATACATTTGAAGCGAGTGAACGTGTTTGAAAGATTAGGCAACTTATGGAGCGGTATTTGTTAAGGAAAGAGAATTTGTGCACAATATGTTTTGTAATTGAGTAGACGGCTAATTAGTAGAAATTGATATAATGCCATTAAATATGAGAAATGTTGTTTCAACATAGATTTGAAGATGCAAGTGAACGTGTTTGAAAGATTAGGCAACGTATGGAGTTATGGAGTAGTATGTGTTAAGGAAAAAGAATTTGTGCACAATATGTTATGTAATTGAGTGGACGGCTAATTAGTAGGGATTGATATAACACCATTAAATCATGGAAAAGGTTGGTTGAACATTGATTTGAGGAATCGAGTGGTGTTAGAAAGATTAGGCAGGTATCAACTATCAAGGGCTTTAATTTGGTGCATATTGACAAAAAAGGGTGTATTTTTGCATATATATTGACTTTAGTCGAGATATACGTAGGCACATGAGAGAAAATGCTTGGATTTTGGATCATCCCCTCTCCTTGTTGCCATTGGTTGACACCATAAATGATAATGTGTTCCAAGCTTGTAGGTGATTTACTATTATAGAGTTTGTGGTTGGATGGTTGAGAATACGTCAAAGCAATACAAAATATTTAGATGGTCCCTCTAAATGAATAGTTGTAGAGGATTCTTTGGTCATCCAACTTTGCTATAAGGGTTGATATGTTGAGGTTTTTTAGTTTCTAGATAGAGATAGATTGTGCTTGCAAGATGTATACGGGATTGGGAGCAATGTATAACATAGTGGAGATATGGGAAGATGAGATATGAAGAAGGTTGCTTAAAATGTCAAGGAAAAAATGGAAATAAGGAGATTAGACTATATTAGCTTAATCTTATCCTACAACATATGCTAATATCAAGAAACTCCCATGTAGAGAATGTTGATTTGGACAGTGAAGTTGTTAGGGTTGGGTTAGATTAAAGATTTTGGTTCGAAAAGGTACAGGAAATGGAATGCTCAGGTTTATTGATATGCATGAGTGGAAAATTTGGATTCATCCATGCACTTGATAAAAATCAAGGGATTACATTTTTAACAGAAAGGGTGCAAAGGCATTATTCTGCTGTCTCGGTTTGAGGATGTAAAGTTGAATTTGTGCCTATATTACTTCTTTGAAAAATGACCCTCTTTTTCTCTATCTTGGTTGATCTAGATGGATTTCCCTGGTATTTTGTATTATTCCATGTAAATTGCCTTATTATAGGTTTTTTTTGCCATTCTTATTATACCTATTTATTTCAAGTTGGACATTTCAGAGAATGACTGAAGGAGTAGTATATTAGGGAAGGTGTGAAGAAATGTTGATGGGAACTTTTGTTACTAAGATTAGAATGATTTTGACAAGGTAAAATAGAAATGTTAAAGATAATCATAAATTGCAATTTTGACAGATGGTTTGAGACAAAGGTCAAATTGATTTGCAAGCACATATATGCTGTCCTTAATGATCTCTCCTCCCTTAATAATGTAAACCTGACATTCTTTTGAATGTTGAAAAGAGATGCACCTGCTCAATTTTGTAGTGCTCTTTAAGTTATGTTTGCCTTCCCTGTTATCAGCCTTTTTAATCGTGTTGGTTAAAAACTCCAATATTGATTCAAAGGTTCTGAATACAGTTTGAAGAGATCTGTCCACTGCTATATGATATGTTGATTGATGGATTCTGAAGGCAAGAAGTTTGGGAGAGGTAAATTTATTGATTGGTTTCCCAGTTGTCTATCACTTTGAATTTCTGTTTACTTTCATGTTTAGCCTATAGCCATTATGAGTAACAAAACAACAGCTTTGGACTGGTTGATGGACTTCCTTCTGTCTTTACCAGTTGAGAAGCTTCTGCAATGCTGTGATGGTAAATGTATTTTTGTTGAAAGCAAATGTTAATGCTCTGTGATGATTCTTTCGTGGCTGTATAATTTTTTTGATGACTCAATTATTGTTATTGTTGCCAAATGCTGATCTTCTATGTATGTTTTAGATTTCATATTTACCTTGGAAATGTAACCTTTTCAGATACTAAGATGTTGTATGAGCTATTTTCATTCAATTCCGCAACCCACATCTCTTGCAAGGATGTTAGATGAAACCCAACTGGTATTGAATGCAAATTGTGATCTATTTTGCTTGTGAGTATGTGCATGTAATAGGGCAGATTATTTGAATCTAGAATGTTGAACTGGAACCTTCATGTAAAATCCAGGGTTCTTAATCGAAGTTAAACTGAATAATTTATTGTATAAGATGAGGTTTAAGTGGCATTTGCCTTGTTGTGATCCTGTGATTTATTCTTTTTGCTGTTAATATTAATTTTTTTTTTTTTTTTATTGTTTCTGGTGAATCCTAATGTAAATTTCTGTGTTATCTTTCCTATTTGCTTGCTTATGTCTGATTTGTTTTGTTTTCAGGTCCGAGAGAGCTTACTGGTGCTGTTGATCTGATAACTCATTACAAACTGTTGCCACATCATGAGTTTTTCTGCAAAAAGTCTCTTCCTGTGTCAATTGCAGATACCCACTACCTTCATATTCTGGTTGGGGATACAGAAATCAGGAAGGGAGAAGGAATGCAGTTGGATCAGCTAATACAGCCATCATATGCACTAGACGGGAATACACGATTGCGAACTTTTGATGTAAATGTTCTTGAAGAAGCCTTTCATTTAAGTGAAACAACCCCTGTTGAGCTACCTTCTGTAAGTAACCTTTTCATATCTCACTTGCTCTTTTGACAAAGATTAAGAGGTGGTAGAAGATAGCTTACTACCACTTGGGCTTCAAACTTTTTTTTTCTCTTGTCCTGAAATAGTTTATGGTTCCTTTTTGGAAAAAGCTACTCTATAAAATTTCAAAATGCAGCCTTTTTCTTGTTTCAGTAGAAGCTTTTGTGGAAATTGAGTTGGCCATCTTTTAATTTGTTGCAACTCTTAATCCTTAGGAAGAAAAAGGCGTCCCTACAATTGCTGGAAAATCAAAAGACAAGGAGAGAAAGCACAAAAAACACAAGGACAGGGACAAAGAGAGGGAGAAAGAGCATAAGAAGCACAAACACCGCCATAAAGATCGGAGTAAGGACAAGGACAAGGACAAGAAGAAGGATAAAAATGGGCCTCATGAATCTGGAGTTGAACATTCAAAGAAACATCATGATAAGGTTGGTATATGCTTGTCTATTCTGAAACTGGATCTTGAAAAAACAACTCCTGTGATACTCTGTAAATCAAATATTGCACTGTAACAGCTGAGTTGGGATTGAGAGTATATTTTATCAAAAATACTTGGTTGTTACAACAATGACTAATCAATGTCGCTTACAGGAAAAGGAAAATTTTTAACAAAATTTGTTCAAATGTAACACTCTTTATTTTTTTTGTTTTCTCTTTGTTTTCTGCATTTTTAATAGTCTACCACCCATAATTGCAGAAGAGGAAGCATGAAGGTGAGGGCGATGTTCATGAAAATCATAGACATAAAAAGAGTAAGGTAATATTTTTAACATCAGTTAATACTGATTAAGTTGAACCTTCGTTTCTTTTTTTTTTTTTTTTTTTTTTTTTGTTGGGGGAGGGTTGGTTCTGAATATGCTATGTGTTTCTGTATGCATGAGCATGTGGCAGCTAGAACTACGTTAAATGTGCTTTTACGCTCATGTATTGAGCCTTTTGCTTTTTGGCTGAACTATTTCAGCATAAGAGCTCAAAAAACGACGAGATGGGTGCAATAAAGATTGCTGGATGAGGTGCTTGCTGGTAGTTGTGTTAATTTGTTTTTCTCAACTTTGGAAAAGGATTCAATTGGAAACCTTGCAATCAAATGAGGTACTTTCTTTTAACTGGTCCACCGTTCCTTGTTTTACTTGTCGTTGAGTTGAGCTTTTGTTTAAATGATTATATAGACTTTGAAACTGCCAAAATAATTATGAAATAAAGTTTGGACCAACACTTGTGAATATGTGCCTTGCTATGATACATAGTCACCATCGTTTTGGAAAATGGATCCTATATACCAAAAGAAATTGGAACATTGAACGCTCTTTCCATCCAAACTGAGCTTGTCTCCCTGTTCCTTGTCCAACTGAATACACACTCCACATTTTTAGTCTTACTTCTACTCAACTTCATAATTCCAACATTCTTCGCCATAATTTCACTTTACTTTCCTGTCATTTTGTCTCATCGACCAACACAATATCATCCGTAAATATCATGCACCAAGGGATACCATCTTGAATTGAACTTGTCAATTCATCAAGAGCCAAGTGTAGAACCTTGATGTACAACAATTGTGATAGGGAATCTTTTCCCCACACTAGTTCGTACACTCTTGCTAACCCTCTCATACATGTCTTTAATTTTGTCAATATTTCTTAAATATTCCTTTGCTGCTAAGAGCCCACCGTAGCACTTCCTGTACCTTATCATATGCCACCATATGTAGATTTTTCTTTTGATCTGCGTAGTACTCCTAATAAGCTGTCTTAGAGATGAATTGCCTCTATAGTCGACCTTCATAAATCGAAACTGATTCTCCAAAAGGTGCACAAATCTTCTCAACCTCAATTCAAAAAGTCGTTCCCAAATTTCATGGTATGACTGATTAGCTTGATCCCTCTAAAGTAGTCATAGCCAGACTGTTTTTAGTTGATGCTGGATTTGCTGTTTGGCGGGAATGCTTTTTGTCATTTCCGACTTTTTCCTAAACTGTGTAGATGTAGGATGCAGCAAAAAAAAAGTTTAGTCATTTTTGTTGTATCAAGGCTTTGCAAGTCTAGAAGTGATGACTTTCAAAGTGGTTGTCCCGAGTATTAATTTTGTAGACTTCTTTTGATTCTTCTGCTAGTTTGCTTTTGCTTTTGAGCTATTTTGACATCAAGTAGAGTGTATGATTGTTGAAAAAGGAGTTGCATTTGTAATTTTCCAGTATGTAACATTTAGTGCTGTCTTAAATTTGCATTGGTTTCCCGTTAATAAAAAAGTTTGCATTATTTTAAATGCCGTCTCTTTTGATTGTTTGAATATTTTCAGTCGGCTATTGCATATTTGAAACCACTTTGATTTCTTAGAGCAATATATACATGAAATTTCTATAAAATTAACTTTGTTCTATTGCTTTAGCCTTTTACCTCTATTATTAGGGAACTGAATTGAGCGCTTTCTCCTATCTCATGAGTCATGAAGAATTCATCTGCATTCTTTTTCCCGTTGCCTGCACAATATGATGCCTTACCTTATTGTTGGACTGCAGAGTACTTGGTAAGTTGAGGATTGTATAGTTGATGAACTCGTGGAAGAATCTTCTGAGGTACAAATAGTTGGTAGTGAAATTTTTATGTACCATCTAAAGGTTTCTTGATTGCTAGTAAACCGTACGAAATTATGGTCATTTTGTTTTCCATTTAATATCCCTCATTGGAACTCCCAACTCTTGTCCATTATGAATTTATGATATCATTTCTTCTTTGTAGAGGTCCAAATTTGAGCACTCTTACTATTCTAACTTACTTAGAAATTGCAGCTGTGTTGTTGGCAAGAAGGTTACGAAATTAGTATTGGGTGAAGTTGCGAATGTATTCGTTGTTTACATTTATAGGATGTCTCTTTGTCAATTTTTGTTTTTGTCCAAACAAGTAGATGGATTGTAACTTTATGGTAGGCTTATTGGAGTAACAAATGATTCTAGATTTCAACGGTCAACCACTCTTTGTAACTTATATCGATATAGTTTTTTGGTAAAGTTAAGTACTTGCACAATGCGTTAGTGATACCTAATTATCTATGGAGCTCTTGTAATGTTTAACATCCTTCTCTACTTTAAGTGATTTAAAGATGGAATTACACTAGTTTTATGTCTTTGTTTCTAGAAAATTGCCCCAGTAATTTAAATTTCGTTGTACATCAAGTAAGTGTTTTGGTACTAATAGGATTTTTGTATTTGTTATTGTATAAATATATTTTGAGAAATTTCATGTTAAGGGTAGTGCAGTACCACTTTTTTTTGCAAACAGCCAATTTAGGTTTACGAATTTATCTATGCATCCATGTGAATTGCGAAGTATGGAAATTAAAAGGTCACTAGGTGAAAGGTGAAGATAATACGGAGTAGTTAATTTGTCCTAAAGTGCAAGTGAAAGAGATAATTTTCTAGCTTAATTGACTAATATTGTGTTGATTAATTTTAACTTTGGTGGATATACAGGCATATGTACATTGGTTGTTTGCTTTGAAACCTTTTCTTTGCGGCTTTTTATATCCTTACTACTCCTTTTGATAAGAAAGCTTTTTTTTATTGGGGGAAGGAATCTACTCTATTTTTTTTTAAATGGTTTTAATTTCTAGATCGGAAAGAAAGCTTTGATCATTAATATCTTTAATTTTTCATTAGTATCACCGTTAAAGCTTATTGATGCAACTTAGGTGGGGAAAATTAACTACTATATATTAAAACGCAAGGCGAAAATGTGTTTAATGAGAATCAAACTCATGACCTTTAACATGTGAGACACATTATTTAACAATTAAGCTATTTATCATTATTGTCAATTTTTCCACAACAAAACTATTATAACATGTATATCGTAAAAAGTAATAACTCACTAAAATTAATAATTCCTTTTTTACGTTGATAAATAAAATATGTGAAAAATGGATAATAATGAACATATTTTTTATGATAATTTAATGTTCATTTCATCTCTTTGCCAATATCACAATTGATCGGACCCATTATTTTTTTTTTTTGAAATCATGTGTTCACCAGTTCAAATGTAAAATCTATATTTTATTTCTTTATCAATAAACATATTAAACTCACATTATATTCGCAATTATTTGAAACTTTTGTATCGCAATTATAAAATATTTCATGGTTATCCACTGTAAATATCTTATAATAATACTCCTATTTGTTCACTTAACATTTCAGTTTATTACAATATTAAATTAAATTAATATATAATTACAATATTTTATATTTTGATGAAAAAGGCAAAACAAATGAAAGAAATCTTAAAATGAAATTTTATCAAATAGAGGGCAACGCCCGGGAACCAAAGCTAGTTTAGAATGAAAAGAAATCACATAAAGTATCTCTAAACTCTTTACAAAGCTAATTAACACTCGCTATTTATATCTTGGTGAATCAAACTCATTAGAACTTATGCTTGGACGAAGTTTTTGGTTTCAAAGCGTGACATGACTCATAAATCATACTAATGTCGTATGCAATACAACATTGATCAACAATTCAAAAAGGGTATAATACGATATCATTAAATTTTTCGTAAACTATACATTTTTGCTTTTCATTTAATTATTTCCACATTTGTTCAAAATGGTTTATTCAGAGCAAAAAATTAGCAAACTAACATCCGTTTTACACCAATTCCGACAAGGAAATTAGTGACAATAGCTTGAAAATTATTAATTATAACCTTTTCATATCTACAAGATGTGTAACATATGTAAATTTAAAACCATACTCCGTTCGTTTTAATATCAACACACAAGTGAAAAATGACACAATAATGGTGACCGTTGAGATAATTGATGATACAAAGTATAACTAATTAATTAATAATTAATAGCTAATTAATCAAATTATTAAGAATCTAATCCTATTTTTCGTCTCCATTTTAAAAAAATTAATAACAAAAAAAATTGATTAATTAAAATTATAAAAATTATATTAAAGTGAATGAATAGCAAATACACAAAGTGACCTATTGCCTTCGCAAACTCTCTCTCTCTATCTCCTCCGTTGCTTTCTCTTCTTCTTCCTTCTTCCTCCTTCATCATCAACTTTCAAATATTTGATTTAATTTTAATTTTATCCCCAATTCAATTTTCTGCAATTAAATTTCTGCTAATCATTTGGTTTACAACCGCCATAATCAAGTAAGAACTCAAAATTTTCATCTTTTCGTAATTCCATGTTTATCTAATTTTAATTCAATTTAATTAATATGATTTTAATTTTTTTGCTTATGTTATTGTACTAATTGATTTTAATTTTTAGGGTTAATCTTCAACTTTAATTGAAAACTGCAAATTCCACTTTTTCCTATATAATTTCGAATTTCAATTTAATTTCATTTGTTTGTAATTTGATTTTCTCTTTCTATTTCCATTCACATGTAATTCACCACAAACCCTCAACTAAAAAACGTAACTTCCCCCTTTTTTGAGGAAGACTAATTTTTCCGTAACCCTAATTTTTTCCTTTTCTTCTATAATTTGCCGACGCCCTAAAAAAATCAATTGTATTCATCTTATATAATTTTCCCCCTTTTTTCTCTAGAATTTTGCAGAAAATCGAAGAACTTGAATCAATCATCTTCTTCATTTGATTGAAAGAAAGAATTAATGGCGAAAAAGAGAAAATCAATTGCTACAAGTTTAGACGAAGTGGATCGAACTATGTATGCAACCTTTTGTAGTGGCGCAAATTCATTGTCACAGCTTTATACTCAAGCTATGAATCATCAAAAGTTGTCTTTTCAAGCTGGTGAACGTCATGGACATGTATATATATCTTTTTATCTCACTTTTTTTTTGTTGTTGTTTTGTTTGTATGAATTTGTTATTTGATCTTTTGTTTGTGGTTTTTTTCGAACTTTGAATGAAGTGGGTTTGTTGATTTTTGTTCTAATTTGGTTGGAATTTGAGTTTTATGGTTTGTTGGATTGATTTTTTGTTTTGGGTATGTGTTTTTTTTTTTGGTGAATTTGGATGATTGGTGTTTTACTTGAGTATGTCATGTTGCAAGTTTTTTTATTGTTTTTATAATTCCTTGTGTAGTTTTGATGAATTGAGTGTTTTGGTACCTAGAATCTGTGGTTTATTTGACTATGGTATAAGTGTTGAACCTTAAAAAATCGATACTTTGTGTTTTGCAAGATTGTTATTTGGAATCTGATACTAGTAGACAAGTAGTTGCTTTATTTTTGACTTAGATCGTCTGGGTTTAAGTGTAGTCTAGGGTCGTAAAGTCATCGATTTGCTGCCATTAGTACAGGGGTTTAGAAAGTTTGTAAGGTTATGAATTTTGGCATGCATGGGGTCAGTAGAGATAGTGGTTATTGTTTGCCTGAGGTTAGAGGAAAGCATATCTTTCCTTTGAGTTTATGTGGTAAACCCTGAGTGAGGCCATATTGGGTTTTATGTTTTCCACCTTGTAAGCTTGCTATGAAGGATTAGAGTAGTTAAATGTTGTATGGATGATTCAACTTGGCAAACATGTTTGTTAAGATTGCTGTTGAGGAAAGTAAAACGAGAATGTAGGCATGTAGGGATTCGACAATTGCGGCGTTGAAAAATTACTGAAAATCGGTGAAGAATAATTCAATGCTTTTGAAAAAAGTGAGGCGTGGTTATTGCATTAAAGGTTGGTTTTGTTTCTTTGTCTAGTTTGGGGAACATGTTTGCTTCATTCGTTAAGTTTTTTGTTGAGGAAAGTAAATCAGTGACGTGGCTATTTGGAAATGACGGCATTGAAATAAAAGCTAGAGATAGTAGATGAATTATTTAATGCTTTTGAGGAATGTATAGTGGATAAGTGGATTAGCTAAGTATGCCATATTGTTGATTGTGTTTGTGCTTACTTTGTTTTTTTTCTTTTGGGGCACGTGTTTTCTTCATTCATTAGGTTGAAATGCGAAGAGCGTTGACCACAAGATCATTAATGACCATCATGAATTTACGACAAAAAATGTTACTAGTATCAGAAGATTCTATTTAGTGGACAGTTTCACCAATTTAATTAGCCCTCGACAGTGTTGGATTATGGAAGGAAAAGATGTTAAGTAATTCAGTGAAATAGGATTGGGGTTTTTTACTTTTTTTTTTCTTTGACCAATTTGTTATTTGTATTTCAAGTTAACCGTAACAGTGTTGGATTATGGAAGGAAAAGATGTTAAGTAATTCAGCGAAATAGGAGTGGGTTTTTTTTACTTTTTTTTTTAGGGTTTTTTTTTCTTTGACCAATTTGTTATTTGTATTTCAAGTTAACTTTAAAAAAAGTTGAGGTTCAATGAGTGCTTATGTGTGTAGCGGTGATTGTGTGTCTATTCATATTTATGAGTATATTTATGAGTGCCTTATTTTGCTACTTATATAAGGATTACATAATCTACCTGAGAAGCTCTTTTTTTTCCGATTGCATATCTGTTTGTGTTGTGTTTATTCTATGTTCATTTTCTTTTATTTGCATATTATATATTTAATTTAATCTTATTTATTGATCTCCTTTTTCAGGAAAAGCTTTATCAGTGGATTTTGAGACAGCAGGAAGCTGGAGTGAGAGTGTCGACAGTTGACATATTAACCTACCTCCAGGCATGTTTTTATATCTATTTTTCTTTTCCTTTATTTATTCCCTTTCTGTAAACTCTTGATATTTTAAACAGTTGTTTAAATGAAGGAGATGATTAGTACTTTGTGGGTCTTCTGACCCCTTCAACTTCAAAATTGTTAGATTGGTATACGACATCGATTGGAACTTAGAAACTTAGGCTATGTTCTCTTCAAGTAAAAAGAAGTAATATCGTTTAAAATTCGTTGTATAGTCATTAAAATAGTAGGATTCAGGAGTTACACTAGAGTTTGACTTGTTTTAAAAAATAACCTTGATCTATTTCATCACTAAGTTGTGTTAATCAACAACAAATATATTTTTAAGCAGACATTTTTGTTTTAATCTTTTTGTAATCTATAAAAATTCAATTTAATTAAAATTGATGACAGCTAATGCTAATGCCTTATCATTAAACAATCAAACATAAACAACCCAAACCCCCGACTTTCTCTTGGTTTCGGCCTTTCCCTTTGTTCTTCGTTCAATGTTTTCACCCTATCTAAATATTTGACCGGATCAAATGTTATTGTATTTTATTTAAGAGTGCTTTACCTATGACAAAATAATGTGTTCGATTTGCAACCGCTCATTTCAATCTTAGCAATTATGAATTGTCAATTTAGTTTTGAATCCTATGGGAACGTCAACCCCTATTTGAGATACCACACCTAAATTAGGTAAACCCTGGGCTATGTTGATGCTTATTTGGAGCTATTTTGATGCCTTTCATATTATAAAACGAGAGATGTTTGGATACACTTGGTTTTAGTTTTGCTTGAGATTGCCCATACTTGTTATTAACTTACGTCGATGGAACAAAGCAAAGCATAATAATTCATGGAAATTGGACTAACCAAAGTTTCATGCTGTATGAAGCAATATGATGCAGCCTATGATTTAAATGAAACTTCATAACTTTTTTCACTTGTATCTTTCTCTATAATATCTCTCTTTAATTCTTTGTTTCTCATGCTTTTATCAATTCAAAGCATACGTCATACTGTGTATTTTAGATGCATGAATCTTGCTACAATGTATGCAATTAGTTTTTCTTTAAACTGCGTTGCATTCGAATAGACTTTTTTCGTTATTTACTTGCTCACTTATATCAAATAGACTTCTTTTCATTTTCTCTTTCTTTTCAATTATTTTAATCATGAAGCATTATATTTTTTGTTTGTTTGATGGGGGTGGCTTTAATGCTGCATTATGTTTGCTGTTTGTATTCTTCTTGGTAAAATCTTTGACATGACTTCCTCACTTCCCCACTTCCGATGCTTTAATGTCTTTTTAAGAGACATACATGGGTTATCTCAATGACTTAGTCAATAGTGTTTTTTTATTTTTAGTCTTGCTTGTTCTTTGGAAAAAGCTTTGAATGAGAAATGATTGAGGTTTATCAAGGAGGTAGGGCAGCTATTACCACTGATTTCCTAGTTGGAGAATGTTTATAATGTGCCAGTGAGAAAAGGCAATGACCTTGCTTCAACAAAATTTTCACTTAACTTATTTTTGTAAGTTGGAAATAATATTATTCTTTCCACTAATAAATGATGAGAGTGAAGTGCAAGTCTGCTCCTTGCTCCCTAAAGAAAGAGAAAAAAAAATCCCCTCTATACTTGGCCTTTGGTCTTCTGCTCAGCTCGTAAACTATAACAAATCTATATTTTTACAATTATTGTAGGGTGTGTTTGTTTCATAGGCAAGTACTAGTATGGGTTTGAGTTGAAACCTGGTGGTTGTGTGTGGAACTTGATTTTAATTAGTAGGTGTCTGTTTATCTAAATGGGATTTTTGTTTCACCTATTATCTATATCTGGAGTTGTTGGTTGTGACCATATGAGTCCTATCCTCCTCCCCCCTTGCTTCTACACACCATGCTGTAGGAGTTTGATGTTTGAGTTTTAGCTTTGCTATTTATTAGGAAAAAAAGGTATGTGTTTTTAGTCGTTTTAAACTCATACCTCATTATTTGAACCATATGCTCCCTTTAATATTATCTTACATCTTTTTTATATTTGTAAGTGGAGTTTCCTACCTCCTATTCTAATCAATTGTTTCATTGTTCTTGTTTCTGTGTTACCTAGTATTTTGTTTTTGAGCAACTGTTGGATTTTGTTAATGACTTAGCTTACTTTTGTCATAATCTCACAAGTTGCTGTTGTCATGCAGAATGAGCTGGATTATTGTGGAGATGAGCCAGCTATGTCCCCTCGAGCCCCGACACTTCAACATCCTCAAACTCCTGCGCATATTCCAAATACAGGATTCCTTGTTTCTGGGCCATCAGCCCAATTACCATCTGCACAGGGACCTAGATCTGAGCAATATGAAAATCAGACGAAGAATTCGGTCTTCTCCAATGCGTTGTCAAGTCCTGTCCGCAGGACACTTCAACATTATCACCTTGCTCAAGGAGGATATTGCCCCGGTGTTGGACCGTCACCAGGTAACGTTGCACGAAATAATGAAAGCAACTATGCAAATAACCATTTGAACAGGGATTCGAACTCTAATGATTCATCGATGGACATGCATCAAGATAGCCCAGATCCTGAATCTAATTACTGATTGTAGTTTCATTGTCCCATAAGCTGTGCATGCGGTTGAAGAATGCTTTGTTCCTTGTGGGAAAACTCTGGGATCACCTTTTGTTGTTTTGATACAGCATAGTTTCCATAGTGAAGGGAGCAACAGATGGGGTAAATGGTATATGGGGACACAAAAAAAATAAAATATATGTGCTATTCACTGGCTTGAGATGTGTGAATAGGGTGGAAGGGGCGTTAGTAGTGAGTCGTGTGTGTCTGTGAGATGCATTACAGAGACAAAGTCAGTGCACTCCAATGAACCTGGTGTTTTGTCTATTAAATGGTGGTGTCTTAGTAAGCTTATACAGTACTTTATTGATGTCGAATTGTCTAATTTGGTAATGATTTTTGTTGGGGTGAAAATTGTTTTCTGTTCTGTTTTTCTCCTTGANTGAAACTTCATAACTTTTTTCACTTGTATCTTTCTCTATAATATCTCTCTTTAATTCTTTGTTTCTCATGCTTTTATCAATTCAAAGCATACGTCATACTGTGTATTTTAGATGCATGAATCTTGCTACAATGTATGCAATTAGTTTTTCTTTAAACTGCGTTGCATTCGAATAGACTTTTTTCGTTATTTACTTGCTCACTTATATCAAATAGACTTCTTTTCATTTTCTCTTTCTTTTCAATTATTTTAATCATGAAGCATTATATTTTTTGTTTGTTTGATGGGGGTGGCTTTAATGCTGCATTATGTTTGCTGTTTGTATTCTTCTTGGTAAAATCTTTGACATGACTTCCTCACTTCCCCACTTCCGATGCTTTAATGTCTTTTTAAGAGACATACATGGGTTATCTCAATGACTTAGTCAATAGTGTTTTTTTATTTTTAGTCTTGCTTGTTCTTTGGAAAAAGCTTTGAATGAGAAATGATTGAGGTTTATCAAGGAGGTAGGGCAGCTATTACCACTGATTTCCTAGTTGGAGAATGTTTATAATGTGCCAGTGAGAAAAGGCAATGACCTTGCTTCAACAAAATTTTCACTTAACTTATTTTTGTAAGTTGGAAATAATATTATTCTTTCCACTAATAAATGATGAGAGTGAAGTGCAAGTCTGCTCCTTGCTCCCTAAAGAAAGAGAAAAAAAAATCCCCTCTATACTTGGCCTTTGGTCTTCTGCTCAGCTCGTAAACTATAACAAATCTATATTTTTACAATTATTGTAGGGTGTGTTTGTTTCATAGGCAAGTACTAGTATGGGTTTGAGTTGAAACCTGGTGGTTGTGTGTGGAACTTGATTTTAATTAGTAGGTGTCTGTTTATCTAAATGGGATTTTTGTTTCACCTATTATCTATATCTGGAGTTGTTGGTTGTGACCATATGAGTCCTATCCTCCTCCCCCCTTGCTTCTACACACCATGCTGTAGGAGTTTGATGTTTGAGTTTTAGCTTTGCTATTTATTAGGAAAAAAAGGTATGTGTTTTTAGTCGTTTTAAACTCATACCTCATTATTTGAACCATATGCTCCCTTTAATATTATCTTACATCTTTTTTATATTTGTAAGTGGAGTTTCCTACCTCCTATTCTAATCAATTGTTTCATTGTTCTTGTTTCTGTGTTACCTAGTATTTTGTTTTTGAGCAACTGTTGGATTTTGTTAATGACTTAGCTTACTTTTGTCATAATCTCACAAGTTGCTGTTGTCATGCAGAATGAGCTGGATTATTGTGGAGATGAGCCAGCTATGTCCCCTCGAGCCCCGACACTTCAACATCCTCAAACTCCTGCGCATATTCCAAATACAGGATTCCTTGTTTCTGGGCCATCAGCCCAATTACCATCTGCACAGGGACCTAGATCTGAGCAATATGAAAATCAGACGAAGAATTCGGTCTTCTCCAATGCGTTGTCAAGTCCTGTCCGCAGGACACTTCAACATTATCACCTTGCTCAAGGAGGATATTGCCCCGGTGTTGGACCGTCACCAGGTAACGTTGCACGAAATAATGAAAGCAACTATGCAAATAACCATTTGAACAGGGATTCGAACTCTAATGATTCATCGATGGACATGCATCAAGATAGCCCAGATCCTGAATCTAATTACTGATTGTAGTTTCATTGTCCCATAAGCTGTGCATGCGGTTGAAGAATGCTTTGTTCCTTGTGGGAAAACTCTGGGATCACCTTTTGTTGTTTTGATACAGCATAGTTTCCATAGTGAAGGGAGCAACAGATGGGGTAAATGGTATATGGGGACACAAAAAAAATAAAATATATGTGCTATTCACTGGCTTGAGATGTGTGAATAGGGTGGAAGGGGCGTTAGTAGTGAGTCGTGTGTGTCTGTGAGATGCATTACAGAGACAAAGTCAGTGCACTCCAATGAACCTGGTGTTTTGTCTATTAAATGGTGGTGTCTTAGTAAGCTTATACAGTACTTTATTGATGTCGAATTGTCTAATTTGGTAATGATTTTTGTTGGGGTGAAAATTGTTTTCTGTTCTGTTTTTCTCCTTGATCTTTGATTTATGTTTATCTGTCGCTGTTGTTTCTTAGGCTTATATGAATGTGTTATAGATTTTTTTTTTTTCATGCTAATGGTATTGGTAATTACCAGGCATATAGGGCTTTTCTCTGTAGAAGATTTAAGTATTACTCCATCAAGAGAGTGTCTGAAATATTATAGAGTTGAATACCATATGTTGAACACTTGAAGTCCTGAATCTAAGGCTTCGATTGATTGATTGATTGTAATTGTTTATTTATTTTTTCAGAGGTTTTTGATGTTTAATACCCTGAGTATGGCATATTTAATCAGCCCTTTCTGTTTTGCTCATCGTGTTTTCAATTTATTATGGAAACTAAAACAAAAAGAATGAATTTCTATAAAGTAGTTTGTTAATTTAATGATATCATGTAATTTGTAATGTGTTTTCGAAAATGTAAAACCAAAAACTTCGAACTTGTGCTGAATATGACCTTTAAGTTTCTGGCAATAAAAAGAAATAAACTTAAAGATCCTCATTTATGATTTTTCTTAGAAAAATTGCTTCTGAAATACTCCATAAACTATCTTAAATGAAACTTTCAAAAGATTTACAAAATAAAAAATAAAATTGGTTTTTGCTTTTTTAACTGAAATATGTTAATAAGTACTCCCTAACAAAGTTGAAAATATTCAAAAAAAATACAAAAGATTAAACGACAAAAAAACCTTTTCTTATTGTAGTATATGCTTTCCTCTTGGTTAGGAAGTGTAACAGATTATAATTGATAAGGCAGCCCAATTTCGATTCTGCTACTGTTAGTTAAACTTATGATTTGTCTTCAACATTTGTTTATCAAATTTAACTTTTATTTTCCTAATCCATATCTAAACAATAAAGCAGTATTCTGAGGATAATTTGTGGTCGACTAAACATGTTTCAATCATTGGAATTGTACAAATAATTTACTCAAACCCTTTCTTTTCATTCCACGTTGTTAAATGTGCAGTAAATTCTCTTAAGTCTTGTTACTAGAACGTTGCTCGGTCTCCATTTTATATGCCCAAAGCATTTTAAACAACTTTCCAATTTCAATAGATGCAACCACACACTTTTGTAATCTTTACCTGCACCTCATAGGCTAGTTGTACATGGGTTTGATGATGAATTTAATGATTATGTAATTAGAAAATTGACGAGAGAATATGCATGAAAATTTTAGTAGGGTATATTAGACATAATTTGGATTAATTTACTTGCAATTGTAAGATATAGATTAATAATGGTGCCTTCTGAAAAATAGAAAAGGCTGAAACGTGATTTGGAAGTATAACTAATTAACTATCACTTTCCAATGTTTCATAATTAGTCTCCTTTTGCCTTTTCCAATTTCATGATTTAGGAGTTTCTTAATGTCAACACTCAACAATTCAACATGTCACCATACCTTATTAGCATCGATTATTAACGAAGCTAACTACCTCCATTATAACACTACATTTAATTTGTTGGATTTGAGACTTATTATTGTTGCGCCAAATATATGCATTTGTATTTTGTAGGCCAGACTAGTGTGTATATGTCAATTTTCAGCTTCATTTCTAGAATTACAATAACAATAATCCTATTAAATTTGTCTCATTTGTGCAACTTCTTTTGTATGATTTTAAAGATGATGAAGGTACTTTTTTTCGCCGAAATTTATAAATGATGAAATTTCGTCGAGTCAGTTGGCAAAGATTATTGGTCTTAATGACTTCAAAAAAGTTAGAATTTCGATTGAAGAAGTAATGCAGACAACAGAGCCGATTATAAATTTATAACACGAACCGATCAAGTCCCAAGTGTCGTTTAAGATCAATTTGGAACTAAGCAAAATGTTAAGAATTATCTTTGTAAAAGAAGGAGAACATAAAATCATAAGAGAGCTGAGGTCAGTGAAGAACAGACTGAAGACCTCTTTCTATAGTTCTGTGGCTCTATACAAACTCCAAACGTTAGAGAAGTGTGATGTTGATATTTGTTGTTCTATGACCCTCCCGTGAATAAAATATACTCGGACTAGTATTCAATTTAATTATATGCTCATTTGCTCGCTACCTAGCAGGAAAGCTAAATTCCCGCAAAAATAAAAATGGGAAACATATATATACTCCATAATTAAAAAATATTAAAATTAAAAATAATGTAAACAAAAATATCTTCCCCATATACAAAAATTTTTATTATGTTATGATAAATAATAAATAAATCTTGAATAAAACATTAACTAAGTTTGAAAAATAATTTTATCGCCACCTGTATTAGCTAACCATAGTGTTGAGAATAAAGATACCAGGTAAGACAATTTGTTTTTAGGAACAAGGATCTAAGAATAGAAAATGCCTTAGAAAAGAGTAATGCCAAATTCTTGACAGACAATAATTATAGCGAAGATGGAGTACACTTCAAGAGTTATTTTTAGTTTTTTAAGGTAAGACTGGGCTCAACACTTTACCACGTTAAAAGGAATATTGCATTATTTATAAGTGTTGTTACTTATATGAAATTCTTTAAAGAAGGAAGTTAACCGTCTTTTTAAGGTTGAAATTGACTGTGGGGCGACCCGTGATCATCACCTACTACACCTGGTAAAAAAGATAGGGGCAAAAAAATGAAGGAGCCCAGGACAGCCCTCCAAAAATGGTATACGAAGGCTATAATTCAAACTTTTCAGGGGTACAAGGGTCTCCTAAAATAATTGCCAGAAATTTTACAATATACTTCTATGGTTAAAAGAGGCCCCGAGCGAGCAGCTTTTCGGGGTTCAAAAGGTCATTAATCAAGGCCTAGGAGAGCAAAAGGACTAGTGTGCTTTTTTTTTAAACATTGACTAAAGAGGGAAGATAACAACTTTTTAGAGACCAAAAACGAGCGTAAGGTGCCCTAGGGTTATCTACAACACGTGGAACATAAACAGGTCAAAATCAAGACAGAGCCCGAAACAACCCTTTGGGATGAAGGCAAAAAACAAAGGTTATAACTCATAGTTTTTTGAGGTTTTGAGGTCTTGAAAAAAAAGTTGCCAACAATTTTACATGTTGTTCCCAGGGTCAAAAGAGGGCCTTTGAACAACGAACTTGTTTGAGTTCGAAAGGTCATAATTAAGAAGGTCTTAGGATGATGTAAAAGGCAAGAGTGCCTTTTTTCCGAGAATCCTCTAAAAAGAAAACATAACAAGTTTTTAGAAATTAATTTGAGCGTGGGTCATTCTAAGGTTACGTTATCAGAAGCAAGTGATCGAGTGAAATTTGTGGAGAAAACGAGACAAACCCCTAAAAGCTCTCCGAAAGCCAAAACGAAGTCTATAAGTCACGCTTTTCGAGGTTTTAACATGTCCCGAAAAAATATTGGCTTAAAATTTTACATGTCGGTCATCATATCAAGGAAAGGCCCCTAGACCTTTGAAAACTAAAGAAAGCTAATAACAAAGTGTCAGGATAGCAAGAAATATTATTTTTTGAGGTTTTCAGGGGAATTCAGGAAAAAAAATGTAACTTGGGCACATGAGTTGGTTCATCATGGACTCATGGGGGGATTATAAGTTGGGGACTCAACCCAAGGACATTCGGAAATGCTTGTATGTGTAAGTCGCAAAGTTAAATTCTGAAACACTTCATCTAACATGAAGTTTTGGGAAACATATTCAATTTTCAAATGAACTTTCAAATCCATTTAATTTCCAAAGAATTTCTACGCATTCTCAAGTGTCTAAGATTTCAAACTTTGAAACTCTCTAAGTAGTAAAAGTTTCATTGCTTTATTGTATGCTCGTACATCAAACTAACTTAGTTGATTAGAGTTTCGGATTGATGGATACCTGCCTATCATGCATAAATGCATTTTCGATCTTTGTCCTGATCAAGATCGGCATTTGGCAATAACAAAGATTAATGTACAAGTCCATGACCAAACAGTCATATATATGCATGCTAGAATATGACCCTTTTTTAATTTAGTGATAAAGATAAGTAGATAAGATTGCATAAGAAAGTAACGAAGCTGGACCAAGTTAAATTGTTCTTTATTAGAAGACTACCAAGTTTTCCTTCAATGTTTTATTACACCTTATTATAAAGTTGATTAAAAGTCAGCTTTCATTTTTGATTCCTTAGATTGGATACTAATTACTTTCACTCTTATTGCTATAATTACATCATGTGTACGTACATCTCATATGTTTTGATTACCCTCTTATTAACAGTAAGATTGATCATGATAAAGGCAGCTAGATTTTTAATTATTAAAAAATATTAGTAATAATTTTTGTAATTAAGAGTTAATTTAGTGGAAGTAAGAAAATGATGAGAAGGCTTCCCTGCATTCATGGACTGGAAATTATGAATATATTTGTATGGGTTAAAACTTTAAAGTGCCAGAAAGTCTAAAATCTAAATTATAAATATAAACATATTATACGTATGTAATTTGTCATACTCCGTACAAAATTTATCCATCATATCATTCAATCGTAAATAAAATATCTATATTTATTTACGATTTTTTTTTTTTAAAATACATAATTTAATGCAAGTTCAACTGTTCAAGCAAAAAATAATAATTGGCTTGCCCTCTCCTATTGTTCTATAATCTATTCAAATTATTTTACTTAATTAACTAAGCTTTGTACAATTTATCTACGGAGTAATAAAATGCAATTCATAGGTACGGTTGATGTGATGATCATGATTTATAGAGTGTAACCCAAAAATACGGTAAAATACGATACGAGTAAAAGGGCTGTTTTAGAAAGGTTCAAATAGCCCCATTACGCAGGACCCCAATATACAAACGACCCTTAAATTTTAGATTTTTTTATATACTATTGCTTAAAATATATTATAAATTTGTAACATCTATATGTTATTAATATAAGAGTTCAATTTGGTTATGTTTTTTTTAGAATAGTGTCTCTAATCATTTTGCCACGACTAAGGCGTATAGATTGATCTAGTCCATCTAGAACTTCATCTTGGTCATGCATGAATGATCATGATTGAATTAAGAATGATCTTACTATGTGTATAGTAGAGGTAGAGGTATTTCGAGAGTTACTTTAAGATGTCCAATGTTTTTAACGGTGTATAGGATAGATATGATGATCAATAAATGCCATCCAGGCCAGAATGAACAGCAACAACCTTAGTTTAGCTTCACAAGCAAAGCAAAATCATTATGGCCCATCATTGTTTAGTAGTGTTTTATTTGCTTTAATTTAATCAATTTTAAATTTGTTAGTTGATGCCCTTGATGGGTCAATGCCCTTTTTTTTCCTATAATTTTTTAGTTTATATATTATATTGGTATAAATGTATAATAGCATTGATGAAACATGCATACGTGCCATTGTATATTTTAGCATTATTTCTTTTTGTTGAGAGTGAATAATCTTTATGATAAGTGATGTATGTTTATGTACTGATTTATTTAAGTGAATTATTATGTTTCATGAGTTATATATATAATATGAATTCATATATGTTTCATTGTATATGATGATGGATTGATGGTGACTAGTTACATGTACAATCGAAATCCTATTGTTAAATCAAGTCTTAGATATTAGCTAGCTAGTTACGTTTAATCAAATCTAATAAGTTCAAATTAAATCTAATTAACTTAAACTTTGATAGTAAACGACACATTCAAGTAGTAACTTCCTCCTTTACATACATCACCAATTCACTAAACATAAAAAAGAATTTACAATTAAGTTAGAGCACTTTAAAAATTCATCAACTAAGAATTTAAAAGCTAAAGTTCTTTGCTTCATATATAAGCCTATAGATTTTTTTTCCCACTCAATAATTTCATATGTTTTTTGTTTTTTCATGCTTGGCATAAAAAGTACCCGTGAATTACAATACAAGCACCAATTTTATTTTTTCTTTATGTAAATTAAATTAAAGCCCACTTAATAGCTTCATCAATAATTTATTTTTGATTAATGTTAATTAAAAAAATACCCACTAAAATTAATAAATATAGCTCTTATATTCCTTGAGTTTAACCTTGTTCATCAAAATGTTACAGATGTGACAAGGGATCTGAAGGACATGATTAGTTTCCGTATCAAATAAAATAATTAACCCTATGTCTCAGGTCACAATAATATTTAATTAATTACTCTAGTAAACAACATTATACAGTAATTATTAAATTAATTAATTAGCAATAAGCAGAATGGAATACAAGGGTAGGCTCTTCTGTTTGTCTAGGTTATTGGTTATAAAATTTTTAGGTTGGAATTGTCAGTCAACTTTTTACTACTACGTTTACGTCGGTATTAAGTTCTTAACTGCATGGAAAACTACACCTTGTATTCTAGTGTGTCGGTGCACTCGATTCATTATATACGCTGCTCTACTCCTGTAGTCTTGTTCACGTTTTTTTAACCTTTTTTCATTTCTATATTACTCCATGTATGTTCATTCTTTCTTCCTACAATTGGTACACTACACGGTCAAAACTCGGCTTTTCAACAAGTTTAATAGACTAGTATTTCATATAGTTATTTCATCGAGTATTAGAGTATATAGTAACATTTTGTTATTATATGTGAGAATATTATATTGATTAATCACCTGTTATATTGGATATTCGTTAAATTTATATATAATGATGAATAATGATTGAGTTATTATGATAGGATAAATATGATATTTTAATCTAATGATACAGATATACTTAATCATAATAATACTATTTAAGCTAAGATGAGGTAGAAAATAAAAAAAAAACAAGAGATGTAACTTTATGTATTGTGGTGAGTATGACTTGATTGGTCTTTGTCAAGTGATCAAATAACATAAGTAGCATTTTTGAGCTAAATAGTTCATATGATGATTGATATGATTATATTATATGCAAAAATTTAGATATAAATTTAAAAAAATAATAAAAAATTACCAAGCTTTGTACATAGTATAATGCATTATGCATTCGATCATCATAAGTACGAGTAATAACCTTGTAAGTTTGAGTTGGAGAAGTAGGCCTACAAAAATAATTTCATAGGTTTCCCTTGGTATAGGGACGTTTTAGCCTGTGGCCAAACTATTATAACCTATTAAATTCTAGGGGAGGTGTATGTACCATGTAGTAGTTACTTACTTTTACTTAGGTTAGATCAAATTATGTAACATATTTACTTCGTATAACTAATTCATGATTTATAGTTCAACGACCTTAACTCCCACCAATTATTAAGATATTTATGATCATGGTGTATTGGTGTGATTTTACTTCTATGTATGTAATTGTTCATGTTTTTAAGTAAAGAGATTTTAATAATGGGTTGTTAGAAGCACTTTAATTAATTCATGTTGAATTGCTACTTGCAATAATTGCATGAGTATGCATCGTGATTTTTTCATAATTCAATATGAAATGATAATAATATGCACTCTTCGTCTAAAACATCTGATGTTGTATTAATAAGGTGAATTAAAATAAAGTTAATTTCTACCAGATTTGCTTCTTTTTTTTTTAACATCCCTCTTTCATCATCAAAAATTTGTTAGTCATTCATGTTTCATGCACTTTCTATTTTATCTTTCTCCCATCACATGCTAAGAAGTTGAAAAGAGAAATTGAGGTTGACGTAGTAAAATAATGTAATTGTACGTTGCTCAAACAAGTGAGCGTTTTTTTATATTTTTTTAATGACCAGATTGAGATGTTTATAATAACGTAGTAAGCACTTACACGTTATAATACCAACTAGAGATTACAATACATCATCACATCAACAAAAGGAATAATATTCGACTCGATTTGGTTCCAAGACTCCTAACACATGTTATGTCTTTATAGAAACCAAGGTAGTTGAAACAATAAATGTAAAAAATAACTAAAATGATTAATCTTAGGAACCATGAAGGAAGGATCAAATTCTTACTTCTTAAGTGACCTATAGTTGTAAAAAAAAGTGAAACCCGTAAAACCAAATTAGCAACAAAAAATAAACCAACCCAAAAAGAGGTAGTAAAAGACCAACTTCTCAACCTCCAAAAAAACAAAACACTATAATTAATTGTCATAATATTAGCTGGAAGTAAAAAAAAAAAAAAAACTTAAGCTAACAAACAAACACTAAAAATTAAAAATTTCCCAACATTAAGCATATACTCTGAATTCAACTCTCACCTTCTCCCACTTTCATCTTTCTCCCTCCTTCAAACATTCATCATCTCTTTTCAACATTTTAGAGAGAGAAACTCACTAAAATTCTAGAGAGAGAAACAGAGTCACTGTATGTGTGTGTAAGAGAGGCTAAAGTGTTAGAGAGAGTGGAAATAAGTCCACAAAAATGCCCACCATTTTCACCATCTTCTTCTTCATCATCTTCATCTCATCCAACGGTTCTCATTCATCATCCTCCACTAATCCCAACCGTCGAATCCTTCATCAACCATTTTTCCCACTTGACTCAACTCCAGCTCCTTCTTCCTCACCACCTTCTTCCAATTCTACCCCTGATAAACAACCTTTTTTTCCATCTTACCCTTCTTCACCACCACCTTCCACCACCACAACCTCCTCAACTCCCGCCTCTCCCTTCGCTTCATTTCCAGCTAACATCTCCTCCCTTGATCTCCCACACACTCCATCTTCTAAACCAGTCTCCAAAAAACTCATTGCCGTTACCGTTACTCTATCTCTTTCCGCCGCCATCATCGCTGCTGTCGCATTGTTCTTCTACTTCCACGGCCGTAAACGGCGTAACAACACTACTGATATTGATGATAAGACATTAAGATCGGATACCGCTACGACACCGAATAGTAATGCAGCTCTTCCTCCTCGTCCACCTAAGCTACGGACTAATCCAGCTAATAACAGCTCTGAGTTTCTTTACTTAGGCACTCTCGTTGATTCCACTACTATTAATGGAAATAATAGTAGTAGAAGCTCGAATTCGCGTAATGCCGGTGTTAATCCTCGTAAAATGGAATCCCCTGAGCTCCAACCTCTTCCGCCACTTGGCGGTCGACAACAACAACAACATCAATATCAGCAATATTATTATCCGAGGCAACAACAGCAATATCATCTTCAACAACAGCAGCAGTATCATCAGCAAATACAGCAGCAACAATATCATCAGCAACAACAACAACAGCAGTTTTATCAGCAACAATACGAGCAACAGCAGCAGCAGAGGAGGAGTGAGAGAGTGGCGGAGGATGATCAAGAGGAGTTTTATTCACCGAGAGGTTCAGTTAGTGGAAGAGAGAGTGGATCAGGGTCAAGGAGAGTGTTTGCTGCTGTTGTACAAGCTCAAAATCTTAACAATGGAGGTCAAGTTATTAATAATAATAATAATTCTGAAGATAATACTACTTCATCTTCATCTTCATCGTCTTCGTCGAGTAATGATTCACCTGCTAGATCACCGTCGATTAGTATCTCACCTGCGGTGAGTGTGAGTCCGCAGAACAGATCATCCAACCCGAAGTCATCGCCGGATTTCATTGAATTGCAGGTTCAACCACAGCAACCGCCACTTCAACAACAACAGCAGCAGCAAACGCCGGTGATGGCGGCGAATGCGGCGTCGTTTCCGCCGCCTTATTCAGTGACGTCATCACCTGACAGAGAAATGACGCCGATTAAGGAAGAAGAGGAAGCAGAAGAATCGCCATTGTTGACGACGAATTCCAACTCAAGTAGAATGAATTCGCCGCCAAAATCGCCGAAATTATCACCGTTAAATGGAAAAATCGGGAAGTTGTCACCGGAGGAGAAAGAGTGGGGAGTATTAGGTCGTCATCGATGTGCGTCAACACCGGCGTCGCCGGCAGTAGCGTCGCCTGCGCCTGCGTCACCAGCTTTGTCTGATGGTTCGAGTTCTCGAAGTAGTCGCAAAATATCGCCGCTTTCTTCGCTGAAGTTACCAGCGTTTTTGAGAGGTGGAAGGAGGAAAGATTCTCCAGAATCAACAACAATGTCGAATTCTCCAATATCATCTCAATCTCCACAATCGCCGATTTCTCCGATCTCTTCTTCAGCTTCTACTTTGTCACAATCTTCCAGACATTACTGCGCTTCGCCGTTGTCGAATGTTACGCCTGGAAATTCAGGAAGATCCCCGAATGTTTGTTACGTGGCGAATTCTTCGCCTGCTAGAATTAGTAATGTTGTAGCGCCACCTGTACCGGTAGCTCCACCGCCTCCGCCTCCTCCTCCTCCACCAATGAGGTCTCAGAGTCCTCCACCAGCTCCACCTCCACCTGTGAGTGAGCAGCCTGTGGCTTCAACGATGATGCCTCCTAGAGCAGTGGCGGTTAATAAAAAGGCAGCTGAGTCGCCGATGGAAGGCGGCTCTGGGAGTGATGAGACGACACCGAAGCTGAAGTTGAAACCGTTGCACTGGGATAAAGTGAGGGCGAGTTCTGATAGAGAAATGGTTTGGGATCAGATGAAATCAAGCTCTTTTAAGTAAGGAATTTCTCTGTATAATGATGTTTTGATTAGATGATTGTTTATCATAATTGTTGTGAATTTATGTTTGTGTTGATTTTGACTGATTGATGGTTATGTTTTGCAGATTGAATGAAGAAATGATTGAAACATTGTTTGTAGTAAAAACACCTAATCCAAATCAAAAGGAAATGCCTAGAAAACAATTTCAATCTTCGTTGGTGCAAGATAATCGGGTGCTTGATCCAAAGAAGGCTCAGAATATTGCCATTTCGTTAAGGGCGCTCAATGTGACCATGGAGGAAGTTTGTGAAGCACTCTTAGAAGGTATGTATCACATACTTATTTGCAAAACTAGATTATTAATTATTTTGTAGCACTTTGTTAGATTCTTGTGTACAATAGTCCCAGTTAAGAAGAACTTCATTCACTTTGATTTTGTTGCAATTGTGGTGAACACTAGAATTAGATTCTCCGAGTATGTTCTAGAAGTTGAGATTCTGGTGTTTGATATGGTCCTTGAGTGAAAAAGCTGTTCCGATAAAACTTTGCTAATTTAGCTGGGTCCGATTCCATTTGGATGTATGAATTCTGCTTTGGGACAAGTAACAAGATTTGATGCCATTTGAAGTGAATTGTCAACTTTTGCTATGGTGTCTTGGAGGGTTAGGTGCTGTGGGCTCGAATTTTTTGCTTTGTGATAGATGGGGTCACTAGTTTGTAATATCACTTACAATGTTGTGATGACAAGGAGCTAATCCCATGTCGACGGCTACAAATTTGAACCGAACTATTTTTAAAACTGTTCTGATGAGATCATCGGAGGTTTGAGAACTAGGGAAATGAGGTTGTCTACTAGAGAAACTTATGCAGTAGATTTTGTTTTTCACTTTGGGCCAAGTGAAAGTAATTGGTCTAAAATTGCTTGCATATGCACTATAATTACGTTCTATGTTGATTTCAAGAGAAAAGCTTAGGAACGGGTTAATTATGCTTATATTGATGGAAATACTTCTGAAAATTTCGAAGAAACTTGCATTCTTGGACTCTCCTCCCTGCTGATGATAATGTCCTCATTATGTGCCTTGGTGCATAAAAATTTAGTTGTCACCCCACAAGTTCTATTTTGAATCACCCCACAAGTTCTATTTTGAAAAGAATTGAGTTTGTTTAGAATTTAGTTGTCTTGCAGTTCATTCACTTCATTGTGTTGCATAAGTTTTCCTGTTCATATGCATCATACTTCATTCATACTAATATACTGCTACAAATTGTTAGGTGAAATTATGTAAGCATGGAAACTCATAGGATGTGGTTGTGGTTTTGTACAGGGAATGCAGAGACTCTCGGAACAGAAGTTTTGGAGAGTTTGCTGAAAATGGCGCCATCCAAGGAAGAAGAGCGCAAATTAAAAGATTACAAAGATGATTCACCCGTCAAGCTTGGGCAGGCCGAGAAGTTTTTGAAGGCTGTCATTGATATACCTTTTGCATTTAAGAGGGTGGAAGCAATGTTGTATATGACGAATTTCGATACAGAAGTCGAATACCTGAAGAAGTCTTTTGACACTCTAGAGGTAAACCTTTCCCTCTTGTTTGATTCTTATAATTTCAGCATCTTTGATCTACTTTTTGATGGATTTTTAGAACAGACAATGTAGGATTAGGTAAACATCAACCTCATGTTTATTCTTGTTTAGGAGGAGAGCACCTGATTGACAGATTTATATGGTCACTTACAGTAATGATAGAAAATTTTCCTATTGCCAAAATTCCTACATGTTTGTTCACTCAATGATCAATTTGTAAGAATTGTGGTTGTTAGGTTGTAAAATGGTTTATTTGGTTGATAACTTGAATCATTTAGGTTTCTAACTCTGCATCTTTTAGGCCTACTAGTCTTATGTTTTTTGTGGCATGTCCTCACTTATGACAAATAATTTGTGATTGGCATGTAATTATCCATATGTAATTAAGTGACAAAGATCACGAGGAAAAAGGTTTATGACATGATCCATCTTGATGAAGACGGGACGCCTAAAAATTTCTGTGGCTAAATTCTTTTGGGATAGAACAATTAGCTGTTGGATTAAGACAGGATGTACAATGATTAATGCTGTGCCCTTCAAGCAATCCTTACAATGGCCTACCATTGAAATAATTTTTAACTTGTCAACTCACTGATTCCAATTCATCTTTGTGCAACAGGCAGCATGTGATGAGCTAAGAAGCAGTAGATTGTTTCTGAAGCTTCTGGAAGCAGTTCTAAAAACAGGGAACCGTATGAATGTAGGCACAAACCGTGGTGATGCGCATGCTTTTAAGCTCGATACGTTGCTCAAACTAGTCGATGTCAAAGGGGCCGATGGCAAAACAACACTGTTGCACTTTGTCGTGCAAGAAATTATAAGAACAGAAGGGCAACGACTATCCACAGCCAACAATGAATCTTCAAATGACGAAGCTAAATGTCGGAAGCTTGGATTGCAAGTTGTGTCTGGTATCAGCTCAGAGCTCATCAATGTCAAAAAAGCTGCTTCCATGGACTCAGATGTTCTCAGTAATGATGTTGCAAAGCTTAGTGTAGGTCTTTCAAAAATTGGAGAGATGGTCAGGTTTAACGAGCAAATGCCCTCGCAGGAAAGCAACTCAAAGTTTTCTGAATCCCTAAACAAATTCATGAAAATGGCAGAAGAAGAAACTTTCAGAGTTCAAGCTCAAGAAAGAGTGACTCTTTCTCTAGTGAAGGAGATAACAGAATACTTCCATGGTAACTCGGCCAAGGAAGAAGCTCATCCCTTCAGAATCTTTTTGGTAGTGAGGGACTTCCTTGCAATCCTAGACCGTGTTTGCAAGGAAGTAGGGATGATCAATGAACGAACAGTAGTCAGCTCTGCGCATAGATTTCCTGTACCAGTGAACCCAATGCTCCCAGTTCCCGTGAACCCATTCCTCCAACAAGGTTTGCCCGGGTATCCTGGCCACAGGCAGTCTAGTTCCTCTGATGATTGTTCGCCTTAGTTTTGTCGAGGCTAGCCAGGTAGGGAGAGGCTCTGTATAAAGAAACTAGCCTGCAGGAATTTTTTTGTTTTTTTATTTAACATCTAATTATATGTAATTTTCTTATTATTGTAATTATTAATATATAAGTATAATTGTGGAAAATGATTTTAGTCTTGTAGCAGACATCACTGTACTACTGTAGTATGTATAAAAATATCAAAATTTTCCACAAAATAATTTGCTGTTCTGAATCCAAAACACTGTAGAAGTACAAAAACAAAGTACCCATTAAAGAATCAGCAGACTTATTCCATTTTTGGATCTAAAACAAAATACCAAAAATATTGAAAGTGCACCTCATTTTTTCTTGTGTTTTATTTAATGTAAAGTTCCCACTTCCTTTTCAAGAAACCAATTTAAAAGGGTCAATAATTGTAGGCAGATCTGCCGAAAGAAAATTTTCAGAAAACATCAATTTTACTACATAATTTATTTTACAAGAGGACAAGAGTCACAAGATACATAAATATGTAAATGAATTAATTAATCTATAATACTAAGTAAATTGAGCATTTCCAATCAACCACAAAGCACATGTAAAAGTCACCTTGTTTCACAAAATAATGCAAAGAGAGGGACAAACATGCACAAGTTGGAAAAAACAGCATGGGTTTTGCATTTACTGCTTTTATGCAATGGTTTGCCTCATAAAATCTACAAAGGTCAAATAACATAGAAATTAAGATATCAATTCAATCATAGATGGGAGTTTGGAGAATGTCATTTAACCACTTTTTATTCCATTGTCTCTTCAACTAACCACCTTTCTCTTTAAAACGGTAGCTTGCTATCCGTTGATAGTAATCGGTTTACCAAATAAGTTTTGTAGGCTATTTGGTCAAATGAAAAGGTCAAAAGTTAACCAAAAGCTCAATGAAAATAGATTTTCATAATACCTTATTTGGTTGATGAAGTTTTATACTTAAAAACGGCGGATGACTGAAAGTTACTCCATATTTAGGAGTCTAATGTTGTGTTTATCGACCAAAGAAGGTTTTGAACTACACCTAGTGACTTATCTAACCGCACTGGTGGTTGTATGGACTTGATGCAACAATATGAAACACAATCTTATCATGTAGTGAACCTAATACATTGCAGATTATTTGTCAAAAAAAAGTACTCACCTCACAATTTAATGTGAGGCTTGAATTTCGATTTTTAAAGATGAAATCATGTTAACATCATTATCCTTTATGTCTCGAGCAATAATCTTAGGCCAACTTAAAACGACGTATAGATAACTTCAGAATTATGTAGGTGTGAAATCCACTCAAATAAGATGCCTTGAGAGATTCTGAAGACACTTGTAAGAAAAGAACACTTCCATTATATACTTATGACACTTACATACAAAATGGGAGAGTAGATCCATCCATGATTCATGTGCAAATGCATACAATTGATACACATGGTTAACTAGCTATTAAATTAGAGGCATAAGACAGCGGTTCTGTTATTTTGTTTTCACAGATACATGTGAATGATATCAGAAGGTATCAAACATATTCTATAGTAAGACAATCTTTTTTTGTTAAGATGTTGCATAAACTTCAGTAGTGTGCAAATATATTAATCACAAACTCTTATTCTTCAATAATTGTAGTTGCTCCACCATTCACACACTTACTAACTTGCAAAGCCTTTGCATCCCTTCGTTCTAAGATATGGCGTGCTTCCTCTTCAGTGGCTGCTACGACGTTACGAATAATGATTCTGTTTTTCTCAGCCTTTGCTTCTGGACAAATTGTGAATGTGAAGTAGAATGTGTTGGAAACCTGTTCACGAATATAATATGCAATGGTCACTAAACAATGCAGCAATAAGACACCATAATGGTTTAGACATGACATAGATGTCTCTCACATATCGCACAACAGTTAAATTAGTTAATTACACTGAAACTGTGAATTGAGCTGTCAAGAACCAGACTAATGATGCAACTATGCAAGACTGAAAGGTAAATCATTCGGCAATACAGAATGTAGATGGGAATGAAGTTCGTCGGTCTTTGTAACCTACTGAAATATCAGCGATTATTTGGTTGAAAAAATAGTGTAGTAAACTGCAGCTTCCAGTCTAATCAGGAAGTGGGAAAGTTGGGGGAATTGTTTGGTAGACAGAAAATCAGTTTTGTAAAAAAAAAAAAACAGTACTAATCCAGAACAATTAATTTTAAAAAGTGTAGCAAATTCAAGAACTAACCAAAGACTAAGCCTAACAATTGATCATAAACCAATATATTCAAGGAAAATAAAGATTTTAACCTGTTTTACATTCAAAGATGATTGAAATGTAAATAATGTTATGTTACTCAGGAAGTAATCAATTACTATGAATTCGTTGAAGTGATTGAACCAATATCTTATTTTCCAACAAATAATAGATGGGGTTATAAACTATTCAGTTTGCTGAATTCACTCTCAGCGCCAACTTTGATATCAGTAATTCATAAATCAAAGCCATAATCAGAAATAATTCTCATTGAGGAGATTCTGGTAAATGTGTCAAGTTTGATAGGTAAACTAAAAAGAACCCAAAACTTACTTCACTAGACCTGATTTCAGGCCTTGTAACATGAGCTTCAACCTCAACATTTATCAATGGGAGTTCTGGATCTTCCAATTCTGTGTAAAGAACACATGATTTAAAACGCAAAAAGTCGCCAACATCCACCTGCATAATTCAATAAATGGAAAAATAAATCAAGGATAACTTCTCAAATATGCATCAGTATTCAAGTAAAAGGGACATTTCAAGAGTACAACATAAAAAAAACAAAGAGTATGACACGGTATCAATACCATTGTTGACAATTTTAGCTTTTTGTATCCAATCCCATAACTAAAAAACTTGTCAACTAGTTGATAGTGATATCCCCGGAGAAACCCGATTGTCGTCTTTCAATGAATTTAACAGCTTTAAGACGAAATGAATAAATTGCACGTCACATTTTTTTTATTTAGGCCTTACGTTCCAAAATAACCATCTCATTTCATTAAACTACAATGAAAAACGGAAAGGAGGTATAGTATTAAATAATGGTAAGAAAGTGAATCAAATAGGGCGTCTCCACAATGAAAGAGTTGGAAAAATTGTTACAACAACTAGGAGCATTTAAAAACATTACATTCATATCAAGATCACTAAAGAAAACAAGGCCACTTACAGGTTTCAAGAAGTCAACATGATCAACTTCTAGAAAAGAAGGCCTCACACCAGCAAAAGCATATGCTGTAGAGAAAGCAAGCTCAAATGCCCTGTGCATCAAAAACCCACCAAAGATTCTACCATGAATGTTTCTCTGCTGCGGCTGGCAAATCATAGAGTTTGCAAGACGGGTATCCCTTAACAGAATGCTATTTCTATCTGCCAACGCTGGCATATCACAGAAGATGCGCCCCTCAGATAAAAGAGCTTTTAACCGATCTACTTCCTTGTTTGCAAACTCCTTTATGTATTGACCTCTTTTTCTTTTCCTAAATTTGCTTCTCGCTTCCGCTTCTTCAAACATAAGTTTTTCCTTCTCCGTTTCAGGAGACAGCCTGTTAACTGGAGCAGCTTTCTGCGTCTTTGAGTCCCGAGCCACAAATATGAAATTAGCTGTAAGAGCAACTATATCTGATGCAATAGATATTAGTAGTACATAAGCACATCAGTATATATAAGATTTATGGAAAAAGGTTATAGTAAGGATAGAGCACATTGTAATAATAAGCATCATTTTATTTTGTAAATCTAGATATACTTATATCAATGTAGATATAGTGCTGAACCACAAACATGTAAATGTAAAGGGAGATTTTAGCAAACGGTGCAAGCGATCCCACACTCAGAGAATAGTAAAAACCAAATTATTATTTTAGCTATTTAATTAGTTTCTGGACATGGATGAAAGAACAAGTTCCTGAATCCAAAATTTAAGAACTCAATTAATGTGAAGATTCACACCATCATTAAATTTTGGAGCCTCATCATCAAGAAAACTTCAGAAAGTACGTGATATAACAGAGTAATCAGTACCTTCAGTGGTCTCACTAACTTCCAGTTGAATCTCGATTGAGGACGACCCCACCCATATGACTGAACCAGATATCCTCAAATCATTGTCTACACTGATTGACCTCTTCAAAACGATCCTGTCAACAGAGGCTGTTACCAGCAGCAGAGGTCTTGTAGTACAGTCGACATCAGAACAATGCTGAACCACCAAAAGGCGAAGAAGTTTAGAGAGAAATAAAACTTGAAATTCTCTTTATCAATCAAAGCCTAATATAAGATATTTCCAAATCTATCAAGCAATGCTTGAGTATGTCTAAATGAACCAAAATAATGCCACCCAGAAAATCATGTTGAGGTTCATAGCAAAAACAGTCAATATCACAAAGATATGCAAGAAAATCTAGAGGCCTCAAACAAAGGTTAATATCTCCTGTTCTTTGAGGTTCCGCACTTTTGGAAAGAAATTGCCAAAAACTTTCTGAAGTGCTCGTATGGTCAAAATATGAACCCAAGCCATGCTATTTGGGGTGAAAAGGCCATAAAAGTGACGATAACTAGTTTTGAGATGGTCTCGAAAATAGTTGTTTTTCCCATCTTCGGAAAAGGCCATAAGTGGGATGATAACAAGTTTTTAGGGACCGAAACCGATCATGGGAAGTCCTGAGATGACTCATAGCACATGATAGAAATATAGGGAAAAAATAATACGGAGCCCAGGAAAGCTCCTCTGGAAGTCTCATACGAAGGCTATTATCCACTGTTTTTTGAGGTTCTGGAGCCCCAGAAAAAAAAATTGCCAGAAACTTTCAGGCAGCCCGTATGATCAAAATATGAACCCAGACCTAACGATTTGGGTTGAAAAATCCATAAGAGAGATGATAACAAATTTTTAAAGGGTCCCGGATATAGTTGTCTTCCCATCTTCGGAAAAGGCCATAAGAGGGATGATAACATATATTTAGGGGCGGAAATCGATCATGGGAAATCCTGTGGTGGTCCATAGCGCATCACAAAAAATAGACGGATCCCGAGAAGGCCCCTCCGAAGGCCTTAATCGAAGGCTATTATCCACTCTTTATTGAGGTTTCAAGCTCCCACAGAAAATTTGACAAAATTTTTCTGGAGAGCTTATATGGTGAAAATATGAACCCATACTAAGCGACTTGGGGTTAAAAGGCTATAAAAGGAACGATAACAAGTATTTAGAGGGTTCCGGAAACGGCTGTTTTTTGTGTTTCTAAAAAGTCCATAAGATGGATGACAACTCATTTTTCGGAGCCCAAACCGATCATGGGTAGTTATGCAGTGGCCCATAGCACGTGGTAAAAAAACAGTGCGAAAATAAGACGGAGCCCGGGAAGGCCCCTGCGGAGAGCTCAATCAAATACTATTATCCATTGTTATTTGAGACTCCGAGGTCCCATAAGAAAAGTTCCAAAAATATTGGGATGCTCGTATGTTAAAAATATGAACCCAAAACAGGCGATTTGGGGTGAAAAGGCCATTAGAGGGACAATAACAACTTTTTAGAGAGTCCCGGAAATAGTTGTTTTTCCCATCTTCAGAAAAGGCCAAAAAAGGGATGATAACAGGTTTTTAGGAGCTAAAATCGATCGTGGGGAGTGTTGTAGTAGTCCATAGCACATGATAAAAAACAAGGCGAAAATAAATCGGATTCCGAGAAGGACCTTTAAAAGGCCTCAAATAAAGGCTATTATTCAGTGCATTTTGAGGTTTTGGGCTCCTGAAAAAAAAAATTGCCAAAAACTTTTGGGAGTGCGCATATGGTCAAAATATTGACCCAAATTAAGCGATTTGGGGCGAAAAGGACACAAGAGAAAAGATAACAAATTTTTAGAGGGTCCCGAAAATAGCTTTTTTACCATCTTCGACAAAGATCATAAGAGGGATGCTAACAGGTTTTTAGGGGCTGATACTGATCATGGGAAGTGTTATGGTGGCCCACAGCACATGATAAAAAACAAGGCACAAATATGACAGAGGTGAAAAAACAGCCCGTATTTTGACACCAGATGCTTGATGTGTTGCTCACATACCGGTGAATATGATCTTCATAGAGTCCATTACTTCATATGCACGTTCCAAACTCCCTCAATAAAGCTCATACTAAATGAGACGTATCCAAACCCACGACACATCAATTTTCTACAAGGCTTGGGTGACTAGTCCTTAAAGTTCGAAGCAAGAATAGTTAGCTTCGAGAAAGGGCATAAAAACACTACGAAGGCGGTAAACCGGTCAACCTCATAAACTCATTCTGAGAGTTTCTCAATGGATTCCAAGCATTTAGGTATAACAATTGATGCTAAATCAAAGCTGCGGTATAACTTCTTTCATATAAAAGTGAAGTCTTCACATCTCTTGTGTTCAAAGGTATAAAGACAACAACTTTTCAACAATAAGAACATTTTCCAACAAAGTGAGAAATTGCATGCTTACAATCAACCAAAAAGAAGACATCTTTTCAGCAGACACCACCTTAATCAACAATTTTAAGCTTAAATGCAGAAAAACACATAATTAATTACTCAAAAACAACAAACCAAACAATCAAAACAAGCTAAAAACACAAGTAACCATTTCATTCATTCATTCAATCAAACAAAGCCTTAATCCCATAATCGCGGTCGACTACATGAACCAAAATCCATTCATTCAAATTCAACAAATTGGGTTTACCTTAACAGAAATAGTACCAGCAAGAGCATCAAGATCCTCAAGCAATTTCCCAATTCTAACATCATTCCAAGGGTCTCTATACTGCTCTCTCAGAATAAAATCAGATGAGAAATTATAAAGAACAGTCATTCTAGATTGATCAGGGGTTTTAGTAAGCAATTGGGTTTGTGGGGGATTATCAATTGAAGGGTCATTCATAATCTCAAATATCTTTGACCTTGTTTCCCATAATGCAATTGTTACTGGTGAATGGTACATTCCAGGCCACAGACTTAAGGGTTTGTGAGTTGAATTCTCAAATGGTTTTGGCAAATTTGAGTATACTGAGATGAAATTTGAAGGTGTGTAATTGGGTTGTTCCATTTTTCAATTTGTTTTCTTTGAGGCAATTCGTCGAACATATGGTGTGCAATGTTGATCGTTTAAAGAAGTAGATGGTTTAAAAAAGAGGGGAATTTTTGCAGGTGAAAGTTTGGTTTGGATTTGTAAAGATGAAGAAAAGGGTGTTGTTTTGTGTTTAATACAGTAAATTAAGGTTAATGGTGGTATTGTGAATTTATTATAAAGTTCTAAGGTCAAAATTGTTGAAAGTGAGATTCTTTTGCTTATGAGATGAAATGATGGAGTTTACGACGGCCATGTTAACTAACATATGTCGTGTTACCGCCAATTTGTTGGGTGGCCTATACAGTTGGAGCCTTGGAGCATTGGGGGTTGACTTAAGTATGTAGGGGTGGGAAAAATCGGATACCAAATTTCTTCTAAAATACTCATTTTTTCTTTTAAAAAAATTGGATATGTTTTCCTTTAAAATTCGGAATCCGGATTTAAAAAAAACGGTTCCGATTCGATATTCAGTTTTGAAAAAACGGATGTTCGGTCCGGGTTTTCAGAATTTTAAAAATTCGGACCGGATATCCGATTTTTCGAAACAGAAATTCGGAATCGGAATTTTTTGCACACTCCTACTTGTCTGTAGGAAAACTGGAGAAGCAATGGTCAAGATATTATTGAGTCTTGTTTTTCTTTTTGTATAGTAATGATAAACTCAGCAACGGCTAGAAAATTAATCGTAAACGTTTTTGAAATTTAATTTAGATATCGGAATCATTTCTCATCTGAGTAGACTTCAAGTAATGTCAAATGAAGCTTTTGGAAACATACAAGCATTTCCTAAAGTTCTAAAGTTGAGTATCCGACTTATGATCCTCTCATGACCCATCTCATTTGCTCTAGTTATATTTTTTTCAACATTCCTTCGAAAATTAGGAAAACAGTATATTCTACTCTCTTGATACCGTGTTATTAGCTTTATAATCGTTTTCAATTGTTTGGGGCATTTCCATAATTTGAGGGTCAACATATAAAATTTTAGACCAACATTTTTTAGGACCTCGAAAACCCCGAAAAGCATAACTTATAGTCTTTGTTTACGACTTTTGAGGGCCTTTCGTAGCTCTGCCTCATTTTCTCCTCAAATTTCACCTACTTGGGTTTGGTAGCTTTGGAGAACCCTAACAATTTGACCAAAGCCCTTTTTTGCACTTGGAAGTGTTATGTAAAGTTTCCAATATTTTTTTCTCAGAACTCGAAACCTCCAAAAATTATCCGACTTCAAAATGATTGTCGAGGCTTGGTCTTGCTTTCACCATGTATTTATCCCACGTGTTGTAGGTGAACTAGGGACGCCCTATGCTCAGTTTCAAATTCTAAAAACTAGTTACCTTCCCTCTTTAATTAGACAATTTTACAAAAATAGCACACTAGTCCTTTTGCTATACTGGGTTTCATCTTAAACTCTTATGACCTTTCGAACAATATATAAGAAGTGGGGGGGGGGTCTTTAGGAATTAGGGGCAATTTGTAAAATCTTCAACATTTTTGTAAAAAGAACCTTGGAATCCCCAAAAAGTGTGAATAATAACCTTCATTTTCGGCTTATGGTGGGTTGTCCACACAACAATGTCTTGTTTTCATCACCTTTATATATTTCCCACATGATATAAGTGACTCCAAGAGCCCCAGACTCTGTTTTAGCCTCTAAGAACTAGTTACCTTTCTTCTTCAGACATTTTTCGAAAAACAGCACACTAGTCGTTTTGCTATCCGGAGACCCACCATATGACCTTTCAAACAATGAAAAGATGATTGAGGGCCTTTTGATCACAGGGCACATTGTAAAAATTTCAGCGATATTTGTAATGGGACCCTAAAATCCTTGAAAAGTGTGAATTAGCCTTTATTTTTTGCCTTCCGATGGTTTTCTCGGGCCCTGTCTTGTTTTTGCCATGTTTATTTATCACGTTTCATGCTAACCACAAGACTCCCCATCATTGTTTTCGGCGTTTGAAAACTTGTTATCATCCCTCTTTTAGAAATATTTCGGAAAAAGTGAATAATAGCCTTTTCCCTCTCCAGCGACTTTCTTATGACATTTTCAACTCTGATTACCTGCTTAGTGTTCTATTTTGACCATAGGGGCACTGTGTAAAACTTTCGGAATTTTTTTTCCCAAGACCCCAAAATCTTAAAAAAAAAAAAAAAGAAAGTGAATTATAACCTTTGATTTTGGCCTCCTGAAGGCTATCTCGGGCACCGTCTTTTCTTCGCCCTATTTTCTTATCATGTGTTCAGGGTCACCACAAGACTCTCACTTATTGTTTTCAGCCCCTGAAAACGTGTTATCATTCCTATTTTGGAGTTATTAAAAAAAATGAACAATAGTTCTTTCGCTCTTCCGGGACCTTCATATGGCCTTTTTGACTCCAATTCTTGCTTAACGTTCCTATTTTGACCATAGGAGCACCGTGTAAAACTTTTGAATTTTTTTTTCCAGGTTCTCAAAACATACAAAAACTGTAGATTATAGTCTTTGTTTTTAGCTTTTGGAGAACTGTTCAAGGCATCATCTTATTTTCGTCTTTTTTTTTAACATGTTCGGAGTCACTATAAGATTCCCCATGATTATTTACAATTATTAAAAATGTTCTCATCCCTCTTTCAAAAATATTTCAAAAGAAGTGAAAATTAACTTAATTATCAGGTACTTAGTAATATTAATGATCATTGCAAAACATATCAATGGAGCAATTATCATGCCACCAATTTTTGTGACAATAATCAATTTATCATCGATAGTACCTTACTAAGTTTCACAATCGAGCCATGCAACGGCTCTATCATAACATCAATAGGGTCCTATGAAGTTTGGGCCAAGGTTCATGTTAACTACCAACACTTCTAACCCACTAACATTTACAAAATATAGATCAATGGATCATCTTCTTCAACCCTAACTCACTCTTCACTAACTCATCTCTCAAATTTGTCATTTTGATTTGGTTAAACTTTTCCCTCAATTGCAGAACATCAAATCAATGGAGTAAACTCATTAAACCCCTAAAATCTTCTCAAATCTAAACAACAATGTCGAAACCAAGATTACCCCTTTCATGGCTCTCACGTTTACTTCTCTCTAAACCCCAAAACCCTAAACCCTCATTTCACCACCTTAATCACAATCACCACATTCATTATCATCATCATCATCATCTTCCTCAAAACCCTAATTTTCGCCCAGTCGCCACCTTCACCTTCACTCCACCACCTACCACCACCACCACCACGCGCCACTACTGCACCGCCGACGACTTCTCCGACGACGACGAAGACGAAGACGAAGACGAAGAAGAAGAATTCTTCAGGGAATTCGACGTACAGTTAGAAATTGAAGAGCGAAAAGAGAGAGAAGAGAAGCTTAAAGCAGGGATTAACGTCGACGCCGAAGAAGAAGAAGATTTCTTGGGAGTTACTCCATTGATTGAGAAGCTTGAGAAAGATATTGCTAATCCTCATGGAATGCATGAGATTGTTAAATGGGATACTGCGTTTGAGGAGGATACTGATTCTGATTCTGAAGATGAAGATAACAATTTTGAGCTTGCTGCTGAGACTACAAAGCATGATTTAATGGTTGATCGGAAAATCGAGCGTTATCAGGAGTTGCTTATGGGGTTTGCTAGTGCTAGTAATCGTCTTTCTCTAACCCCGTTTCGTTTCGTTGATTTTATTAGTTTGCTGATTTAATATGAATGTGTTGATGAAAATATTTTTTGCTTGTGTGATATGATTTGTATGGAGTAGTGTGTGGGAATTGATTTAGTAGTTGTTCGCTTTCGTTTGTTTGTTGGTTTGATTAGTAGTAATTGATTTGTGAATGTGTTTGTGTGTGTTTGGTGGTTTGATTAGTAGGAGTTGTGTTTTTATGAGGGTTTAAGATTGGAATGTTGTGTTACTATGGACTGAAATCGAATGTGTTAATGACATTGAGTTTACTAGTATGTGATATGGATTAGTGTGTGTGGAGGATTGGAAATGGATTTAGTGAGCGTGGCGGAGTTTAGGATGGATTTGTTGGAGGTGATGGGATAGTGTTGTATGTTATGGAATTATACGTTTGAACGAATTTTCGTTTACTTGTATGTTATGGAATAGTGTGCCATACTGCTAGTTGATTATCACCTAACAAAATGGAGTAGTGAGCTCATAACCCGTGTTTGAGTAACATAGTTACACCCTTTTAGGAAGGTTTTGGTAAATTGGATAGTCTTAGACCCAGGTTTTGTTAGCGGTTGTGCTTATAATTTCAACTACCTCACAGGAACTATTGATGATGGCTTGAAATGGATGAAGAGGCTTGATAAGTTTGAGGAGAAGCATTTCCGCCTCCGGAAAGAGTACAGAGTTATTGGTGAATTGCTCAATCGTTTCAGGAATGCCACTGGAAAAGACAAGTTTCTACTTGCTCAGAAGTTGAACAGGGCTATGAGATTAGTGGAGTGGAAGGAAGCTTTTGATCCCCAAGATCCTTCCAATTATGGGATTATACACCGGGATGAATTGCCGTCACCTGAAATTGCTGCGGATGATGAGGTTGAGGGTGAAAAGCCAAAAGGGAAGATTGATAGTGATGATGAAGTAGAATTTGATGATATGAAAGAGAGAGATGATGCACTTCTCGGGAAGCTTAATGCTATTGACAAAAAATTAGAAGAGAAATTAACAGCTTTGGATCACACATTCGGTAAGAAAGGCAAACTTTTGGAAGAAGAAATTAGGGTACTTGCTGAAGAGAGAAATTCACTGACAGAGAAGAAAAGAAAACCAATGTACAGAAAAGTAAGTGCTAGCATCATCTTTGTCACAATGATGTTTTATCTTTATGCAATCTTTACATAAAATAAACTAAAAATTCTTATATGGCGGTAGCTTGCAATGTGGCCCCTTATGTATTTATTTATTTTATTATATATATATATTTACCATCCTTTCATCTAATTGTAATTTGTTAAAAGGAATAGTTAAAGGTGTTCTGGTATTTACAGTTTATATTTGTACTCCATACTAGTTAAACTAAAACCTTTTAGTGATGAAATTATTTTCATCTAATTAATAAGTAGAATTATTCAGACTGGAGTAAATTTGGCTTTAAGTTAGCTGTTGAGTTGCAATTGCAATGTAGGTGTTTTATGTGTCTGAACCAGATCCTTTTATAAGTAGCCCTAGTGGACATCAATCTTGCATAGTTTGGTTTGTTTAGATTATGCGACACCTTGTAAAGCAACTTTCTTGTGATTGTAATACAGGGCTTTGATGCACAACTGATTGATATGAATCGAACTTGCAAAGTGACAAAGGTATAATTGCCTCCTTTGTTGGTTTTCTCTCTTTAGCTAACTGTTTTCTCTTATTTAACTGAGTTTCACTCTTTAGGGTGGTCAAGTGATCAAATACACGGCGATTATAGCATGCGGGAATTATAATGGTGTAGTTGGTTACGCAAAAGCCAAAGGTCCAGCAATTCCTGTTGCTCTTCAGAAGGTATGTCTTTCTCAGGCTGCCGTTATGTTTTTCCCACATGACTTTGATGTTTTGTTAGTTTCATGACATTTATCTGTCAATGAAAGTTTCTTTCTTCTTAACTCCAACCGCTTGCTATGTTTCTACTTTCCAAAAGTATGGTTCACTCTCTGATTCCAAACATTGTCATCACCTATCAGGCCAACAATTAAGATACAAGTGCTAGCAACAAGTTTGTGCCTCAATGTATTCTTCCTAATTTGACTCTTACGATTTGATATGAGATACTTGTCGTGCTGATAGGCAATTGAACTTCTACCAGCCTTTCTTTGTATGTAATATTAGAGCTCCTTCCTCATTGATCTTTCCATCTTACTCATCGCGCAGGAAGGCTAAAAGGGAACACATAGGTGTATTTGGGAATAAGAGGTAGTTCTTTTGTTTTGGTAAGAGGAAATGTCCTGAACAGGAGTCAAAGGACAAGAATGATCAGGCCTTTTCATTTTGTAAAGCCTGGAAAAGGCTAGGTTGCGAAAGTAATGTCCAGTTATTTCCACTACTACCATAATATGTTATGGGCTGACCAATGACCCTCTGGTGACTTAAGGTCATCGTATAAAATTTTAGGCTAGAATTAATTCTAAGTGTGGATAATTGGATATAATCTTTGTTTTCTCCTTCAAAAGGGTTGTTCTACGCTCCATCTCCTTTTCATCGCAGTTACCTCTCATGCTGCTGGTATCTGGGTTGTACTAGTAAAAATAGGTTGATTTTATGACCTGGACCTAATCCATTTACATTTCCCATTTCATTAAACGGGTAAATCTAGTCGACTTGTTTTGAACATGTTGAAATTATCAACCAAACCACTAATAAATGGGATCGATCAGTTTTTGCCAGCCAGCCTTACTCTTCCAGCATCTTCTTTAAACCTTTAAATGCTAAATACTGATCTTGGGAACCTCTCTTGACCAAGGGGTGTCAGCCATTTTTAAAAAAAAACCCTAGAATCCCTAAAAAAGGTGGATAACAGCCTTCAATTCAGCCTCAGGGTCCGTTTGGTAGGGTGTAAAACGTTTTCCCTGAAAACAGTTTTCTCATTTTACATCGTTTAGTTTGGGGTAAAATATTAAAATGTAAAACTTGATGTGGAAAATGGTTTTCCACCATGTTGAAAGCATTTTTCCCCAAAATTGGGAGGAAAACATTTTCTATCACACTTGGAAGGAAAACATTTTTCCTTACAATTGAATTACTTGATTTTTCATCCAACCAAACAATAAAAAATGTTTAAAATGTAAAATCATTTTACATGAAACCAAACAATGGAAATTCTTTATAAAAATAAGTTTTCCAATTTAAAAGATTTTTCATGGAAAACTATTTTCATCTGAAAACGTTTTACGCCCTACCAAACGGACCCTCAAAGGCCATTTTAGGCTCCATCTCATTTTGGCCCAAATTATCTTCCACATGCCTCTAGTATCCAAGATACTAAGATAGGCTCCAAGCTTAATTCAAGTAACTAAAAACATATCATGTATCGTCCATGAGTGTTTTTTGGTATTGATGGCAGACAAGACTCTTGGACCGTCATGCACTGTCATCCTTTGTTCAGGTACCCCACCTGTGACCTATGAACATCATCAAAATTATCTTTCAATATTGTTTTAAGACCTTTATAATATAGTGCTAAATAACAATCTAAGGACTCGCTTTTGACCTAAGGGCCGTCATGTAAATATTCAGCCATTTTTTTTCTTTGAAAAACGCGGATTATTGTCTTTGTTTTCAACTTATAGGGACCATTTCGGGCTCCATCTCGTTTTTGCCCAAATTTTCTTTCACATGCCTCTAGTAACCACGAGAGGCTCCATGCTGAAGTTCAGCAACTAAAAGCATGTCATCTGTCCGTGAAATTTTTAGAATGAATGGCATACAATACTTTTTTGCACTTCATATATTGTCCTAGCCTTTTTCCAGTGTCCCATTTGTGACCACTAGAGGCTCCGTGCTATCATGTGCCCCCCATGAAAATTTTGGAATCAAGGGCATAAAGAATTTCTTGCACTTCTGGCACTGTCCTCACCTTTTTGAAGGTACCCACTGTAGGTGTGCACTGGTCCAAGACTGGACTGGACCGGGAAAACGACAATGTGGTTCTTAATCAATGTATCAGTTATGTTACCATGACACTGCTATTTTTTGGAACTGCGATTTCAATCCATGGTTTGGTTGTTAGTTACATGCATTGGCTTCTTGTTTATAACTGAACAACATGCATATTAGATGCCTTACTTCATTAGGTCATGAATTTTTAGCTGTAGGTCTGCTTTTGAACATCATTTCCCGAATCCTTGATGAAATTTGCTATAAAACTCTCTTTGCCTTCTAATTTTTTGGCAACTTCATAAGAATCAAATGACGGATGTCACCTGACCTCTATTTTTTATTGCATGAACAGGCATATGAAAAATGCTTCCAAAATCTCCATTATATTGATAGATATGAAGATCACACAATTGCACATGCTGTACAGACAACATACAAGAAAACTAAGGTATACAAACCGCCCAAAATAATATATATACATATATATAACCAAAATGCTTAGTATCCATTTCATTATTGTGACTTTGTATCTGATTGTGCTTTGAATGCTGTTTTAGGTCTATCTATGGCCTGCTAAAACTGCAACTGGCATGAAAGCAGGCAAAACTGTCCTAACAATATTGAACTTAGCCGGCTTCAAAAATGTCAAGTCGAAGGCATGTATCAGTTGCCTCAGTTTAAATTACATACTTTCTACAATTTTTGATGATGCTTTGAGTATTATGTTTATATGAACCGGTCACATTCTGATTTGTTTTATTGCTGTTCTGTTCAGGTTATTGGTTCAAGGAATCCACACAACACTGTTAAGGCTCTTTTCCAAGCATTAAACGCTGTGAGTATCACTTTGCATTTTGGTCATTATTGTTACAGTTTGCTAAGTCATGTTGCTGTTTCCTCATTACAGTTTGTTGTTTTGCGCTTTATACAGATTGAAACTCCGAAAGATGTTCAAGAGAAGTTTGGCCGAACTGTTGTTGAATCATACCTCTTATAGTTAGGTTTCAATCGTTTACCATATGTTTCTTAGTTGGAGGACATACTTTCCCGAGGTTTTTGGGGTAAGGGTTGAAGGTTAGAATTTGATACATTTGTTCCTTCCCTTAAAATTAGCAATTTTTTGTAGCATGTATAAACTTATGTTGTTGCTTAATATGTTATTCTAGTGGAAATACCATTTTCCATGAAATAAATTTTGATTTTATTCTCTTAGTTTTTATAGAAGAGAAATTTCATTTGAACAGAATTTAGCTGTACCAAGAGTAATTTTCTGCTCTCTGCTTGTAATTTGATGGATGTTTTAGCTATGGTTTTACTCCCTATTTTTTCTATGGAGGATGCTAAACTATAGATGCACAAAAGGCCCATGTTCCTGTGGTTTCCAGCTCTGGTGCAAGGCCACCATACACTCGGTAGTCTACAATCCGTCTACATGTCATCTGGAAGCTTAGCCACCCAGCTTATTCAAACAACAATTCAAAAAGATCGCATGTGGGTTAAAAAAGGTCGCCAGACCTTATTTTCATGGATTGTATGAAGAGATCAAGGGGACCAGTACTCTTTCCTGGCTACTAGTCCTTCTTAAGTATCTATTGGAAAATTAATAAAGGACGACAATAACTCAACTTCAATCAATAAAAACCACAATTATAAATCATAATCAATCTATAAAAACAACATTCATCTAATATCAATGTATAAGGACCACAATATATATGTATATGAGCCACCACAAAAGCTAGCTCAAGGGAAGGAGAGCTCATAAAATTGTATAAACCCCACACAAACCCTCCATAACTCCATTAGACTAATGTGGGATTCCAAGTCTCATATCTTGTAATAGAATTATATCTCCCAACATAGTATATTATACAACCGGGCTGGATTGAGAGTTTATAATATACAATTGGTTGTACATTTGCTAGGTATAACTAAAGGGGAAAAAATTGTTTATTTGATTTGAAATGAACATTTTTTGTCTTTAATGGGCTTACAAAGTATAATCAATTGTACCATATAATATCTTGGCTGAATTAATTCAAATAATTGAGTTCATATTTTTCTACTAGTATATCAACGAACGCATGGCGTTCATAACTAGTATCAATAACTAGCAATATAACAATTTAGACATTAGAGCCCCATGTTGTATTATTTTTTTTAAATACTTCAAAGTTATTTTTGACTTTTTGTGAGAAAAATTGTACTAGGAGATAACACGTCTCCTTCCTCATTATTTTTAATATTATTAACATCTTGATCCCACCAAAAATCTCCCATTTCATCATAATAATTGACATCTTCAAAAACTATTGAAATGCACTATTTAATACGGAGTAAATCCTTAGCTCTATAAATTGTACACTCTTTGTTTATTCCTTCCATATCCACCCTAACAAACTCCATAATAGTAACCTCTACAATAAAGCAACCTTAAAAAGTTTAAATACTCAAAAATTAGAAAAGTATGGAGGGAGGCCAGAAAGCACAAAAGGCCCATTTTCTTGTAGTTCCATATCCAGCCCAAGGCCACATCAACCCACTACTTCAATTCTCCAAAAGGTTGGCCTCAAAGGGCATCAAGCCCACTTTGAGCCCAACTATTTACATCTCCAAATCTATGCAATCATCCACCATACCGGCCCAATATGGCCCATCAATTCAAATACGGCCCATTTCCGATGGATACGACGACGGTGGGTTTGAGAAGGCCGAATCCACTGCAGTATACTTGGATAGTTTGTGGACCAACGGTCCAAAAACACTTGTCCAACTCGTTCGGAGGCTGGCTGAGGAAGGAGATCCAGTAAAAGCAATTATATATGATGGGTTCATACCTTGGGCCTTGGATGTGGCCCACCAATTTGGGCTTATTGGGGTGGTGTTTTTTACCCAGTCTTGTTCAGTGAACACTATATACTACCATGTGCAACGTGGGCTGATACAGCTTTCGCTTTTGGGCCCAGGCCCGAATATAGTCTCAGTTCCCGGGGTACCGGAGCTTCAACCAATGGAAGCTCCATTGTTCGTGCATAAATATGGGTCATACCCGTTTTGGTTTGATGTTGTTTTGAAGCAGTTCATAAAGTGGATCGTGTGTTGTGCAACATTTTTTACGACATGGAGGAAGAGGTAAGTAAATATATGAATATATATACTACCGTAGATATATGAAATATTAATTGATTAGTATTTAAGCGAACACGATTTTGACAAAAAAAAAAAAAAAAAACTCCCATATGATTTTGAGTAATATGTGATATGCATTTTCTTCTAATTTAAAGAATTTGATTTTATAGAACAATTCGAGTTAAACAAAATTTAACCACACATAAGTAAAATATGAAGGATATAGAGGTAAAATCAAAATTATAAATCCTTAGCAATTTTCCAAATAATTTTAAATTTAATTAAAAAATAAAAATATATATTACTCAATAAAAATTAGATGTTAAACTTAGATGTTAAAGGAAACGTTTTGGAAACTTCATGGCTTACATACAAGAGTTTCCTAATATTACTGAGTTTAATTCCCAATTTATAATACCCTTATTGCCAACATCATGAGCCCAACTAACATTTTTTTCTGGTTTACCCCGAAAACCAAGAAAAATGTATATATTTCTCTCCTGATATCATGTGATTACCTTTCTAACCATTTTCAATCGCCGGGGGACCTTTTTCAGATCTGACGGTCAACATGTAAAATATAAGGCCATCTTTTTTTGAGACCCCGATACCCTCGAAAAGCATGACTTATAGCCTTTGTTTTTGGCTTTTTAGAGAGCTTTCTCGGGACCCATCTCATTTTCTCCCTTAATTTCACCTACTTGCTTCTGGTAATTTTCGAGTGTCCCATGATCTTTTTTAGCATCTAAAAACTTGTTATATTTTTTTTAAAAAGATTTTCGAAAAAGAGCATACTGGTATATTTCGTTATCCCGTGACCTTCTTATTACCTTTCAAATCATTTAAAATTAACCTAAAGGTCCTACTTTGACCCTGGTACACCATGTAAAATAATCGGTATTTTTTTTGTTGGGGGGGGGGGGGGG
>PYUH01000078.1:5165970-5189178 GCA_016808085.1 Suaeda aralocaspica
GGGGGGGGGGGGGGGGGGGAGGACCCCAAAGTCTCCAAAAAGTATGAATTATAGTCTTCTATTTTGATTTCTAGAGGACTGTCTTAGACCCCATTTTGTTTTCACTCCGTATCTCTTCTAGGTGTTGTAACTAACCTCAGGACACCCTACGCTAAATTTTCAGCCTCTAAAAGCTAATTATTCTTCCTCTTATGGTCAATTTTCGATAGGAGACTTGTCTTACGACCTTTTGAACCCTAAAAAGATGCTTAGGGGCCCTCTTTTGACCATAGGAGCACGTCGTAAATTTTTTTAGCAAGTTTTGTTTTGGAACCTTGATACCCCAAAAAATGTGTATTATATAGCCTTCGTTTCCGACTTCAATCAAGAGGGTCGTCCGCCCCTCGTCTTGTTTTTGCTTTGATTTTACCACGTATAGTAGATAACACTGGCATACTCCACACTCAATTTTAGTCTCAAAAAAACTGTAATCTTCTTTCTTTAGAGAATATACGAAGTGAGGGCACAAGTCCATTAATTATGCGAAGACTTCATTTAGTATGCCAAAATGTCAAGCCATAACGGCATAACCTAAAAGCACTAAAAATATACACTCTTAACCTACACTTTGTCTTCGTCAACAACTATTACCGTTGGTCAAGAATCTAGTTTTCTTTCTTTTACAACTATCTCTATTCTTAGATCCTTATTCTTAAAAATAATTTTGTGTTAGATCTTTCGTTATCATTAACACTAAGGACAATACATATGGTGACTAATTAATTATAACTGAAGCGTAGTTAATTTTCAATCTTTGTAACATGATTTATATTTTTAGCTTGTTTGTAATTCCATATAAAATTATACTTTTATGTTAAGATATTATTGTTTTTGTTTACACTTTTTTAAAATTATATATTTTCCTATACGTGTCTTTGTTTCCTTGTTTTTGAAAATTCATACTTTCTGGTTTCGAATTGTTTTCGTTTGGAAAAACCCTAGCCGTTTTCGGTTACATAGATTAAACATATGAGAAATATTTGTTTAGTTGATCGAACTTGTATTTGTAGAAGTTAGAATGCTTTTGAAACATAACTTTTCACACATCCAAGCGCGTCTCTCCATTGATGTCTAGAAGCTAGCCTTTCGCCCTCTCCATTAATGTAAATTGTAAAGAGCATTATATATGACACACTCACTTCGCAATATAGTGTTCATCACTTGCATTTCAATATCTCTAATCATACTATTTTAGCTCTCAAGTCTTGATAAAGTCAACGTTTAGACAAAATAAATTAGGTTTTTCAATAACAATGTAATTCCGATTGAAAAATAATAATGTATAAAAATGTCAAAATTCTGATTTTGTAAAATTAATCTACAAAACTTAGAAATCAAGTTTAACCCTAATGAATACCATACCAAATTGGATCCCACGAACATATATTTTCTTAAAACGTGCATTTTGAGTCAAATTATTTCATTCACTAACGGTTCACAATGTCGTGATCGTAAGATTCTCTGACTTAATTTGCACGTAATTACTCCGTATGTTGACTTTTATGCAACATGTACTCTACAGTCTACACTATCAAGATTTACGACAATGCACGTTTTTTAAACATTCAATCTTCAAAGTGATAAATCGTCAAAATTAGAAGATTCTTTTCTTTCGAACCCACCTCAAACCTATTCTATATAAGAAATATGGATAATTAATGTGTCTATCTAAAAAACTTTATATCAAATTTAATTCATTATCAAGGTAACAAGTCCGAAATATGTATTCCATATTACGACCATATACATTGTCTTAAATTCCCTAACTGAATTTCTATTTCTTTACATTATTTATCGTTAATTGCAAATGTACTTTACTACTTTTCACCAATGACCAATGGACCATAAGCAAATTCATGAAGTGGTCGTGACTAATGTGTAACGTACCAAATTTAATCCAAGATAACCTCACGTCCTCACCTATGACTCCTCATGCCATTCTTACATAATGTATCATATAATTTTTCTATATGATTTCTTTCCATATATATTTATTGCAAACTTGAGTAAGGCAAATTTTAATTGAATAAATTAGTGTAAAAGTGAGTTTAACCCTTAAATTTCTCCAATCAAAAAATTTGTTCACTCCATTTTATGTTATTTCTTCCATCACTTCACTAATGAATTCGTTTGTAACATCAGAAACTTCAACACAAAAAATAGCAAAAATGGTGAAAAATAAACGAGGCCAAATGGCCCATGTCATTGTAGTTCCATTACCAGGACAAGGTCACATTAACCCACTGCTTCAATTTTCGAAACGTTTGTCCTTTAAAGGCATCAAGACCACTTTAGCCACAACTATGTTCACCTTTAAATCCATGCCCACTACCACCATACCAACCAAATATGGACCAACAATCCAAGTACGCCCGATTTCCGATGGTTACGACGATGGAGGCTATCAACAGGCTGATTCGACCGTGACTTACTTGGATAGCTTCCGAACCAATGGTCGAAAAACATTGGACCAACTCATTAAGGACCTAAAGAAGGAAGGGGATCCTGTTAAGGCAGTCATATATGATGGGTTCATACCTTGGGCTCTGGATGTAGCCAAGCAGTTTGGGCTTATTGGGGTGCTTTTCTTTACTCAATCTTGTGCAATGAACAACATTTACTACCATGTCCAATGTGGGAAGATCCAACTGCCACTCATGGACCCTGGTCCATCCACAATCTTAGTTCCTGGTGTACCGGAGCTCCAACCATCTGAAGCTCCATCTTTTGTTCACAAATACGGTTTATACCCGTTTTGGCTTGATATTATTTTGGAGCAATTCTCTAACATTGATCAAGTAGATTTTGTGTTATGCAATAGTTTCTATGATATGGAGGAAGAGGTAACCAATTATCATGTGAACCTAGTCAACCTACACATTTGTTGCTTTTTTAAACCCAATATTCTAGAGACTAATAATAGCCCACCTGAATTATTACATCGCAGTACACATAAAACAGTATCAATATAATTGTATATTTGTTGACGTTACACTTTGCCTTTTTATACTACAAACTCCGCCACGAATTAGTTGTAACAAATAATATTTTGCATAATATAAAATAATATTTGTTGCAACTAATTTGTGACGGAGATAGTATAAGTAATATCCATTTTATAATGATTATCATTACACTTTGCCTTTTTTAGGTGGTTGAATGGATGGCGAAAATGTGGAAGGTTAGAACCATAGGACCAACAGTGCCATCATACTACCTTGACAACAGACTTGAAGATGACAAAGATTATAATCTCCAACTCCTGAAGCCAAGCACATCGTTATGCAAAGATTGGCTTGACAAGAAGCCAAGAGACTCTGTCATTTATGTGTCTTTCGGAAGTGCAGCTGAGTTATCCGAAGAACAACTCGAAGAACTAGCATGGGGTTTGAAAAGCAGTCACCAACCTTTCTTGTGGGTGGTAAGAGAACCAGAACAGAAGAAACTTCCACAGGGGTTCATAAAGGACATTTCTGATCAAGGCCTAGTGGTGGGTTGGGCTTCTCAGCTTGAGGTCTTGTCGCATGAGGCGACATGCTGCTTTGTAACTCACTGTGGGTTCAACTCAGTTCTTGAAGCATTAAGCCTCGGAGTGGCAATGGTGGGGATCCCACAATGGACAGACCAAGGTACGAATGCTAAGTATGTCGAGGATGTTTGGGGAGTGGGTGTTAGAGCTAAGGTTGACGAAAAGGAGATTGTTAGAAGGGATAAGTTGGAGGAATGTATCAAGGAAGTAGTTATTGAGGGTGATAAAAAGCAACTCATTATGAAGAATGTGGCTAAATGGAAGAAGTTGGCTAAAGAAGCAATAGATGAAGGTGGAAGTTCTGATAAGAACATTGATGAGTTTGTAAGTTATCTAATGGAATGTTAGTAATTTAATTTGTAGATGGGAATATTTTTTTCAAACATAAACTTGAAGATTAATTATGTATTGCTTTAGAATTTCAATAAGAATGTCTTTTATGTTATCAAACCTATATTTCATGGCAAGTGATTTTGAGTCTTTGACACCCTCATAATTGATTTCCACACTCCCCTCCAAGCTTTATTCACTAGATATTTTCTTAGTAAATAAGAAGTCCGGAAATGAAAATTGGAGTGCGAAAATCACTACCCATATTTCATAGTAGTAACAACTAACAACATATGCTTCAATTTTAAACAATACTTTATATACGACTTCCGTAAACATATAGTTGCAACAAAGAGGTATTATCTATGAGTATTAAAAAAAATAATATGTTGCAAATAAATGTTTATAGAGGTAGTAACTGAAAAACACTAAATCGTAATGGCCAATAATTTGTTTTTATATATAACATGCACTAGTTATACTCCATAATTTTATATACACAAAACTAGTTAGTTTTGCATATAACATAAATATACATATACAACTATACAAGACGAGTTATAACAAGTAAAAGTGAGGGTAAAATTATCAAATTAACATTAATTCAAAGGAGTGAGTGCATTCTCTTCGAGTTTTCTTTTTTCTTTTTTTTTATATAAAAATTTTAGTTTCAATTCAATGAAATCAATTTCTATTCCCTCTTATCTCATTCAATCCCTTTAATACAATACATTCTAATCCATATTAATTCATTCTAATCCAATCCAAACCATTTACTTACTATTTAATTCTATTTTAACCCGTGAAAAAACGAACCCTTTAATATCTTGTATTGTATACTCGTATAAGGGGAATTCCAGGTTTTTCCAGTTGAAAAACAAAAATAATGGCAAAAATATAGCAAATACTACGTTAAACTTCAAAAACATTTTTTAACCTAACACATGCATAAAAAGTTCAACTTATTTACGATAGATGTTGCCATTGATTTTGTTTCCCATGATTCCCAAGTCCCAACTTTCATACTTCCACGGTATCACCTTTATTGCACCAATTGTTGCCAAAATATAAGTCCAAATGTTTTCTGCAACGTAATCGCTAACGTCAAGGCATTTGTCTACTGGAGTAGTACAAAAAAATAAACAATCCACAGAGCATTTGTTGACTACAAGTCTACAAGTTCAACAACTTTGTAGTTTTATTAATTTATGTAGGTATTTATCATTAAAAGCGCTGTTATCCTTGGTAAAAAAACTCCATATGTCAAACATCATTCAAACAGATCATACTATTAGGCTATTATTAGCTCTCTCACAACACTTCCAAAATTTCTGATAATACTTGTAATGGAAGATCCAAAACACGCCCGAAAAGCCCGTGTTCTTGTAGTTCCGTTTCCGGGTCAAGGCCACATTAACCCAATGCTTCAATTTTGCAAACGCTTGGCCTTCAAAGGCATCAAGACCACCTTAACCCCAACTGTATACATTATGAAGTCAATGCACAATACCAGTATACCAACCAGATATGGTCCTCCAATCCAATTAAGACCCATTTCGGATGGCTACGACGAAGGTGGTAAAACCCAGGCTGAGTCCACTGCAACCTACTTGGATAGCCTTAACATCCATGGCCCAAAAACCTTGGTCCAGCTCATTGAGAAGCTAACCGAAGAAGGGGACCCCATTAAGGCTGTTATCTATAATGGGTTCTTTCCTTGGGCATTGGATGTGACCAAAAAGTTTGGGCTAGCTAGTGTAGTGTTCTTCACCCAGACGTGCACAGTGAACAGCATTTACTACCATGTCCAACGCGGCCTGATCCCACTCCCACTTAAGCCATGCATAGTTTCGGTTCCTAGGGTAGAGCTAGAGCCGTTAGATGTTCCGTCATTAGTGCATAAATATGGGTCATACCCATTTTGGTTTGATGTGGTTTTTGGGCAGTTCTCTAATATTGATCAAGTGGAGTGGGTGTTGTTTAATATTTTCTACGACATGGAGAAAGAGGTAAGTGAGCTGAACCTATACAAAATAGATATTATGTGTATAATTGTGACTTATGTCTGAATTTTTGAATATACTTGTTAACACATTGAGTAACAAATGTTAATGGTATAAATATTTAGGTGGTTGATTGGATGGCTAAAATGTGGAAAATAAGAACGGTAGGACCTACAGCTCCTTCATATTACGTTGACAGAAAACTAGAAGATGACAGAGACTACAGCCTCCAGCTATTCTTGCCAAATGCACCCTTATGCAAGAATTGGCTCGACTCCAAACCAAGCAACTCCGTCGTTTACGTATCCTTTGGAAGTGCAGCTTGGTTAACTGAAGAACAATTTGAAGAATTAGCAGAAGGTATAAGAAATAGCCAACGAAATTCTTGTGGGTGGTAAGAGAATCAGAGCAGGAAAAACTCCCAAAAGGGTTCATAGAGAAAACTTACGAGAAAGGCTTAGTGGTGAGCTGGGCCTCCCAACTAGAGGTCTTGGCCCATAAGGCGACAGGTTGTTTTGTGACGCACTACGGGTTCAACTCAGTCCTAGAAACATTGTGCCTCGAGGTTCCAGTGGTGGGAATTCCGCAGTATACAGACCAACCAACTAATGCTAAGTTTTTGGAAGATGTTTGGGAAGTTGGGATTAGAGCCAAGGCAGATGAGAAGGGAATCGTGACAGGAGAGGAAGTGGAAGAATGTGTAAGGAAAGTAATGGAAAGGGAGAACAAGGAAGAGCTTAAGAAAAATGCGGCTAAATGGAGAAAGTTGGCTAAAGAAGCAATAGATGAAGGAGGGAGTTCAGATAAGAACATTGACGAGTTTGTGGCTTATCTAATAGGAAGGTAAAGAAATATTTGACATTCAATAGTAGCAGTCAGAAATGTTGTTAACATAAAATTGAGGAATTTACTGCAAATTGACAAAAATTCCTAGTTCTGCTGTACAAAAATGTCTCCTTTTTGTGCAACTAGTTCTATTAGAAAATGAATGAATGTCGAATTTGGTTTTTGTGGTTTATCACTATCAACATTGATCAGTCTTTGGTTTGTAAACCATATTTATGGTAAAATTCAGCTATAATACCTTTTCGCCATAGATGAATAACACCTAAGCGCTTATGCAATAACCTTAGAGAAAAATCAGGTATGATACCTTTTCACCATAGATGAATACTAGTGGTTTTTGACAAATTGATGGCAAAGTTAGTCACCACTGGCCATTAAAAACAAGCATGGTCTACTAAAAACTTATATCTACAAAGTACCATATTAAGCATTACACGACATTTTGAAAAGAAGCAATGTTACTCAATCAAAGATTTCTTGTTAAAAAAATGATCTCCCATTATGGTGCTTATTTAGCTTAACTAGAAATTAATGCCAAGGTCACGCAAAATGTTTGGAGGAGAATAAGTTAGTCGGGATTGCAAGAAGAGACATTGTGGATGAATGTGAGGATGTGCTGGAGGGGGAGGAAAAGGAAAGCTAAGATGATTAATATGATGGAGGGGTTAGCTGTTGCTAATTGGTTAAACGACAAAGCTGTTAGTGAGTTCTCTAATTTGTCCCTGTTAGTAGTGCTTCAGTGCCTACATGTAATTTTTTCATATTGAACTATTGAACATTAAGATGCACTGATGCAACAAAGCAGCTGTTTCTTATTCCATGACAAACAAATGACTTTAAGGTTGAAAGCCATGTTGACCAAAGGTGAATACGAGGAAATGGAAGTGAAGAAATACCTTAATACAAGAGCTGGAGGAAAGCAGAGGAGACATAAATACATATTCCAACCGAAAGTTGGCTAAAACAGCAACAATTGAGAATTCAGATCAGTTTGAGAACATTGTACAAGTGGTTACTATTCTTTTTCACAGCTATGTAGTATATGACAATAAGATTTCATTGATTAACAAAGGAAAAAAAAAGGCTTGCAAATTCAATCATATGCCACCTAACTTGTATATGTATGAATGTTATCTTGATTAACAAATAGAATCTTGTACATATTCCTAAAAAAGAATATGAAGCAAGCGAGTAACAAATAACACAATATATGTACAATTAGGAGTCATTAGATATGATACCTTGCAATGAAATCTTTACTGACCGGACTTCACTTCTTCAGCAACAATGAGCTCCTGTAAGTCATCAGCATCACAAGTATCTGTCGGCAACATAATTTCAGCATCACCTGAAAAGTGATAACTCTCCCCGATGGCTCTTAGAAGTTGGTAAGCTTCGAACATTGAAGGCCTCTCCTTGGGATCTGAGGATACACATTTAAAAGCAACTTTGAGAAATTGGGTGACTTCATGGTTAACACCCTTCCCAAGCAATGATTTCTCGATGGCATGTTTTATGTTGGAATAACGTGAGAGTTTTGTAACCCATTCTACCAGGTTACCCTTGAAGCTTTCAGAGGCTTTAGTCACTTGGCTCGGCCTTTCCCCGGTGATTAATTCGAGCAGAACAACTCCGAAGCTGTAAACATCTCCTTGTGGGGTAGCAACCAAAGTTCGGGAGTACTCTGGTGCCACATAACCCAAATCACCGAATTCTTCAATCACGAAGGTGCTTAAATGCGTATCAATAGGGTTCATGAGCCTTGCCAAGCCAAAATCAGATATTTTTGGCTCGAAATCAGCATCAAGTAAGATGCACTTAGAACTTATGCTTCGATGAAGAATCCGAGGATTGCTATTATGATGAAGCCATGCAAAACCTCTAGCTGACTCTATAGCAACTTTGAGCCGTGTTGGCCAATAATTCATAGCACAGCCAACTTCTCGTTGATGCAATATATCATGAAGAGTGACGTGGGGCATATACTTATAAACCAACAATTTCTCCTTCCCAGCAAGACAGAAACCTAATAAGGGTACTAGGTCACGGTACTTAACAGTCCCAAGGGTAGTCATTTCTGAGATAAACTCTTCCTCGGAATGTTGAGTGTGCTGCAACCTCTTCACCATGTACAGATTACCATCTTCAAATTTTGCCTTATATATAGCCCCCATCCTTCCTTCACCGACAATGTTTTGTTTGCTGAAGTCATTTGTAGCTTTCATGAGATCAATCAATCGCATTTTGGAAATAGAACTCTCGAACATAGAAACCTATACATCATAATTTAATTTATCAGCATTTTTAAAGTAGTTGCATCAATAAAAGCAGCAAAAATAATTTGAAACTAACCTACCTTGATCTTACTGGTTCCTTTGATACTCTTTGCCCATTGACTTCCCCCGTAATCTTCTTCTTCCTTCTTAACAGATTTTCTACATGCAAAGAACAAAATTACACCTACTGCTACGGCACCAAAAATCACCCCTGCTACTACACTGGGAGCAATAATTGTAATTCTGGTATTTCATGAAGATGTCCCACAAGAGCTCAGAGGAGGCCCACATAACCCTGGATTGTCGTAAAAATCAACCTCAGTAGTAGAATTACTAAAACTTGGGATCGGTCCAACCAAGAGATTATTGGCAACAGTAAATGTTTTAAGCCAAGAAAGTTGGCCAAATTGTGGGGGAATTTGGCCTGTGAATCTGTTGCTGTCAAGTTGGATGCTATTGAGAAAGCTGCAATTGGCCAGGTTTACCGGTATCTCACCTGAGAACCGATTTGAGGAAAGATCTAGTATAGTCACATACGGGATAACAATGGATATACTGGCGGGAATAACCCCATCAAGATCATTAGAGGACAGGTCCAAGTGCTGCAAAGAGCTACAGTTTAGAATCCCAAGAGGGAAGGTGCCCTTCAATCCCATGCCCGACAACCGGATGTTCAACACCCTATCCTCACCTGGAGCCCAATAATCAATCCCAATGAATGAACAAATAAACCCTTTTGTAGCATTTTTAAAATTCCATGTAGGATTCAAGATATCATCGGGATCTTGTAGAGATTCTTTTATGGACCTCAAGCACAACACATCATTCTCGTTTCCATATGCTAAACCACTTATTAGCATAAACACTATATAAATTCTAAGAAATTCACTCAATAATTTTTTATTCAACCACATATGACTGATTATGTTCATAACTTCTATCAAACACAGGACTAATTGCTGCATAATAAATATGTTGGCATTTACGGATGAAATCCGAAATCATGAAGTCCATGTACAATCTAGAAAATCCTGCAAGAAGCAGAACATAACACACATTCATATATATTCTTCATTACTGTAAGTCTATAACTAATTTGTAATTATAGAGTAAAATAACATTTATTCATATGCAGTATTACATACACAAAAAAAAGAAAGAAAAAAAAATCATATATTAAAGCTTTGAACTAACCAAATTCATCAAATATCTTCTACTCCAGTAACCTTCAATTAAGAGCATAATAAAAAAACTTTTAAAAATAATAAATAAATAAATAAATAAATAACTTACATGAATAAATAACCCCAGAAAAACAGATTGCAGATTTCAGCTAATAAGCAGAAGGGCAACTCTAAATTTGGAAAATTTTAGGCTNCTTATGCTTCGATGAAGAATCCGAGGATTGCTATTATGATGAAGCCATGCAAAACCTCTAGCTGACTCTATAGCAACTTTGAGCCGTGTTGGCCAATAATTCATAGCACAGCCAACTTCTCGTTGATGCAATATATCATGAAGAGTGACGTGGGGCATATACTTATAAACCAACAATTTCTCCTTCCCAGCAAGACAGAAACCTAATAAGGGTACTAGGTCACGGTACTTAACAGTCCCAAGGGTAGTCATTTCTGAGATAAACTCTTCCTCGGAATGTTGAGTGTGCTGCAACCTCTTCACCATGTACAGATTACCATCTTCAAATTTTGCCTTATATATAGCCCCCATCCTTCCTTCACCGACAATGTTTTGTTTGCTGAAGTCATTTGTAGCTTTCATGAGATCAATCAATCGCATTTTGGAAATAGAACTCTCGAACATAGAAACCTATACATCATAATTTAATTTATCAGCATTTTTAAAGTAGTTGCATCAATAAAAGCAGCAAAAATAATTTGAAACTAACCTACCTTGATCTTACTGGTTCCTTTGATACTCTTTGCCCATTGACTTCCCCCGTAATCTTCTTCTTCCTTCTTAACAGATTTTCTACATGCAAAGAACAAAATTACACCTACTGCTACGGCACCAAAAATCACCCCTGCTACTACACTGGGAGCAATAATTGTAATTCTGGTATTTCATGAAGATGTCCCACAAGAGCTCAGAGGAGGCCCACATAACCCTGGATTGTCGTAAAAATCAACCTCAGTAGTAGAATTACTAAAACTTGGGATCGGTCCAACCAAGAGATTATTGGCAACAGTAAATGTTTTAAGCCAAGAAAGTTGGCCAAATTGTGGGGGAATTTGGCCTGTGAATCTGTTGCTGTCAAGTTGGATGCTATTGAGAAAGCTGCAATTGGCCAGGTTTACCGGTATCTCACCTGAGAACCGATTTGAGGAAAGATCTAGTATAGTCACATACGGGATAACAATGGATATACTGGCGGGAATAACCCCATCAAGATCATTAGAGGACAGGTCCAAGTGCTGCAAAGAGCTACAGTTTAGAATCCCAAGAGGGAAGGTGCCCTTCAATCCCATGCCCGACAACCGGATGTTCAACACCCTATCCTCACCTGGAGCCCAATAATCAATCCCAATGAATGAACAAATAAACCCTTTTGTAGCATTTTTAAAATTCCATGTAGGATTCAAGATATCATCGGGATCTTGTAGAGATTCTTTTATGGACCTCAAGCACAACACATCATTCTCGTTTCCATATGCTAAACCACTTATTAGCATAAACACTATATAAATTCTAAGAAATTCACTCAATAATTTTTTATTCAACCACATATGACTGATTATGTTCATAACTTCTATCAAACACAGGACTAATTGCTGCATAATAAATATGTTGGCATTTACGGATGAAATCCGAAATCATGAAGTCCATGTACAATCTAGAAAATCCTGCAAGAAGCAGAACATAACACACATTCATATATATTCTTCATTACTGTAAGTCTATAACTAATTTGTAATTATAGAGTAAAATAACATTTATTCATATGCAGTATTACATACACAAAAAAAAGAAAGAAAAAAAAATCATATATTAAAGCTTTGAACTAACCAAATTCATCAAATATCTTCTACTCCAGTAACCTTCAATTAAGAGCATAATAAAAAAACTTTTAAAAATAATAAATAAATAAATAAATAAATAACTTACATGAATAAATAACCCCAGAAAAACAGATTGCAGATTTCAGCTAATAAGCAGAAGGGCAACTCTAAATTTGGAAAATTTTAGGCTTAAGTATAATCAAGGATGAAACTTTGCTAAACTAGTAAACCTCATTACAAATTTGACAAAAAAAAAAAAAAACTTGAATCAAAATAATTTTTTCATCACATATGACCAAAACAAAATAAATTCACAAGAGAAATAGCATAAGTTAAAGGATTATTAGTCTAATGTGAAAATTAAAAAAAAAAATTCTTAAAATTGATGTGGAGCATTTGGACTGTTGACTTGCTAAATGAAAGGACTTTGACTTTGTGATAAAGACAATTCACCCTCTTTCATTCTACTACTTAGAAAATACTTAAAATTATATTAACATTAATTAAGGCACTAATGAAAGATGAAATATAAGAAGCAAAACAAGCAATTAAGCATGAAAGTGTAAAAATGTAAGGATAGTGAACTGTCAAATTTAGTGAGAAGTAGTCAAAATGATACAAGAAATAAGTAATATTGCAATGAAATTAAAATGAAGAACTTACATGGAATTGAAGAACAAAATGTTGGGAATTAAGAGGGGAACTTTTTTGCAATTGGGGTTTGAAGCGAGAAATGGTAATTAACAGCAGAAATGGAAATGCAAAGTTTAGGGGAACTGAAAAATAATTGTCATTTGCTTCCCTCTCGGCTCTCAAAGGTTCGATACTTAAAGGTAGGGGTTTTTTTAATTTATCGTATTGATAAATTTAGCAAAAAAATAGTGGATAATAGCTTATCATTGAAGCCTTTGGAGAGGCCGCCTAGGGCGCCATGTTTTTTTTTTGTACTGTTTTTTTAACTCGTGGTATGGACCACCACAGGACTTCACACGACCAGTTTCGGCTCTTCAAGATCTCTGCTATTATCCCTCTTATGACCTATTCCGAAGAAGGGGAAAATATCCTCTTCTAGGCCCCATCTAAAACCTTGTTATCATCCCTCTTATGGCCTCTTCACCCCGAATTGCTTGGCCTAGATTCATATTTTGACCATACGGAAAACCCGAAGAATTTTCGGCAATTTCTTTTTCCGCGACTCTGGAACCCAAAAAAATTTGGATAATAGTGTTTGATTGAGGCATCCGAAGGGGCCGTCCTGGACCACCGTGGTACGAGCCACCACTGGATTTTCCACAACTAGTTTCGGCCCGTAAAGACCTGTAATCATTCCTCTTGTGAGCTCTTCCGGAGAAGAGAGAAACAACATGTTACGGGCCTTCTTTAAAACCTTGTTATCATCACTCTTATGGCTCTTTGACCCTGAATCGTTTAGTCTCTGTTCAGATTTCGACCATACGGGCACCCTGGAGAATTTTTAGCAATTTTTTTCCGGGACCCCAGAATCCAAACAACAGTGGATAATAGCCTTTGATTTAGGCCGCTGAAGGGACTGCCTTGGGCCCGTTGTTTTTTCGCAATATTTTTTTACCATGTTGTATGGACAACAACATGAACATGACTCTTCACGATAGGTTTCGACTTCCAAAAACTTCTATAATCATCCCTCTTACGGCCCTTTCTGGAGAAAGGAAAAACAACCTCATCTAGGCCTCATCTAACACCTTGTTATCATACTTCTTATGGCCTTTTCAGCTAGAATCGCTTGTTATGGGTTCATATTTTGATTATATGGGCACCCCCGAGAATTTTCAACATTTTTTTTACCGGGACCACGGAACCCCAAAAAACAATGGATAATAACCTTTGATCGAGGTTACTAGAGGGGCTATCCTGGGAGCTGTTGTTTTTTCATTCTGTTTTTCTACCACTTGCTACGGATCACCACATAACTCGCTACGACCTTCGACCCTTAAAGACCTATAATTATCCCTTTTATGACCTCTTCCATAGAAAGCAAAAACAACCTCTTCCATACTTCGTCTAAAACCTTGTTATCATCCCTCTCTTATGACCTTTTCTCCCCGAATCGCTCGTATTGGGTTCATTTTTTGACCATGCGGAAACCCAAGAAAATTTTAGGCAATATTTTTTCCAGGACCCTTAAACCCCAAAAAACTAGTGGATAACAACTTTTAATTAAGCCCTCCGGAGAGGCCACCCTGGGCCCTGTCAATTTTTCACCCCGTTTTTTTCACGTGGCATGGTCCACCACAAGACTCCCTAGTATCGGTTTCGACCCCTAAAGTCCTGTGTAATCATCCCACTTATTACCTCTTCTGGAGAAAGGAGAAACAACCTCTTATAGGCCTCGTCTAAAACCTTATTATCATCCCACTTGTCGTATTTTAACCCTGAATCGCTTGGTCTGGGTTCGTAATTTGACCATACGGACACCCCAGAGAATGTCCAACAATTTTATTATCGGGATCCCGGAACCTCAAAAAACAGTGGATAATAGGGGTGTGCAAATACGGAATCGGAAATTTTCCGATTTGGATTTTCGGAACAAAAAAAATTGATTCCGTATCCATTCCGAAAAAACCGGAACCGAAAATTCGGATACCCGAAAAAACCGGATAGGAAATCCAAATATCCGGTTTCGAATTATACACCAAAATTTTCTCTAAAACATATACTTATACCCTTAAAAAATCGGATCAGAGAACCGGAATTCCGGATTTTGTTTTCCTTAAAAATCCGGAATCCGATTTTTTAAAAATCCTTTATGTACCCGATCCAGTTTTTAAATCCGGATATCCGGTCTGATTTTTCTGAATTTCAAAAAACCGGACCAGATATCCGGATTTTCAGAACTAAAAATCGGAAAACCGGACCGGAAATTCGGAAACAAAATTTTTTGCACACCCCTAGTCTATAATAATAATAGCCTTTGATTGAGGCCTTTAATGGGGCCGTCCTAGGGTATGTCGTTTTTTCGCCTCGTTTTTTTACCACGTGCTATGGATCACCATGGGACTCCCTACAATTAGTTTCGGCCCCTATAAACCTCTGTAATCGTCTCTTTTATGGCCTCTTTCAGCGAAGGGAAAAACAACCACTTCCGGGCCAGTCTAAAACCTTGTTATCATCCCTTTTGTCGCCTTTTCACCCTGAATCGCTTGGTCTGGGTTTAGAATTTGACCATATGGGCACCCTGGAGAAATTTCAGCAATTATTTTTGGGATCCCAAACCTCGGAAAAACAGTAGATAATAGCCTTTGTTTAAGGCCCCTGAAGGGCCGTCCCGGGCCACGTCATATTTTTCCCCGTTTTTTTTTACCACATGGCTACGAATCACTATGGGACTCCCCACAACCAGTTTCGGCCCCTAAAGTTCTGTAATCATCCCTCTTATGGCCTCTTTCAGAGAAGGGAAAAATACCCTTTTTCCAGGCCCTATTTAAAACCTTGTTATCATCTCCCTTATATCTTTTTCACCCTAAATCGCTTGGTATGGGCTCATATTTTAACCATACAAGCACCTCGAAGAATTTTCGACAATTTTTTTCCGGGACCCTGGATGCCCAAAAAACAGTTTATAATCCTTTGATTGAGGCCTACGGAGAGGAGCCGTCCCGGGCCCCGTCATTTTTTCACCCCATTTTTTTACCACTTGCTGTGAATCACCACAGAACTCTCCATGTTCAGTTTTGACCCCTAAAGACCAATAATCATCCCTCTTATGGCCTCTCCCAGAGAAGGAAAAAATAACATTTTCTTGGCCTTGTCTAAAATCTTATTATCATACCTCCTATGGCCTTTCTCCATGAATCTCTTGGTATGGATTCATATTTTGTCCATACAAGCACCTCGAAGAATTTTCGGCAATTTATTTTCCGAGACCTTAGGAATCAAAAAAATAGTGCATAATAGCCTTATGATTGAGGCCTCTGGAAGGGCTGTCTCGGGCTTCATCGTTTTTTTGCCTCGTTGTTTTACCACTTGGCATGGATAACTACAGGATTCTCTATGACCGGTTTCGACCCCTGGAGACTTGTAATCACCCTCTTATGGCGTCTTCCGGAGAAGGAAAAAATAGTCTCTTCACGGATTCATCTAAAACCTTATTATCATTCCTTATATGGCCTTTTTACCCCGATTTGCTTCGTGTGGGTCCATATTTTGCCCATATAGGAATACCGGATAATTTTCGGTGACCTTTTTTCCCAGGACCCCATAACCCCAAAAAACATTTGATAATAGCTTTTGACTAAGGCCTCCGAAGGAGCCGTCGGGGGCCTTATTGGTTTTTTGCCCCTTTTTTTACCACGTTCTACGGACCACTACAGGATTCTCGACAACCGGTATTGGACCGTAAAGACCTCTGTATTAATGCCTCTTATGACCTCTTCGAGAGAAGAGAAGATAACCTCTTCCGAGCCCCGTCTAAAACCTTATTATTATCATTCTTATTGCCTTTTCACCCTGAATTGTTTGGTATGGGTTCATTTTTTTACCATATGGACATCCAGGAGAAATTTTGACAATTTTTTTCCCGAGGCCCTCTAAAAACTTGTGATCATCCCTCTTATGATCTTTTCATCCCAAATCGCATTGTCAGGGTTTATATATCAACCATATAGGCACTCCAAAATATTTTTTGCAATTTTTTCACTAAGGGCCCATAACTTTAGAAAAAGTGAATAATAACCATCGTTTGGGGCCTCCAGAGGGTCTGTTTCAAGATGCGTCTTATTCTCGCCCTATTTCTTCCCATGTTGTACGAGCCATCAAAAGATACTCTATGAGTGATTTTGACCTCTTAAAACTTAGTACTATCCCTCTCATAACTTTTTCAAAAGAAGTAAAAACAAGTTTTTTCCAAGGCCTTCTTAAAAGCTATTATCACCTTTTTGCTGGCTTTTCACCTCAAATCGTCTACTTTAAATTTATAATTTGACTATATAGACATCCCAAAATTATTATTATTATTATTATTATTATTATTTCTTCCAAAGCAACGAGGCAATTCAAATTACGCGGCGCCAAAATGTACAAAACCCGTGTACTTTTATTCTCATTACTAACCTAACATACACAACCTGACCCTGACACAGGAATAGGACTACCACCTTCTAGACACAGAATGTCCACCGTAATACGAGGATAAAACCCACGGGAAATTACACAAACCCCCGTAATATTCAAACTTTCCCCTTTTTTTAATTTTTATTTCCTTAATTTGTACTACCACCAATAATAAATTAATATTAATTTTAACTTAATTTCCCGCAAAAAAGCAAAAAAAATCCTGTGTCGGAGGGTAGGCAACTGGAGGAGAGAGAAAATAAAAGAAAAAAAGTAGTTGAGTAAGATAAAGCTTTCGCTATTTTCTCTCTCACACTTTCCCTTTTTTTTTTTCCTTCCTTTCTCTCTCCTCTGTTTTTCTCCCTCTTTCTCTCTCTAGGGGTTCTGCACTCTACTAGGTGATACCACTATGGACTGAAAAAAAAAAAAATTAAAGAAAAAAATATCTGCTTTGCAATTATCCGCCGCACTAACTCCTGATGTTTTCGCCTTTTTCTCTCTCTATAATTTGGTATGTTTTTTTTTTCTCTCTCCTCTTTGATCCTTTTATTTTTGCTTAGATCATGTGAATCTGTGTTTTTTGTTGTGAATTTTCGCGGTTTTTTAGCTGCGAAATGATGAAATTTTGAACGAATTTGATGTTTTGAGTTGTGTTAGTTGCTGCTTTTATGAGGTATTTCGATTTGTTTTTAAAGCTTGTTATAGCTTAATTTTGATTATTGTTGTTGATTTTTTTTTTAATTTTTTTTGTGAAATTTGTGGTTAATTAGCTTGAAAAATGAATGAAATCGATGCGCATGTTCAAATTGAAGTTGGTTTTTTGAGGAATTTTGGTTTGAATTTGGAGTTTGCTTGTTGATTTTTGCTATAGTGTTTTAGATCTGAAATTTTTGGTCGTTATTTTTATTGTTTTTATGCTTAATATTTTCTGTAAATTCTGGCGAATTTTTTTTTTTTGTATGGAAATGTTTGAGTGTATGTGGTTTTAGTTTGCTCTAAATTAAAATTTTCTAGGTTTATGGTAGATCTAATTGGTGCCTGAAGCTGTTGAAGCCGCTGATATTGTAGTAAGCATCTTTTGCTCATTTCATCTACCTATTTTATTTCTTCGTGTGTAACTTTTTCTGGATTTCGATTCGTTGGTAGTTTTCTATGTCCAATTCTCTAACTTCAGCTCGATTGTTTCTACGTTGATCCTCTTCCCTTCTCCGCTGGTTTGGAGGAATTTTTATGAGTTAGATCATATGCATAGGGTAGGTAGCGTCTCAAAAACCCTAGCTTAGCTCTACATTGCTTGCGCGAGTTGGATATAATTAAGTTATTACCGTGTCACTATGTAAAGAAATAATTAAAGTGCTTGGCAGTGTGATTTTGTTTAAGTTCAATTAATCGAATAGAGCCTTAATCCCAAAAGTTGGGGTCGGTTACATGAACCAAAAAAATTATTCCATGTGGACATCCCCATAAATTTTCCTCCTTCATCCCCTGCAATCAAGGACCTCATTCTCTTGTAAATCCAAAAGCTTCATATCCTTTCTAACCCCTTCTCACCACGTCATTTTCGGTCTCTCCTTACCTTATTTGAAACCTCCATGATCCCACTCTTCCACTCGTCACACGGGGACTCCCTATGTCTCCGTCTCACATGTCCAAACCAACGCAAGCGATTTTCCCTTAATTTGCTTGCAATGTCTGCGATTTTGTTTAAGTTCAATGTCTTTAAGAAATAATCCGTCTCATCACGTCACATATTTTCATCATGTCATTTAAGGTTTGTAAATTGCTATTTCTATTGTCAGGGTGAATGTATATATCCCAGGTTTCTCTATAGCTGGCAGAAATGAAGTTCGTATTGTATGAATTTGAACCGTAGTCCATTGAAGTAGTGGATGACCTATATTAAATTATTAAGACGAGGGGTTTGTCAAATTCAGATTGAAGTTTGTATTTCTATGGTGCTTTCCACAACTTTCTGTTGATGTATCTAATATTGGTTCCTGCCTGATTCAATTTTTTTTAATTATTTCTGAATCTTTCCCAGGTATTTTGCTCAATGGATAATACCAAATCTGTTGCTGTACTCTTAGACTCTGCGACCTCCAAAATACAACAACTTCAGAAAGCATTTGCTGAGCTTGAAAGTCACAGAGCTGTTACCCTAAATCTCAAATGGCAAGAGCTGGAAGCCCATTTTCATGGCCTAGAAAAGTCATTGAAGAGGCGCTTTCATGAGCTGGAAGATCAGGAGAAGGAATACGAAACCAAGACAGTGGAAGCACAAGAGATAATCGAAAAGCGGCAAGCTGCTGTTGTGGCCAAGGAGCAAGCTTCTTTAGAAAGGCTCCAGGAGAAGAGGGATGCTGCTGTTTTTGCTATTGCTACTGCTAGAGAGAAGCAGCGGAGGGTATCATGTGAAGAATATTCTGTAGCTACCAGTGAGAGCCAAGGTGGATCCATGGAGGATACTCCAACTAATTCAATGGTATCTGATATCACTTCTGATTACACAAGTGGAGCAGTTGAAGATGGGAGTCCAGAAGTACAGTCAGCTGATAATGGAAATGGGGAGGTGACTTCGTATCCAGAGCTTGTCAAATTATGTGAAGACATGGATGCAGAAGGTCTCCATACTTTCATATCTGACAATCGCAAAAATCTTGCTTCAATGAGGGAGGAAATACCAAAGGCTTTGAATGCCTCAACTGACCCTGCTCGGTTAGTTCTTGATTCGCTAAAAAACTTCTACCGTGGTGATGTGACAAACACGGATGCAAAAAAGGATTCTAGTCTTTTAGGTCTCCGCCGAACCTGCATCATGTTAATGGAATGTCTTAACATTCTGTTTATGAGTCTGGATGCTGCTTCTGTTTCTAAAATAGTTACTGCTGATGTCAAAGCACGAGCAAAAGCTATTGCAGAAGCATGGAGACCAAAGCTCAATGAACTTGACTTGGAAGCTGGCAGTGGGAACTCTTTGGAGGCTCATGCATTTTTACAACTCCTTGCCACTTTCTCTATTGCATCTGACTTTAATGTGGAAGAGTTGACCAAGTTGGTTCCATTGGTGTCTCGTCGTCGCCAAGCTGCTGAACTCTGCCGTTCGCTTGGCTTATCTGACAAAATGTCAGGTCAGTCTTATTTAGTGTATTTACCTTATCCAGTTCTAAAGTATTGAAGGTAAATGAATATAGATATTGAGGTTATGAATAAGGGTGTTTGAACTCCGGTCGTTTGCACACATTCTCTTTTCTCACATTACTTGTGTTCTCCAAAAGTAAGGATGGGCATTGGTGAGTTGTCTGGTTTGAGAATATAACTGTCGACGTTAAAATCTGAGAGCTACTATATTTAATTCTTTATACCATTCTGAAGATTCCCCTAATTTTCGCATTATTTCTCAAACCCGGTCTTGCACATGCTTAGGCTAGAATTTAGTTACAATCTCCTTTCTTGAATTCTTGGTCATTGTTCTTGCAATCTTGCTGACTTAGCCAAACTTGTAGGAGGAGCTCATTAACTCCCTGATCAGTTCTACAATGAACTTGCAAAGCTTGTAAATTTCCTTCTTTTGGATCACAATTGCTTATAACCCCTTTCCCCTCCCCTCTTTTGTTGTGGTTTATGCAGCATGCTGACAAGAATAACGTTGCTCTTGTATATATGTGTTTTTGTTGCTGACTACATTTTGGAATCTTCAGGTGTAATTGAAGTGCTGATAAATAGTGGCAGACAAATTGATGCTGTTAATTTGGCTTTCCAATTTGAGCTGACTGAGCAGTTTCCACCAGTGCCTCTACTGCAGTCCTATTTGAAGGAAGCGAAAAAAGTTCTTTCTCCAACTAAGCCTGGGAATGTATCCCCTTCATCTTCCAATGCACAGGTTTCCTTCTTATTTTCCTATTCTTATTCTATTCAAGTAAATGAACTTGGATCAGCTTTTCAACTTCTGCAAATTTGTCGCAACTTAGGAGATCAGATCTACTCGTTTACATTGGCATGTTTAGGAAGAAGTTACCTTTTCAAATGCATATTAGTTGATTTAGGCTTTCTTTGAATATCTTTGCATCAACATCATCTGTATTGCTTTATTTGTGAGCTTGCAATGCACTTGCATGTACTTTCATAATCACTTTCAAGTGAAAATCTGCCAGAGTTGTTATTTGAACCTGCCATCTAAAACTATATTATAGAGTATATGATGACAAAACCAGTCAATAGCGCAATCTTTTATTGCGGCATCTAGTTAACTTTGTTTTTCCTTTTTACCTATGTTCTTTCTTAACTCAGTATTGCTATCGATTATTGAATTATTGACGTCCCTGATGATTTGTATCACATTTCAGAATGAGATAAATGAAAGAGAGCTCAGTGCCCTGAAGGCTGCCATAAAATGTGTGGAAGAGCACAAGCTTGAACAACAGTTCCCTGTGGATACCCTAGCCAAACGCTTGCTCCAGCTTGAAAAGGCAAAAGCAGATAAGAAACGGGCAACTGAAGTTTCAAAACCTCAATTCAAGAGGCCCCGTGCTACGAATGCTGGATATGGGTGTATCTCTAACATTGCCGCCAACACTCCCCCCTATGCTGCTAGGATGGCTGACAGGTATCCTCCACAGTATGTGTTTGACAACAGACCATATGTTTACACTGCTGGACCACCACCGACTGACAATCATTGTCCTCCTGTCATGGGCGCCCCTGCTTACGGCTTCCCTCCTGGTCATGGGAATTACTACGGTAATGGGTACCAGTATCAGGCCCCTCCGTATCTTCACTAATTGGTGACTGCTGCTAATTGGTGACTGTGACTTTCATGAACTTCTGATTTTAACTGCTTAGTTTTTAACCCTTTTCTAAGATGTCAGGTATTGTATGGTTAATCTTAGTATTAGGTGAGAGAAAAACTGAGATGATGGAAGGCAGAGACCCCCTCCCCCCCCAAAAAAAAAAAATTAAGAAAAAATATTTTTAGATATCTACTTTCCTAGCTCCTTTCAGTTTTATGTATAATCACTTTTTAATCCTCTAATATATGGACCATATTTTCTGTTGTACATTTCTTTTAAATTTTTGCCATGTTCATATATTTGATTTTTGCTTGCATTTGGGAATCTATACTGCTGAATCACTAGCGGTTCCAAGTATGTTAAATGTGGCAGTCTACATTCGAATTTCATTATTGTTGAAGCTTATGTAGTCTCTAGGATTAGAAGGTCTTTATTGCTCGACACCTTTCTCCTTGTCAAGTTTGGTTTTGTCTTCCCCTTCAAGGGAATGACAGAAGGAAAGGGTTTGAGGGGAATAGAAAGCAATTTTCTTAGTCATCCTATGTCCTTCGTTTTACAAAGTACAGGGAAAATAGCCACCCACACAACCACCTTCTTAAACCCCCATGAAAACCCAAAAATCATTCACCCATTCGTCGCCACCCACTTGCCTCTCCACTAGTGTCCATCCCCACCCACCACTGATCTCCACTGCCTGCCTCCACCACCCTCTTTGCTGCTCAAAACTACCCTAAAACTATCCCTAGAAACCCCTCCCCCACCCACTTACCCTTGCCACACTTACCCACCTGGCCATCAGCGGCCCTTCCCTACCCCTCGCCACCCTCCTCTCTCCCCGTAAATCTCACCTAAGGTTTATTTCTAGGGCTTGTGGAGGATTTTATGTGGTGGGGTGGTAGGTTATTTTATGTGGTGGGATAGGGTGGTATGGTTGAGGCATGGCGGTGTAGGTGGTAGTGTGGTGGAGACTAGGGAAAAGGGAAATCAAATGATTGGGGGGGAGGTGGAAGGGAGGGTTTTGAGAGAACGAGATAAAACCTTCTAACAAACAACATCAAAGGGAATAACCGAATAAGGGATGTTGATTCCCTTTCCCTTTAATGAATACCCCCAACCACCAAAGGACCCCTTACGTTTTTGGATGTTGACTTAAGTTATTTTAATTTTGTCTTCCTAGGTTTGTCAAAGTTTAGTCAGTTTCATGGAGTTGAAGTTTTGGTGGCTTTTAAAAGTGAGACATGTTTCATGGCCCTTTGTTGTTGTTGTTGGTTTTTTTTTTTTTTTTTTTTTTTT
>PYUH01000078.1:5189942-5245260 GCA_016808085.1 Suaeda aralocaspica
TTTTTTTTTTTTTTTTTTTTTTTTTTTTTTTTTTTTTTTTTTAATATTATTTATTTATTTATTTATTTTGTGTCCAATTCAAGTTTAAGAAACAAATTTAGGAGTTAAAGTCGAAGGTTCTTGAGAGATATTATTAGTGTAAATTCTCTCGTTAGTCATACTTTGACGCTTGATCGCCATTGCACTCAAAATGTAAACTGAAGGAGGCTTCCTAACTCTTGAGTTTGGGGGTTACTAACCATCCACGAGTATTCATTCATTTGGGTATCCGGTTACATTAATGTGACTCATGTTGTTTTGAGCCAAGAATTTCTAGCTTATACTTTGGCTTGAGGCTGTTGGGATTGGTCTCATCGTGAGCAATTTGTTTAGCCCACTTTCGTTCTACACAACCATAATGTCTTGTTCCGTTTTCTTTGTACTTCAGATTTCAGAACCTTTTCATTTATAAGACTTTATGTAACATTATTTGTTCGGGCTTCCTCTCTTTTGAAAAACCCAAATTTAAGGAGATTGGATCAACTTGATTTGTCTACATCAATGTATATGTTTCAAAAAAATAATTTTTATTATATCAATATATATGTTTCAAAAATATAATTTTTATATTTTTTTATTATACCAAACTCGAGATATTAATTTTATAACTTGTGTCTTGAAAGATGTGAAAAAGTGAATGTAGCGGGTGAAAAAAAAAAAGGAATATGTATTTGACATGCATTGAACTCGATTAAAAATTATATTGAGCTTATTAGCAATTATGTCAACTTGTTAAGTGGTTAACCAAGGTAAATAAATTGAATCAGAAACCCAAAATTAAAGTGCAAAATTAACAAAAACATTGAACAACAAGAACCAACAACGTACTAGTAATAAGTTAATAAATATATATAATAGTAATTAATTAAGCCCCTCAGCCAAATGAAGCTTGAAATTAAAGCAGAAGCATCATCAACTTCATCATCATATGAATCATTGTTATAATCATCAACATCTTCATCAACAAGATAATAATTTTATCGCGATCATAATTATCATCACCGTCATCATCAGACTTGGGGAGCGGAAGGTATGAAATTGGTGAGAAGGAAGCCAACAAAAAACGTAAATCCGATGAGGATATATCCGATGGCTGTATGATAGTGAGACAATAACAATAATATGCATTCTTTATCAGTGGTTGCGCGTTCAATGAGTGGTTGCTTGCAAAACAAATAGTAATATAAGTACCATGCTGAAGCGAGGATGATGAACGCTGCTATAGTAGATGCAGGTTGTGTATGGAGACATAGTAATGGAGAGAGAGCCGCTATAGTGTAGTAGTTGTTCGAAAAGTATTTCATGTTCACCTGATAGCGGTTCACAGCATCCGAATCGGATTCAGGCATCGACAATTCTAATAGTTCATTCCATGGACGCAATCTTGGGACCAAATACCTACCCACGTAGCAAACTTTGGAGATGATCACCTTGGCTGCACCCATCTCGCGTCAATTGCTCGCTGTATATTAATTCAATTCGAGTACCTGTATTTACCAGATTCTTGTTGTTATGATCGTATTGAGTTGATTGTATGCTTTTCTAGTTCTCTATTTATTTATATATACAACCCTTTACAAGCTGAGGCTACGTAATCCTACTTCTACACTAGCTCGAATTAATCTATCTATTATTATTAATATAAAATATATATATCAACTACATTGATGAAAAGATAATATTTTTTTTTTGATGTGAATGAAAAGATAATATTTGTAAAATATAAATTCTGAAAGAGATTGCTAATAATTTCTATTGTGTACTTAATAACCGCAAATCCTAAAGTATAGTTAAGTTGATACTTCATACTCCTGGGGAATACTTGGATAACGACCACCAAATATAGTTTTATCAACCAAATACATAATTATATTTCATCTATCTTACTTAAAGTAATTATAGGGACATTTAAAAAGATTATATTATTTTTTAAAATATAAATTATAGCAAATAATTTTTTTTTTAATATTTTTTTTTTCACAAGAATTCCATAAGGCTGTAAAAATTGATAATAATTAGAAATAATTTTTTAATATTAAAAAATCATTTAAGTGTTTTTTTATTATCGATAATGATTGCAAAGTGAATTTATATTACTATATAAGCTCCATTATAATATAATTAGATATTTAACGTATATAGTATTCCCAAAAAAGATACGTAATATATATGTAGTATAGGACCATTATTTTCCCATGTTAATAAAATCAAAAGATTAATAGATACTCCGTAATATAGAATTTGTTATATTAAATATTTTTTGAGTGTAAAGATAGAGTTTGTTTAAATATGGAACTGAAGTAAAACCAGGTAACCAAGATAGGCTAGGATTTATTTACTCGCATTATCCCATTGAATTGAATTGAATATATTTATAAGAAAATCGAGTTAGTGTAGATATATAAGGACGTACGTAGCCTCTTAGCCTTGCATATATATATATATAATCAGTTCATAACAACAATTAACGAAACTTAAAATTTGTTGAATCATACATAGAGAAATCTTGGCGAGCTAGGTAGGTACTTGAATTGAATTAATATAGAGTGATCAGTCGACGACGACGACGGCGAGAGATGGCTGCAGCCAAGATGATCTCCATAAGTAGGGACTTGTGTAGGTTTAGCAATGAGTCAATATTGCAGAAATTGCGTCCATTAGAAGAACTATTAGAATGGTCGAAGCCTAAATCTGTGTGGGATGCTTATTACAACCGCATTTTGAAGAACGTTGATTACTTTTTGCCCAACTACATAGCTTTCGTCGCCCTTTATACAATATTGTCTCTCCTTCATCAACCTTTATCTTTCATAGCCGCTTTGATTGTTGCCACAGCATGGTACTTTTATAGCCATTATCAGCCTCCACACATTGAAGTCGCGGAAACAGATAAAGAATGCATGTTAATGTTATTGTCTCATCATTATAGGGCCGTTGGAAATATGCTCGTCGGGTTTACACTTGTGGTTGCCTTCATTTTCGTTCTTTTGATTGTTCACTTACATTGTTTATTTTGGGCCTCTATCCTTGTGCATATTCACGCTGCCTTTGTTACGCCGCCAGTTCCTCTTCCGCTCCCCAAGTTTGATGATGATGTTGTTGTTAATGCTGATGTTGATGAGGATGAGGATGAGGATGAGCACGAGGACGAGAACAAGGATGAGGATGTGGGTGAGCTCGAGGACGAGCACAAGGACGAGAACAAGCACAAAGATGAGGATGAGGATGAGGGTGAGGGCGAGGACGAGCACAAGGGTGAGGGCGAGGACGAGGACGAGAACGAGGACGATGATGATTATGTTTATCTTGATGTTGATAATGCCTTTACTACGTATACCAAGCTACACCATGATCATCATGATTGATTTCATTAGGTCTAATATTACAATTATTATTGGTTTATAATTACTATTACCTTGTTGTTGTTGGTTTAATGGTTTTGTTTTTATTTTCCTATACTCCGTATCAAATTTCTGTTTAATTAAAGTGGTGTTTATATTTACTCGTATACTCCGTATTAATTACTATGTGCGTCTGATTGCTCAATGTTTTTTTCGTACCTTATTTCCGTACTCAATATTTAATGTTTTCAGAAACAAGTTACTAATTAAAATTAATAGAATTTAATCAACTTTATATATTTCCCCTGTTTTATTGAGTTATATAACAAAAATTTATATGTGACACATATATTCCCTTTATCATAAAATTTATATGGCTATGACATATAAGAAAATTAAAGGTAGATAATGATATTTAAATATGTGAATTAATTATATAACAAAATCTTCTTCGCACGATTCAACAACGTAATCAAACTTTAGATGGTAAGTTCAAATTTTGGGTTTGATTTTGTTCCAAACTTTAGATTCAACTAATTCCAATTTCTGTAGCTCTTGGTTGTTTGGGGTGTTGCTATTACCGCAAATTCTGTTAGGGAAATTGCTCTTGCAAACACAAAATGACAACAAATTGAGAACCTTTGAGGCGTGTACTCACTTTCCTAAAAACTATATGAGCATGGGTTTCATGAAATAAGTTTTTGAGATACAACGAAGAAAATCTTCTTTGGTGATGCTCTAATCAACAAAGAACAATGAATAACAAGTATGTAACTAAAAAGTTTGATAATGTGAAAATGATGATGAACTTTTTGAAGAAACTAACTCTTCAATCTTTGATTATGAGAAATTCTGAAGTTCTTAACTTCTTTTTCCCCATCCAACACATATATAACATATATGTTATAAGCATGAAAAGACACAAGCAAAAATAACCACCGTTGAAGCAACGGATAAAGCCAAAAAACCATTTCTGAAGCCTCTATGCGCCCGCATAAATATTCTATGCGCCCGCATTTTATTAAAATTCTGTCTGAAGAGGGCTTCTGGAGGTCTGATGCGGGCGCACAAAACTCTTATGCGCCCGCATCAGCGGGGGCTTTTTGCTCCTTAGTCGTGAAATACGACTCTTGCATGCTATACTTTTCTTCGACAATTTAGCTCACCTTTTCCATGTAAATTATCAGAGATCTATCAAATTTGGAAGTATCATACATATACTCTATATCATTCAACAAATTCTCCGTTGTTTGGGTCGTTTGTTGTTGTGTTTGTGGATGAGGTGAGATGGTAAGAGGAAGGTGTGGTGAGAAACTGAGATGATAAGATGTGGATGGATGGTAAGAGCTAGGAAGGTGATATTGGGGGGAACATGGAAAAAAGAGGGATGACAAGGACGGAGTGCAAATGAGCAATTCGGTGAGAACACGAGGTTAATGCCGGAAACCATAAGTCAATGTCGCAAAAATTCCAATTGGTTTTTGGTCATTAAAATATTTTACATCAACATTTTTATTTACAAAGATTTTTTTTTTGCAAATTTTATTATTATTTTTTATATGTTTCTTTTAGTAAAATTTTCAATCTTTAACCAAAACTCACTTTGTGGAATTGTGATTTGTGGGGTGTTCAATCGTATCCGACTTTTCTGATTGGCTAAAATGCAATTCGTATCCGATTCGGATCAAGGCGGACATCTGATCCGAAATATCCGGAAAATGTAGGATCGGATATTCAATGATTCGAAAATATATGTATAAAGTAAAAATTAATTTGAAAATACTACAAAACTACTAAATTCAATGAAATAATCTGACCTGATCACAACGACCCGATCCGAAATATGCCCAATCCGGTCCGAGAAGCCTAAATTTTCAAGTGTTTTCGGATAAACCTAAATTTTTAAGTGTTTCAGATATTTGAATATCCGACAATGGAAAGTGCGGTCTGTATCTGATCTGATATATCCGAAACCAAAAAGTTATAAAAATTATCCAATTTTCTCGGATCGGGTCACTCGGATCACGGATCAGATCGCTCGGATTGGATTCTTTTTAACAGCTCTACTCGTGGCCCTTGTAAGTTGTAACTTAATAAGAGTTGCAAGTTTGCACTACTTTAATTGGTTAAAGGTGCTCATCCAGTTTCGTAAAGCTCTTAATTATTCCCATTCTAGTCGTTATAGCTTTCTAACGCCACAATAAAAATAAAATAAAATATATCGATTCCATATTTCAAACATACTACCGTCTCATGCACTTGTAGAGTTGTAGACTTGTAGTCTGTTGTACGGAGTAGTACTTCTCATTCAATATTTCAAATCACACCCCCCGTATTTGGCTATTTCCCTCCAAAATATCTACAACTCCTTTTCCCCCTCTCTCATTCAAATCCCTAATTTCGCGGCAAAATTAAAAATCTCCGATGATCAAAAAATGAGAATTGCAGAGATCAATTCACCAGATCTTCGACAACACGACACAATTTCCACCATAGTCAAACAAATCGAATCACTTGTCAAACAATCTGAACTTCTCTCTCCTAAAGATTCATCATCATCATCTTCAAATCTTCATCTTCAATTTCGTCAATGTCTAACTCAGCTAACTCAACTCACGCCTTCTTCGTTCCCAAACTCAATCAAGCTTCAGCTATGGAAGCTGAGCTATAGGTTATGGAATTCGTGCGTAGATCTCACGAATGCCGGTGTCAAAGGACACGTGGAGCTCCGCCATGTCGCTTCCGACATGCTCGCGATTGCCGGAGATGTTTCAGGTATTCCGTCGCCTGCGATGAAAGCGGCGTCGTTTTACTGTAAGACTGGTTTGTTTTGGCATGAGATAAAGAAGTTTGATTTGGCGAATGATTGTTATGAGAAGGCGACTGAACTTGTTGCGAAGGTTGACGTTGATTCGATTTCTGACCTAGGAGAGAGAAATTTGTTGTTCGATTTGAATGTTGCGAGGTCGAGAACTGCATGGGAGGTTTCGGAGCGAAACGTTTCGATTACGTTGTTGAATCGTGCGAAGAAGTTTCTGTTTGGTGTTGCGGATAATTATAGGGCTCTTGCGGAGCAATATTCAGTGTTTGGGAGGAAGTTGTTGGTGAAAAGCGAGTTTTCGGAAGGGAATGAAGCTTTGAAGTTGATGAATGAGTGTTTGGAGTTGTGTGAGAAAGGGCTTAGGGTGGTGAAGAAGACGGAGGAAACGCTCATTTTGAAGTCGTTGAGGGATAAAGCGTTGTGTTTCATCGGTGCATTGCATTTGCAGAGGGAAGAGTTTGAGAGTGTGGTTAAATGTGTGAGGGTTTTAAGAGATTATGGTGGTGGTAAAGGTGGTGATGAGCACCCGAGTTTGAGTGTTTTGGCGTTGAAAGCGTGGTTGGGATTAGGGAGGTTTAGTGAGGCAGAGAAAGAGTTGAGGGACATGGTTGTGAATAAGATGATTCCGGAGAATGTTTGGGTTTCGGCTGTGGAGGAATATTTTAAGGCGGTTGGTGTGGCGGGGGTTGAGACGGTGAAGAGTATTTTTATGGGGCTGTTAGGGAGGTGCCAGGTTAGTGCTGGTGCAGCAGTTCGGGTGATTTATAGGGTGATAGGGGAGGGTGGTGGTGGTGGTAAAGAAGGGTTGAGGATTAGAGAAATAATGGCGGAGGAGCTGGCGAGTGATGAGAGGGTTGTGGCACTTTTTGCTGGGGAAGAAGCTGCAAAAGAGAGGACTGCTTTGCATGCTGTCCTATGGAACTGGTGAGGCTTCAAAACTACTACTATAAAGTTTCAAGTAGTTTATGTTGTTGTGATTAAGTTAGTTACTGTATTAATCTTTGGAACTTAAAAAATTATTATACATGTTTTGCGCTTAGTGATTTGTTCATACTATTCTTCGGTGCTGGCCAGTGATAATGTTGTCTATGTACTTGTGATTTAGTTGGTTACTATGCTTCGGTAGATGGGTGTATTATATTTTTTGTCATGTCTTATCTTTACTGATTTATTTTGTTTTCATTTGTCTTTTGAGGATGCCCTGAGTTTGATGCGGTGCTCCACTGCTCTTATTTGGTTTACTCATGTCTGTCTTTCAATTGAGCTGTGCCTTTTGTATTGGTTTAGTTATATGGAATGATTAGTATAGTGTGTTCATCTTGGAAAAAAATGACGGGTTTTAGTGGCCATTGCTTCAATGCTTCCTTTAGGTGCTTAGTTATTACTTGGCAGGCTGAAATTTGTACTAACTTATTGAGTATTCCTCTTGGCTCGGTTGTTTTAAAGACCCTAGCTAGAGTTCAATGTAGACTTAGCTTTTTTGCTATGTGTTTTGGTATATGGACTAGCTATCAAATAGTTATAGCTCAGAAAGCAGACTTAATGAAGATGGAAATACTAATTGCGTTCTGTCATAGTACTATCTCCTAAAAGAGGAAGGCAACTGTTACTAGACCGTGTAAGTAGCCTTACAACTGCCAGGATTGGTGCAAGGGGTTGTTGCCAGTATGTCATGTAGCTGAGTATTTTCTTTTGTTTTGGGCCATGATGTCATGGTATCTTTTCGAAGTATCTGTTTGCTGGATGTGTGTACTATGATAGTTGATTTTGTATGAGTGTACGGATAGCAGGATAATTGACTGGGATATGAATCCACTTTCAACTTTTTCAAGCCATTAGTGAGGACAGAAGAAAGACACGGAATATCATTAGTCTAGTCTAGGAGTGTTTTCTTTCTGTGAATGGAAGCTATGTATCAATACATAGAGGATGTAGTATGCCACCCTACAAGCATTAGTGTTGATCTTTCTGTATATGTGAAAGCATTTTGAATAGATGGCCCCCTTTGTTTTTTTGAAATTCCTACCCTTTTGAGTTTTGACCAACTTGATTTTTCTGAGCAGTGCAGCAGTTCATTTTCGGTCAAAGGAGTATGAGATAAGTGCAGGCTTATTTGAAAAGTCTATGCTGTATGTACCCAGTGGCATCGATAACAGAGTTCTTAGAGCAAAGGGTTACAGAATTCTGTGCTTATGCCACCTTGGTCTCTCTCAACTTGATCAAGCTAAGGAATACATTGATGAGGCAGAGAAGGTATTGCGTGTTATCTTAGTCTGTGAAATGATAGAACTAATAAGTGAGAATTGATGATGATAGTGATAATGGTGCATTTTTCTTTATTCTGCAGCTTGAGCCAAACATAGCTTGTGCATTCCTGAAGGTAGCATATGTGTATCATATTATTTGCTTACATTTGGCAAAAGAACCCAATTCCATTCTTTCATGACCTCACTGTAGTATTGTCTCTTCTGATTTGAGCAGTTCAAGATATGCTTGCAAAAAAAAGATCACACTGCTGCTATTACTCAGGTGAAAGCTATGGTGAACTGCACTGACTTCACTACTGCATATCTATCACTTGCAGCACATGAAGCTATTGCAAGTCGTGCACTTCCAGTTGCTGTTTCTTCTTTGTGTGATCTCCTCAACTTCTACACATCTGGAAAGTCAATGCCAGCTGAAGTAGTCATATTTCGTACCATTCTTGTAATCCTAATTCAAGAATCTGGACATGAGCTTGAAGTCCTGAAACACATGAAGAAAGCCCAAACTAGGATGACTGAGCTAGGGCCTGATAATTTCTTTGGGAAAGGTGAGGTTGGAAGGCGGGAACGTAACTGGATTGCTACAAATGCATGGAATGTTGGGACAAGAGTAGGAATGGAGAAAAACTTTGAATTATCTGCAGAATTTTTCAGTTTGGCAACTGAATTTTTTGATGTTAAAATTGATGGGGAAGCAGGAGACAGCACAATGGTTTGGAAAGCAATTATCTTTGCTATTTCTACCATGATAGAGAATGAGAAGCAGAGCAAGGTTGCAATGTCAGATGCGCAAGTGAAGAAAGCCATAGAATTACTAGATAGAGCTGGCAAGGTATGATATTTGTTTCATTATCTATAAAGGCATAGCTTTACTGCTTACTATGTAATCCCTCTAAACATATTTTGCAATATGCTGCCAGTTGGAAGGATTATCAACCTCAGGAAATCTAGCACATGATAGCAGCCTTGATCCACAGTTTCATCTTGTATACGTGATTAGTGCCTATGAACTATATGGAAGAAGTAGAGACTCTAGATCCCAAGAGCTCTTGGTGAAGAAGTACGTGAACTCAAAGCATTGCAACCTGAAAAATCTTCTTAAGATAAGCCTTGCTGTGTCACAAGGTTCGCAACTAAATGCTGAAGTAGCAATGTCCATTTTGAATTCTTGCCTCTCTGCTCTACTTGCTTCACCCCAACCAGATTATCAGGATGTGGCTCAAATTATAAGATGGTTAATTAGCGTAGCGGTGGTTTATAAGGGAGATGCGGATGATGAGGTGGTGTTCAATCTATACAAACAGGCGCATCAAATAATGGTGGGACTCAGAAAAGGCGAGTACCCTGCTGTTGAGGGAAAGTGGCTTGCTACCACATCTTGGAATAGGGCAATAATCCCTATGAAGCTTGGGCAGGTTGATGGGGCAAAAAAATGGATGAAAATGGGGCTGGAACTTGCCAAGAAGGTCCCAGGAATTGAAACTTATAAGGCATTCATGGAAGACTTCGTGGCAAGCCATGAAAAGAAACTTCAAGAGGAAGATGAAAAGAAGAGGAAGTTAACCAACTGAATGACATATAGCATGAACTAGTGCTGAAGTAGATACTTTGTATAGGTGACGGAAACATATAAAGCAGAATCTGAATGGAATCCTCATTATCTTGCCATTTGCGTAAAATGGTTGTTATGACACGAGATTAGGGGGAAAAACACCATCTTGAACTCTTGATTCGAAAAATGTTCATAGTACGTAGAATATGTATTACTTTTACATAGCTGTATGTTCAGAATTAGTAATGTTGCAAAATTCTGGCTGGAAGGATTACATGATGAGATGCTACCCTCTTCTATTGAAAAGAAGATTATCTTATGTACAGAATGATGCTCGACCTGTATCGGCTGTATGTAAAACAATTGAATTTGATTGTAGTCTACCGTACAGGAAAAACAAATGAATTTGATCGGGAATCATTTCATTTGCTCAGGAATGGTTAAAATTACTTACAAGTATTAGGTACATGTTCCAAGTTTCAAATGCTACTTCTAAGCCTTCTTTGGTTGTTGCATCATTTTATTCATTTGATAACTCTAGCAATCAAGTTTAATTTTGATGGTTAAGCTAAAATGGCATTGGTGTAGCCGGTTTTGGCGAATGGTGATCATCTTGGAAACTTTTGCACCTTCTACTTATTATTAAGGATTTTTTTTTCCATTTATGATCTCCTAGGCTTCAAGTGGCTTGTAATTATGATAATTACAAATATTGAAAGCAAAGAAACTAATCTTATTAGCATTCAGATGAGGTTCTCGTCATGTTAATTTTACTTATTTTTACTAAAAATAAGTTTAGTTCATTAAAAACCAATTTCTTTTTTGAATATATGGTTAGTAATTCAGTAAAAATAAGTTTAAATCAATAAAAATGAGTTCAGTGTAGCAAATGAAATCCGACTGTACAACAAAATTTTTTAATTGTGTACCAAAGACAAATCTTTCATCAACAAGGTCAATCATTTTTTTTTTCCACACATTTTATCACAAATAACTTCATGTTCTTGGAGTCATACTTCAAACAAGCTCAATCACGTTTAGTTATCACGTGGACTTGTCGAGCTTAAAACATGGCTTGCATTATGGGAGTCATAAAAGGTGTCCAACATTATCTAAGACTAAATCTAAAACCTCGCAGCGACCGACGGTCATCTTCGATCCACAAACTCAAACTTCATTCTCTCAAAACTGTAATATCCCTTTTCTCTCTCTTCAATGGAGTCTCTTTCTCTCTGTTTATCCCCCTTCTCCCCAATCCCTAAACCCCAAAAATCAAACCCTAAAATCCCCCAAAAACCTCTTAAAACCCTAATTCTCTTCTCCCCTAAAACCCCTCAAAAAACCCAACTTTCAAAAACCTTTTTTCCCATTTTACTAACCTCTCTATCTTCACTTCCTTCCTTCGCTTCAGAAATCGCAGAACCATCCATTCAATCTTCCGACAAAATCAACATCGAAGAAATCGTAATTTCAATTGACAATTTCATCAACAAATACCCGTTTTTTGTTGCTGGTGTTACCTTCATTTGGCTTGTAATTATCCCTTTAGCGGAAGAATTCTTGAGAAAGTACAAGTTTAAATCTTCCATTAATGTTTTCAAGAAACTTCGAGATGATTCGAGTGCTCAATTGTTGGATATTAGGGATGAAAAGAGTTTGAAATTTCTTGGGTCACCTAATTTGAGATTGTTTAAGAAGGATGTTGTTCAAGTGTGTTTTAATGAAGGTGATGAAGATGGGTTTTTGAAGAAAGTTATGGAGAAATTTGATGATCCTATGAATACAGTTGTTTGTATTGTTGACAAGTGAGTTTTTGGTTTCTTAAAATTTAAGATTTTTGTGTTTTTTAAGGTTTAATTGGTCGAGAATTGTGTTCGATTAACTGAATTTTTAGCTCTGTTTTTTGTTTTTCTTAATGCTTGAATTCGGAACCCTAGGTTATAAAATTGTTCTTGAACTTCTAATTGACATGATTATTATAAAGAATTCAGTGAGTAATGAAAAAAATACTTGCATAATTATAAAGTTTGATGTACTTTGATGTTGGTTCGCATTATAATGGTTTATCTTTTCGATGTCGAAAGTAATAGAACCTTGATCAATGTAGAAAGTTTGAGTTTATATCTGAATTAGAGGGAAAGACATGATGGGTTGGAGTTTTGTTGGTAATAGAATGAGGGAAGTTTTAATGGTGATGTTGTGTGATGATTAATTAATGGCTTTTTGTGACTTGTGTGCATGTGTGCTTCCACAAAACTATCACATACATATAGTAATATAGGTATAGGTTGTGAAGTCATCGAAAATTTGACAATCGTCTGGTGGTGGATTATATTTAAGAAATGTTCTAAATTTTCATTCAATTGTTCTTTAACTTCGCTATAATCTACCTGACATTAAGTTTACTTACTAGTAGTAGCTTCCCGACTCCCAATTTTGCATGGGGCATCAAGAGAATACATTGCTTGTCGATGTTGCCAAAACAGCCAAGAATCTTAATTAGAGAATTCAGGCTGTTGAAGTTGGTCTTCAACCTAAAATCTCAACCATGGACCAAATTTCATTGAATTCTAGTCTTATGACCCTTGAAGGGCAGTGTGTGGATATGTCACTCACTAGATTCGATTGAAAACTTTGGTTTAGAAGAAGAATGTTACATGCTTGATCCTGTTTGATGAAGGCTTTGATGTCATGGGTTTGATGGAGCTTAGAAGCCATGATTGAACAACCTTGGTATACGTATAAAGAACAACCGTGATTGAACAACCCTGACATCAAACGGGCTTTGATGTCATGGGTTTGAAGAAGCTAAGCTGTGATTGAACAACCTTGGTATACGTATAAATTTCTATGTTTGTTGGCTACCATAATTTTATGATCACCCTCGGATTTACAGATTGTTTGGATAACAAGTTTGAAGGGAAAGAGAGGGGAGAGAAATAGGAGGAAGGGGAAGGGAAAGAATGGGAGGGAGGAAGGAAGTTCCATTTTCCCTCCATATCTCTCCAATGTTGGAGGGATAGTGCTTATTAAAGTAGGAGGGAAAATGGATCTCTCGCTCTCCCTCCCCCTCTTCTCCCCAACCAATTATCCAAACAAGGGACCTTGTCCCCTTCCCTTTCCCTTCCCTCTCTTTTTCTCCATCTTATATCCAAACAATGCATTAGTGTACTCTTGGACTCCACTTTGAGCTGAAATATTGTTTCTTTTAGAGTCAAGCATGCCTATAAAGATGATATTCTGCTTCAAATCAGAAATACAATTTTGAACATAAGACAAAGTCCTTTTCTTCTCATCATGCGAACCAATGCTGTGAGCTTTGCAGCAAAGCCCATCGCCATAACATGGAATTTTTTGGAATGAATTCAACACACATTTGGAAGTGACAATGGATTTAAAGGATCATTCATAAATTATATCAATTTTAAACACCTAATGTAAAGAGAAATTTTTAAACTGTGCTCTGTTTCAATGGCATTGTCAAGCATGACTAGAGATAATGTTCTTTAGGAAGTTTCATACGAGTATTTCTCTGTTGCATCTTGCACATTTGCTGGTTTGCACCTCATGTATCTTTCTATCATATGTAGCAATTGGTTGTGTTATAGAATATTTACCATTGAGTGATTTTTTATCTTCCATTAGTAAAAGTTTTCAACATTTGTGGCTTCATCACTTTAATATGCTTTCTCTGGTTGTAAGGTAGTTTTGATGGTAATTCAATCAAAGTGGCTGAATTATTGGTGAAGAATGGATTTAAAGAGGCTTATGCTGTCAAGGGCGGTATTAGTGGCAAGAGTGGTTGGAGGGTATCTTCTTTGCTTCCACAATTTTCAGATTAATCTTGCGTTCTATAGCTGCTCTGATTTACAGTTACAGTATACTCATGTCCTAGTATTGCCTTAACTTACAGGAGATTCAACAGGAATTTCTTCCACCTTCTGTGCATGTGTACCCAAAAAAGAAGGCCAAAAGATCAGAACAACGTGAAAGCAATGGTGCCGTTAATCAGTCTGATACACAAGTTCAAACTGCCACTTCGGAGAAGTGACACGAGAGCACAACTTTTGGTATTTTAACTATCTTCTTTCTTGGAGGGTCTGTATGTGCCTTTTTAGGCCTCTCTCTCATCAACTTCAAATACTTGAGACATGGATAAAACTACATGATTGTTGAATGGTGAAAATATCCTTATTACAATGCTCTTAAAAATAGATTTACACTTCAATTTACATATCCCCTCTTTATGGCTTCATGCTCATGCTTGAAGTAAATTGACTGCAGTCTATTGTAATTTAATACATTTTTGTTTTTGAACTTCTATACTTCCTCATTTTTCTTACAACGTATTGATTAAACAAGATGTTCATTTCTACAATGTTGTTGGATGGTTTTATTGCATATTTGGAAACATCCATTGTTTAAAAAACTTAAAATAGATGATCAAATTTATATGAATGGTCAAAGTGCTGCATTTGTGAAGTTTCGGTCAACATATTACATCTACGGAGTGAAAATGAAACTGCTGAACTATATGTTTAAAAGAATTATACTCATTTATTCACTTATCCTTCTGAACATGCCATACGTATTTGACATGGTTTATAAGTGCGTCGAAGGCCTTTTGGAGTGCCTGTCTTCTTCTCCCTAACTCCCTTTCGTCATCTTAACCAGGGTAGTCTTGACATTGTTTTCCTTTTCATTGCCTGCATGTTGATGTGGTTTACATTTTCAGGTGATAATCAGATGAAATACACATATCATCATCCTCTTTCATTATTGTTTGATTTTACTCCAGACAGTTGCTTGATATTGTTTTTATTACTGTCTAATGACAGGCATAATTGTTTGTTAGGTGATTAAAATTTTAATTCCTTAAACTGGAATAATTGAGGGCTTTGTGGTGGTATCACAAAAGCAATTATTTGATGGAGAAGAAATCAAACTGAAGTCAATCCAGTTCTTTTTACAAGCTGATGTCGGGATTCCTTATGTTAGACATTGCTCCAGCTTTCTGCTGAAGTACGAAAAAGTCATTTGTATTATGTATACTTGTATATCAATTTACTGGACTAAGAGCCTCTGTATTCAGTTTTAGAATCTTGTACAAAGTTGAAGTGCCAGTTATATTGATGTTAATCTTGGATGTTTGCATTATCCTCCTCATTTTTTTAAACCTTAATCTATTAAGGTTGGGTTCATTTGCATGAGCACAATGCTCATGGAGTCATGAATGTGACATTTTCTATGCTAGTTGTCACAAAGTGCACTATTGTGTGCCCTTTGTAGGTAGCCGGTAACATTTTTCTGCTGCTAACAATGGGTGATCCCCAATAGGTAATTTTTTTTGCCACGCCCTAAGCCCCTGATTCAGCCTCTAATAGCACATGACATTTCCTCAACGAATGATTTTCGCACTCAAGACACATGGGCTTATCTTTCGTTTTTTCGTACAGCTAAGTTTCAGAATGGCTAGGTGCATGACTAAAGCAAATTGTGTTTGTTCAGCATTCATCACGGAGAATTCAATAGTTCATGCAAGAAATCTTTTTTATCCCTAATGATTTTTGTCAAAAAATGTGGCAAAAAGAGAGTTCAAAACAATATATAACGTAATGGAACATGAGTTAAAGTTCAATTACAAGACAAAAAAAAACCATAAACATAGTAATTAGCGTGCTTCTAATTCTTCAATCTGGGGAGACGAGTAAATGAGCCACTTAGGAGTTAGGACTCATTGTCTGGCCTTTAGCAATCATGGGGCTGCGCCCCTTTAAAAATCATGAGTGGCTTAATTTGTGTCTTAATATCCATGACGAGGGCTTGTTAACTTCAGATGAAAACAACTGAATTGAACTGAACTGAAGTAATTGGAGCTGAATTGAAAGTTTTTTATGAAGGATTAATGAGTAGCAAAATAAAAGAATAATTGAATTGAACCGAACTAAACGGAGCTGAACTGAACTGAACTGATTTTAAGCTGAAGTAAACAGGTCTGGAGTTATTTGCAGACAAAATAGAGTGCACACATTACATATGCTTGAAATAATGACGGACTTAATCCTTAGTTTACCAATTATATAATGTAATATTGATTCGAGTGTAATGCACAATACTACTATTACTACCTCCGCTGTGAATTAGTTACAACAAAATATTATTTTACACCTCACAAACTAATATTTATGTTGAAACAAATTCGTGACGAAGTTAGTATTATAAATGAAACCTAACATTTCAGATTGAAGTTGTAACGATGCATTCAACAAAATCGCTTACGAAATTATCAAAGTGGGATGGAACAATATCACCTGAAAATTTTAAGGAAGGAGCTCATGCTTTTGCTCAGAAATGGAAAACTGTTTGTCAAACCTATCAACATGATCTCCCTCTTTGGTCTTGGGTTTCTTCCTCCAAATCACCTTTCCTCATTTCCCACGAAGTAATTTTATATATTATACTTTACTTCCTCTCTTAATTAATCTGTTAATCATGATTTATATGATTGATTATTTTTTCACCTGGGTATTGTGAGTTATTGTTGATACTAATAATTTTTGAATCTTTTGGCTCATCACTGATTCACTGCTAATTGATCAGTTTGAATGATTGCATAACCTTTGATTATCTTTGATTTTGAGTTAAGATCAATGGATTAATTATATATGCTGCAGATGTATGTAATTTGTTTAAATTTGCTTCATTTAAATTAATAAAATATTAACAAAAATCCTATCTTTAAAGTTTTCTTTTTTTTCATTATTATGCCATTTTTTTAGGTGGTAAGTAGATTTTGTTGGTTGAATTGTATAAACTGTTTGTTCTTTGTTTGAATTTTATGCCTTTATTTATGTCTGCAACCAATTCTACAAAGGATTTCCGCTCAATCTTTGAAATTTAACTGTTTTATTGCAGGTAAATGGATATCTGTCACTTGAAAAGATGTGCATTTTGAGGTCTGACAAGGTCTGTTTGTTATGAATGATGGATTAAGTTGGCAATGTGTTTTTGTTTGATTTTTGACTTTCTGTGCAGATAGATGGCGAAAAAGGTGGTGATGTTGTAGAGGAAGAGCCTGCTTGCTTCGAGAGCGAAGAGTTTACTGATCCTGCAACTCTGGTATAATTGTATTTAAATGATTTATTGGGTTGCTTGTGTTGTGAACTAATGTAAAACTTGATTAGGTTACGGAAATTCTTGTGAGAATGTGATATGCCGATTGAGAAATTTGTTATCTGCTTTTGTTAATCAGGTTCAGCATGATGCTGAGGATGTGCATTACTATGACTTCCATATAGTATACAGCAGTTCCTACAGGATTCCAGTATTATATTTTCGCGGTTATAACTCAGGTGTGTATCAATCAGTAGAATAATACCTAGGAGGCTTCCATAAATTGTTCGCTTCTTGCTTGTAAACCTTGCCAATTCATGGTATGGAGAAGATTTTGGTTTTGTGGTGAGTAATGTTACATGATGAAGTGCAGACGGAGAAACATTGATGTTGAATCAAATTGAAAGAGATCTTCCCCCGAAATCTGTTGAGGTGCTTGCTGATGCAAAGTGGACATTTATAACTCAACAGGTGAGTTTTGTTTTTCATGTTGCCATGGCTTCTATCAAACCTATCAATACTGTGACTGTAATGCAAGAACTGTTTTATGCAGTCACTTTGCTCATCGTTAAATGCTAAATGTTTTCATGCTATATTACCACTTTGCTTATGTATGGTTTTATACTTTTATGCTGTCAGAAAGCATGAGAATAATCAAGTGGTTAAATTTAAGAAACCCTTCAAGATGTTGAAGAACCACATTATACCTGATTATCTCGCCATTAAACCTTCAAAACACTCGTCCTCAGGCTCCAAATGTCCACCTTTTGTTGTCAAAATCCTTGCTTATTTTATTCATAGTTGTAGCATAAAGGTAACAGGTAAACATGACTTTCGAATTTCAAGCTGGTGAAATCTTTTGAGGATTTCCAGTGGCTGCAAATAGACAATATTTTGAAGCATATATCGGAATGTAAGAAACACATATGCAAGAACAGTCTCAGATGATCTTTATGGAGTTGCACTAATGTTTGTTGTTTGAACATACAGGAGCATCCTTATTTGAATAGACCATGGTACACTCTACATCCTTGTGGAACAAATGAATTGATGAAGCTACTCCAGAGTACTACTTCTCTGTCAGATGAGAAAGTCGGAGCAGAATGCTATTTCATATCATGGCTCTCAATTGTTAGCCAGGTTGTTGGTTTTAGGATGCCTCTTCAGATGGCCCTTATGTGTCGCAAGTAGTTCTCACTTTCCTAACCTTTTACCCCTGTACTGCCACTCGAGAGGGATGTCTCAGCTGTTAAAAAAAATGTAGATAGTGTGATTTGATCTGCACCGAATTTTCCTGATTGGCTAGAATGAAAAACTTATCTCTGAAATAAATGTGGCCCTCAAGTTTGAGAATTTGTTTTTTGTTTTCAAACCAATTCAATGGTGTGTAGTTGAGTACTTGAGTGTGGCCGAGTGGCTTGTTAAAATTGGAATACAAAGAATCCAAAAACTATCCAATTTGAGATAGATTTTGCAAGAGGCGCAATTACATCTTAAGCTACAGAAGGTCCAATAACCTTTTATTTTGGGGCAACAATACTATTATAGAAAATGTAACATGGACAATCGGACACCAAAATCAGTGTACTACTAATCTATTATATCAATATAAACCAATCTTTATTGTATTTTTGTGTAACAATATTACTAATTTCAGAAATATTCCTGGTATAGAGCCGAGATCTTTCTGCATGCTAGACAAAATCAACATCCAACGTAGTGTCAGGCCAAGAGGATTGGTGGAATAACAGCAACACCATCACAGTCGTTTCAAACAAGGAGACGTTCATTTCTGAACTCTATATTCGACATCAACAAAAGGTCTCCTCTGGTGCCTTGTGTCATTCCCTTTCATGAAGACCCCAAGGAGATGACTCAAATCACACGGTGCATAGCCTCTTAAAATGATACTAAACGACTTCCACAACTGATCGCTCAAAGCAAACCAAGAACTCTATATTACCCTCAGCACCCTTTAACGGGGACTCTATCCACCCTTTACTTTGGAATCCAAAACTTTGCACTCCATTTATGATCCTCTCTAAAACCTGCAGCAAGCAGCCCAATTAAACCACATAAGTCACTTTCAGCCTTGCATGACAGAGCCAGGGGCTGCAACATATTTGACTAGCAGTTTGAATTGAACAAAATTATACCAAGGACATGTTGAAAAGAGCAGTTCACAATAAAACAAGATATCAGCATGCTTTTTTACTCTAATTCCCTCATTTTTGGGAGAACAGACCACCATTTCCAAGCAAAGAAACCTTGGGAAGGAGGCAAGATCTATGGTTAAGTGCAAAGTGGGAGGGTGGAGAATCGTTTCACAAACTTCATAAAATTGTAATAAAAACAAGTGAATGAGTTAGAGTACCTCTTTGCGAACCTCTGGATCTCTAACTATACCACCACTTCCCACCTGGAACAAGAAATGAAGTGGAACAGTTAGGTTTGATAACCTCTACTTCCTTTTCTGAGCCTCCAAAACCAATAAAAAAGAAGAAAAAAAGAGAACAAAGAAAAACACAAAATCAATGCTAAATTCAGACAACCATCATCGCTCAAATCACATTCACACAGTCACACCCACACACTCAACCACACACCCAGCAAACATATTGCACAGAAGTACATGACCCATGATTCCATTACTGCTTGCCAGTTAAAACTAGGGAACAAATTGAGCTTAAACGAAACGAAGTATATAGTGCACAAGAATATGGTTTCAGCAGTTCTATCATGGGTCCTATGGCGTTATCATCCTACGAACTCACATTTTCCTTCGCAAACTTAAGAACACAAAATTGGGATATAATATTATCACGGATTTAATATTGTCATGGCAAAAAATTGAAAGGTAAACAAATGAAAGGAAAAGAATGAAGGAGCATAGCCACATAGGGAGTTGTTACCTGGGATCTCCTTGCTTCAAACTGAGGTTTCACAAGGGTTATTAAAGTGGATTTTTCCTTCATCACCTTAACCACAGCAGGCATCACCTGTAACATTCCAATAATTACATCACTTTGTCAGAATACAAGTTCAATAAGTGAAACAGCAGCTTTAAAGCTTATTCGTGCATCAAAGTAACCTGTCAAAGGCATTTAAATTAGTCACCAATTAAACTTCTTGTGAAACACCTTCAACATACCAGGAGTATAGAAATGAATGAAAGGTCTAAAGTCACCAGATCAACTTGTTGTGGAAGTCCGGGGAAATATCTTAAATTTGTCCGCTCAATAACACTGACTCGCTCATCTCGTCGAACTTTATCTGCCACCTGATGGATATTTGGATGTGCTTATCAGCAGTTTCTACTAGAGAAGTACCCTATAAACTAGTAAAAAAGGTGACATTAACACTTTTTAAATAAATCACAAATCACTTGCAAAGTTACAAGCTTTAGAAAGGTGACATGTTTACTTCAGTACATTTCAGTATTCCTAATAACCGCCCATCAAGTGCATTAAAATCGAACCATTCTCAGTTCTCACCCCACTCAAGTAATACTATATTATTGGCCTTAATAGATTATGCTTGGAAGTGGTGTTATTAATTACAAGATTTAGATAAGTTCAAGAGTCAGATAAAAACCTGCCCATAGCCTACATCAACTCCATATACATGAGAAGCACCATGCTGGAGCAGGCAATCAGTGAATCCACCAGTTGACAATCCAGAGTCAAGAGCAACTTTCCCTTTGACGTCGATTTCTAACTGAACGAGAGCAGCCTCCAACTTGTGTCCTGCTCTGAAGCAGATTTCAGCATACAAGTAGTTCTGCATTATAATGTGCATGGAAAATGCAACAAAAAGAGAAAAAGGGTTTCATTTCAGAGTAATCACCTACATACATATTTAGGAATTTCAGCAATGATCTCAACAACAGCTTCATCTGAGACAGGTGTCCCTGCCTTATTCACAATTTTACCATTCACACACACTTTCCCTGCAACAGATGAGTAAACAAAAAAATCATATTTCATGTTTGGTATTCCAAATTTGACGCTTACAAAGTAGTCCCTTTGACAGATAACAAGTTTCCTTCATGAAAAGCAAATTAGGCACTGTCCATTGAGAGCCAAAGTACAGTACTTTATTGACATCCATAACCAAGACAATTACAAAGTGCACAAGAACAATTCCACATTGGTATTAGATTGCTAGTGTGCTTCACTAACCACTATGGTTTAGTAGTTGGCACCGATTTTAAGTTCAGAAAGTCTAACGTCAAATTCCCTAATAATGTTTAGATACCCTACATTAGTTTTAATACATTCAAAATTTTAGCAACTTCCAAGAGTTACTCTTTCAGTAAATTACCTAGAGAGTGTACTATAATAATATACTTGGTCCCCGGTTTCAATATGATTGACCAACAGAGAAACAACAATTCCAGCTTCCTGAATGAAAGAGACTTCTTACCTTGTATAATCCATGACTGTATGAAGGTTCGACTGTATTGCTGAAACCTCTCTAGGCATACCTCATCCAGTCTTTTTTTCCTGAGAGTGCCATTATGCAATCATAATTAGAGTTTACAAAAGAAAAGACTATAAGCACCAACGTTAAACTGCTAGAAAAAAGTTAAAACTCAAGTTTCACAAGGTAATGAACACCATTCTTATCGAACTTAAAAAATAAATAAAAATAAAAAAAAGGAAGGAAGAAGAAAATTAAGCAACCTAGAAGATGCTAGGATACAAATTCAAAGCGTTCCATGGAATATGATGGTGCCCAAGCTCAACAATGCAATGAACATATTGTAAACACTATATGAAATAGAATCAAAAATTCATTCTTCCTAATTCAGCTCTTTTAAAGTATTCAATTTTCTTCACCTTTCCACAAAGCAGGACACCTAAAAAGTTCCTTGTCACATTGTGGATGCATTCTAAATGGTTAATAGTGCTCAGCACCCCCGGCATTTAATGATCCTCAACTACATGTGTACATTATTATACAGCTATTAGCCTATTACCAGATAAGTGAATCGAGAAGCTTTGTTGGTTACGCCACACCCAGCAATCCAATTATCCCAACTTTGACAGGAAATTCACGAAAAACCATTCCCTTCTCGAAGCACCATGTCAATGGACTCCAACCATTCATGCACTCTTCCAATATACCATATCAACTAAAACTTAAATTCAAAAGAATTGCATCAAGCCATCAACATTCGCCATTGAGATATCAAGACGTTATATTTGATTTCAGAACTTAAACTGCGTACGTATTTCTAGCTTCAATGCTCCGGTATAGCAGTAGTATGTTGTCTACTTATCTGTACTTAATCCCTTAGACAGTTCTATTTACATTCAGTTCCTAAATGTTAAAAATATAATAACTGTAATCAATCAAATCAGTTCATGGAGATAAATAAATCAGATAAAAAGGAGCAATAAACACATATAATCCAATGACAGTATAGTAAAGTGCAAAAACTAAATGATCAGAAGCTTACTTCTTGGATAGAGGAAACTTTGCTGACTTTACAGAAAAACTTCTCAAGGAACAATGTTGATTACTTCTAAACCATCTCACTGGTGACAAATTACACAACCCAAAAATAACATAGAAGATAAATCAGTTAGCTTAAACTTCATGAATAACACAAATGCAAAATTTGATGATTGCAATTTAGAAAATAGAAAATTCCACAATTTCAATTAATACTGCAACAATCCCAGAAAAGCAATTAGCCAATAACATAAGACTACACAGAGAAAATGGTATTAAAAACACCCAATTTATTAAAGTTAAATGAAAAAAAAAAACCCAGAATTTTATTAATAGAAAGATTCAATTTTTAATAAGTTATGATAACAATATAAAAAACCCAGAATCATGTTTGAAAGAACAAGTGATTTAAAGCACGTTTTAACACAAAACAAGAATGAAATTCACCATATAACTAACTATATATAAGGAGGAAAGAAAAGAAAAATGAGAATAAAGAAAGAAGATAAATTACCGGAAGAAAAGGAAGCATTGGGGTTAGTGAAGAAGAAAAGCGAAGAGCGATAAGCAGTTCTCAAAGAAGACAAGTAGAAGGTTGTGAAAGGAAGCTTTAAACTCTGATTTGCCATTTTCCCCTTTCTCTCTATCTCACTTCCTCTGAATTATTAGCCTACGAAACGACTACACGAACCGGTTACCAAGGGCAAAGCACTACCCATACACGGGGAAAATAGTAATTTCAAGGATCCTAAACCTTGTTATTATCCTTCCCCAGCTTTTTTCACACCAAATCGTCTTTGTGTTCATATTTTAACCAAATGTATATCTTGAGATGGTTTTTTTCAACTTTTTTTCTGGGGCTCCAAAAACTAAAAAAAAAAAGTGAATAATAATCTTTATTTAATGTCTTCCAAGGGGCCTTCCTCGGAACCACACTATCTTAACCCTATTTATTCACCGTGTGCTATGGATTATCACAGAACTTCCCACGATTATTATCGGCCTTGAAAACATGTTCTCATCCCTTTATTATGGATTTCCGAACAAGGGAAAAACAACTATTTTAAAGACCGTATAAAAGTCGGTTATCGTCCCTTTTTAGGCCTCTTCACCCCAAATTGCCTGATTTGGATTCATATTATAACCATACGGACACCCCTAAAGGTTTTTCCCAAATTTTTTTAGCCCTAAATTAGAACGTCGGTTGTTTTGTTAATCAGTTATCATCCAATTTGTTGTCGGTTTGTGGTGACTATTTCCCTAAACTTAGTTTAATTGATAAATTCTTGTTTAGTTCCTGTTAAAGTGACATAGTCGTTAATTAATCTCAAAGTCCCCTTACAGCAATTTAACTTTTTAGAATTACTAGAAATTCAGTGCTTCCCTAAGGATTCGATCCCTACTTCCCTAGCTACATCATTAGAGTCGTAGGTTTATTTTCGATAGGTTAGCGACAACTTGTTTAATGACCTCCTTCGAACAAGGGGAAAACAGCTATTTCAAGAACTCTATAAAACCTTGTTATCATCTCTTTTTTGGTCTTTTCACACCAAATCACCTTGCCTGCATTCATATTGTTACCATACCTAAAAAATTGTTATCATCCCTCTTATAGCCTCTTCCGAACAACGGGAAAATAGTTATTTATAGGACCCTATGAAACCTTGTTATAATCCATTTCTAAGCCTTTTCACACCAAATCGCCTTGTCTGGGTTTATATTTTAACAATACGGCACTCTGGATGGTTTTTCCCACTTTTTTTTCCGGGGCCCCAAAAACTAAAAAAAACATTGAATATTAACCTTTGTTTGAGACCTCCCGAGAGGCCTTCCCGGGACCCAGACCATTTTAGCCCTATTTTTTCACCGCGTGCTAAGGACCACCACAAGACTTCCCAAGACTAGTTTCATCCCCTAAAAATTTGTTATCATTCCTATTATATCCTCCTTCGAACAAGGGAAATATACCTATTTTAGGATATGTATGAAAACATGTTATCGTCCCTTTCTAAGTCTTTTCATCCTAAATCTTATGATCTGGGTTCATATTTTAACCATACGGGCACCCCGGAAGATTTTTCCCAACTTCTTTTCTGGGACTCCAGATACTTAAAAAACTGTGGATAATAGCCTTTGGATTAGACCATCCGAGAGGCCTTCACGGGACCCTGACTATTTTCACCCTATTTTTCCACCGTGTGCTAAGAATCACCACAGTACTAAACAAGACCAGTTTCGGCTCCTAAAAAGTCATTATCATTCCTCTTATGACCTCCTCTGAATACGGGAAAACAACTATTTTATTAGGGACTGTATAAAAACCTATTATCGTCTCTCTCTAGGCCTTTTCAACCCAAATCACCTGGTTTGCATTTATATTTCAATCATATGGGCACCCAGAAGGTTTTTTACAATTTTTTTCAGGACCCTAAAAACTTAAAAAACAGTGAATAAGAGCTTTTGTTTGAGACCTCCCGTAGTCTTGTGGGGCCTTCCCAAGACCCAAACTGTTTTCGCCCTGTTTTCACATCGCGTGCTAAGGAACACCATCCACAGGTCTCCTTAAGACCAGTTTCAAACTTTTGGCCCCTAAAAAGTTGTTGTTTTCCTTCTTATGGCCTCCTCCGAATAAAGGGACACAAGTCTCCCCAAGACCAGTTTCAGACTTTCGGCCCCTAAAAAGTTGTTGTTTTCCTTCTTATGGCCTCCTCCGAATAAAGGGACACAAGTTTCCCCAAGACCAGTTTCAGACTTTCAGCCCCTAAAAAGTTGTTATTTTCCTTCTTATAGCCTCATCCGAATAAAGGGAAAACAACCATTTCAAATACCTTCAAAAAGCTTTTTACAATCCCTCTTTAGGCCTTTTCACACCAAATTGTCTTGTATGAGTTCATCTTTTAACCATACAACCACATGGTTTTCTTCAACTTTTTTTTCCGAGACCCCATAAACTCTAAAAAACATTGAATAAAAATTTTTGTTTAAGGCCTCCAGACTATTTTTACCTTATTTTTTTTACCACATGCTAAGAACCACCACAAGACTCCCCAATACCAGTTTCGGTCCCTAAAAACCTGTTATCATCCCTACCTCTCATGGCCTCCTCCAAACAAGGGAAAATCAACTATATTAGGGACAGTATATAAACCTGTTATCATCCTTTTTTAGGCCTTTTTACCTCAAATCGCCTGTTCTGGGTTCCTTTTTTAACCATATAAGCACCCAATAAGGTTTTTCCCAACTTTCTATTCCAAAACCCCAGAAACAGTGAATAATAGCCCTTGTTAGAGGCCTCCCAAGGGGCCTTTCCCGGATATGGATTATTTTCACCCTGTTTATTCGCCGTGTGCTATGGACCATCATAGGCCTCCCCACGATCGGTATCGGCCCCCAAAAACCTGTTCTCATCCCTCTATTATGGATTTCCGAACAAGGGAAAAATAACTATTTTAGGGATCATATAAAAACCGACTATCATACTTCTTTAGGCCTTTTCACTCCAAATCACCTTTCTAAGTTCATATTTTAACCATACGGGTACACCGGAAGGTTTTTTCCAACCATTTTTTGTGACATTGTATACTAAAATTAAACGGTGGATAATAATCTTTGTTTTGAGCCCTCTTGTGGGGCATCCCGGGACCCGAATTGTTTTAGCCTTGTTTTTTCACCGCATGCTAAGGACCACCACATGACTCTCCAAAACCAATTTCGGTCCTTAAAAAGTTGTTATCATCCCTCTTATAACCGCCTCCGAATAAGGAAAAAACCATTATTTTAGGGTCCGTATAAAAACCCGTTATCGTCCCTACCTTAGGTCTTTTCACCCCAAATCGTCTAATTTGAGTTCATATTTTAACCATACGAGTATCCCTCGAGATTTATCCCAAATTTTTTCTTGGACCCCAAAAATTAAAAAAATAGTGAATAATAATCTTTGTTTGAGATCTCTCGAGGGGCCTTCCCGGGACCCAAACTATTTTTCGCTTTGTTTTATGACTGTGTGTTGTGGACCATCACAGGACTCTCCACAATTGGTATCGGTTCCCCAAAACCCGGCTTGTTCGCATCCCTTTATTACAAATTTATGAACAAGAGAAAAACAACAATTTTAGGGACCATATAAAAACCAGTTATCGTCCCTCTTCAGGCTTTTTCACCCCAAATCACCTAGTTGTGGTCCGTATTTTAACCATACGGTCACCCCGGAAGGTTTTTTCTGGCCCAGATACTCAAAAAACAATGGATAATAGTTTTTTTTTTTGCCTCCATTGAGACTTTTGCAGGACCCGCGCTGTTTTTGCCCTATTTCTTAACCGAGTGCTAAGGACTACCACGGGACTCCCCAAGACTAGTTCTGACCCCTAAAAAGTTGTTATCAACCCTCTTATAGCCTCCTCCGAACAAGGGGAAAACAGTTATTTCAAGGACCCTATAAAACCTTGTTATCATCCCTCTCTAAGCCTTTTCACATCATATCGCCTTGTCTGGGTTCATATTTTAACCATACGGACACCCCAGATGGTTTTTCCCGAATTTTTTCCGGAACCCCAAAAACTCAAAAAACACTGAATAATAGCCTTTATTTGAGGCCTTTCGAGGGACCTTCCCGAGACCCGGACTATTTTCGCCCTATTTTTTCACATTGTGCAATGGACCATCGCAGGACTACCGACGATCGGTATCGCCCCCCAAAAACATGTTCTTATCCCTCTACTATGGATTTCCAAACAAGGGGAAAATAATTATTTTAGGGACCGTATTAAAACCGGTTATCGTCCCTCCTTAGGTCTTTTCACCCCAATCGCTGGGTATAGGTTCATATTTTAACCATACGGGCAACCTAGAGGGTTTTTTTCCAACTTTTTTTCCGCGACCCCGGATACCCAAAAAATAGTGGATAATAGCCTTTGTTTGAGGCCTCCCGTGGGGCTTTCCTGGAACCCGCACTATTTTCGCCCTATTTTTTTACCCCGTGCTAAGGATCACCACATGACTCCCAAGACCAGTTTCGGCCCCTAAAAAGTTGTTATCATCTCTCTTACGACCTCCTCCGAACAAGGGGAAAACAATTTTTTCAATGACCCTATAGAACCTTGTTATCATCCCTCTCTATGCTTTTTTCACACCAAATCGCCTTATATGGGTTCATATTTTAACCATAAGGGTATCCTAGATGGTTTTTCTCAACTTTTTTTTCACTACAACAAAACGGCATTTTTGCGACGGAAAAATTCCGTCGCTAAATCCTGAAATTCCGTCGGAAAACTTATTTGCGACGGAATTCCGTCGGAAACGTGTCGTCGCTAATTCCTTCGTCGCAAAATATTAGATTTTCCGACGGAATTTCCGTCGTAAATATTTTGCGACGGAATTTTCCGTCGCAAGAACACATTAGATGGCGACGGAATTTTTCCATCGCTAATTTGCGAGGGAATTTTCCATCGCAAAAAATCAAATTTGCGACGGAAAATTCCGTCGCTAATTTGCGAGGGAATTTTCCATCGCAAATTTGACTTTTTGCGATGGAAAATTCCGTCGCAAATTAGCGATGGAAAATTCCGTCGGAAATTTGCGACGGAAATTCCGTCGCAAATCATGCAAATTCCGTCGGAAAATTCTAACTTTCCGACGGAAAATTCCTCGCAAACTAGTTTTTAATTTGCAACCATTTAATTTCCATTTATTTTGCGACGATAATTTCCGTCGCAATAGTTGCATTACTCTATTCTTAATGACAATTGCATATTTCCGTCGGAATTTTGCAATTTCTTTGTAAATCAAAGACTACTTCAAACCCTAATTTATACCTGCAATCTTATGTAGACCAAAAGCCTTTTCCATTCGTTGCGATGATACATTCCATCGCAAACTATTTAAAACATAAATAATTAATTTGTGTGTTACAGCTACCATGAAATACTACCATAACAAGTTTAACAATAATAGCAATTGTGACGAACTAAACTATTATACATGAATACAAGAGGCCTAGGTAACTAAACTGGAGTGCCTTCACCTGCGCCACTACCCGAGTCATCTCTGGGGTCTCTACGACGACTCTGGAACGGAGAACAACAGTAGTGCCGAATCCCTGAATCCGACTCATCAGCTCCTCCTATATCTCTCTGTTTCTCTGCTCCATTGCGGCCATCTCTGCTGCATCCATTTCTTTTCTGACCTCCTCTCGAACCTCCTGCCTTAACTCATCACGAATCTGGGTCCTGATTTGCTGCTGGACTTTGCATCTGGGTTGTCACATCTCTACCCTCTTGTCAAAATGTTCTTGCATTTGCGAAACGACGGAGGGAGTGTACTTGTTGTGACGATCCACATCGCCTGAACGACCCGTAGTAAAGCTCAGCACCACTACCAAGACCTTTGACGCGACCTTTCTCTGCTGCGCCACCTGCTGCCCCTCCCATACATCTCATTCTATTGGCGTCTTTGGAGTTTCCGCATGGAGGAATCCTCAACCTGGTGCTGATATGTTTCCTACAACATGAACTTGATTGACTCACACAAGTAATAGACGAATACCGTACAACCCAAAATGACCCAAAAATCCAAAGGCCGTACTGCCATTTCAACCGCCCTCCACTTCAGCAAACTAGCTAACAATCAATACTGCAATTTAGAGTGTCTATGTTTTTTAATTTAAATGTGGCATTAGGTTCGTTACGGGCTCAAATTCACTCAAAAAACCACCAAAATCACTAAACTGGGTAATATAATGGACAAGTCACTATTTGTTCTTTATTGAAGCTTATAATCATGTAAAACATTCCTACATCAACATTCCTACAAATGCAGTTTCCACTAATTCTTCAAATATCATCACAATCTTATACGGAGAAGGGTTAGTTGTTGTGCAATCCGAAAATTAAACAAGAGTTTAATCTAAATTGAAGGTATGGATTTTTTTTAAATATTGCCTATAATTTTATAAATGCTCTCTAATTTATTTATATTATATGAAATTTTATAAATGCTCTCTAATATTTGTTTATATTAATATGAGTTATGAGGCAACAATTAGATCACATGGAACTTGGACATACTCACATACACATGGCAAACTTTTATTGGTTGCATGGAAAGCTTAGTATTAGCCAGAGTCCTTTCTGTTAGCTTATTGGGTTCATTTATCAACTTTTAAGACAAACATTGATAATATACCCAAAATTATTTGGTTAGCTGTTAGCTCAAATAGAATTGAAATTCCTCCAACTAACATACACCCAACTTGCACTAAAGACACCATAATCAAAATTAAGCCTTTAATTTCTTTCCTCATTTTTGTAAACAATGATCAGATATTAGCCTCCATTAACCTAGTTCCATACAATTCAATCTACATTATATTTATTTGTTAAAACAAGATTCCTTTCTTTTTGTCATTCATGTCTTAGAGAAGGATTATTGTACTTTTTTTTCCTCATCACAATTTGATCAATAACATATACCTAAGTCATAACTTTGGTTGATTAAATGATAAAGAACAAAGTTCAATGTTATTAATTGTGAATAACTACAAGTTGCCCTGTCGTGATTAGAGTGTATTATTTGTTGTCTACTGATTGTAGGATAGTAGGATTTTAGTTTTAGTAGTGTCAAGTTAAGGTAAGAGTGAGTGGTGAAAATCAAACCCAAAATTTATTTTCTGAAATAAGAAAGGATGTCGTAACCGAGTAAGCTATATGTATATACATCTCACTGGCATATAGGACTAAATAGGAGTAATTAAAGGCACTGCAATTCTATGTGTTAGTGTAATTAATCATAGAGTGACAGTGACTATATCAATTTCTTAACTTTTGTTACATACATAAGGATGATTAATTATAGTCCAATCAAATTTAAAAATTTGGCAAACGTCTTGTGTGCTAAATATATTCTCCAAAATAAAGAACACTAATAATATTTGTTTTTTCTTTTTGTTAATTTAATTTGCAACTTGTAATAATTAATTATACAATTTGAACAATTTTACAAGAACAACTTGTAATAAAGAACACTAAAATTGCGAACAATTTTACAAGAACAAGAATCAACAACAACAATTTGAAACTGAATTGAAACGAAGAAAAATTCAATTCAGTTTCAAATTGTTGTTGTTCATGAAAGTTTGCTGGTTTGTTTGGATCGAACAATTTGGAAGAAGAACAATTTGTAGTGACATTCCCACATACGCACAAATACGTACACAAATACATACGCACATACGCACAAATACATACACAAATACATGCGCACATACGCACAAATACATACAGAAATACATACACACATACGCACAAATACATACACAAATACATACGCACATACGCACAAATACATACACAAATACATACGCACAAAAATCAGAAGAAAAATTGAGGCAATTACCGTTGAAGAAGAAGCAGGAACGACGAAGAAGAGGCCGACGGCGAAGAAGAAGAAGAAGACGGCGAAGAAGAAGAAGACGGCGAAGAAGAAGAACAACACGGGGAAGAAGAAGAACAAGACGGCGTATGTGCAAGCAGCAACGACGAACAACAACGAGACGGCGAAGAAGAAGAAGGGAAGAAGAGCAAGAGTGTTGAGAGGGAGGGAGGGACGAAGAAGGAGCCGCCGATTGAGGGTATTGAGAGGGAGTGTGGAGGGAGTAAGGTTTGAGGGAAGAAGAAGGAGTTAGGGTTTTTTTTTTTTTTTTTTGTTTTTGCGCGACAAAATAAAAAGCAAACAGCAAAATTTAATCTGTCGGAATTTTGCGACGGAATTTCCGACGGAATAAATTCCGTCGCAAAATTAAATTTTCCGTCAGAAATTCATTATATTTTTTAAAAACTTTTGTAGGAATTTTGCGACGGAAAATTCCGTCGCAAAATTAATAAATCCGTCGCAAATTCCCGATTTTGCGACGGAATAACATTCCGTCGCAAAATTCCGTCGCTAATAAACTGTTTTCTTGTAGTGTTTCGGGATCCTAGATACTAAAAAACAATGAATAATAGCCTTTGTTTGAGGTCTGCCGATGGGTCTTCCCGGACCCGGACTATTTTCGCCCTATTTTTTCACCGTGAGCTAAGAACCACTATAGGACTTAAAAAAAAGTTGGCAAAAAAACATCCGAGGTGCCCGTACAGTTATAATATAAACTCAGACCATGCGATTTGAGGTGAAAAGGCCTTAAGAAGGTCGATAGCGGGTTTTTAAAGGAACCATGAAATAGTTGTTTTTCGCTTGTACGGAGAAAGCCATAAGAGGGATAATAACAATTTTTTGGGGCCGAGACCAATCGCTGGGGGTTTTGTGGTGGACCATAGCACGCTGTGAAAAAATAAGGTGAAAATTGGACGGCTCCTGGGAAGGCCCCTTGTGAGGCCTCAATCGAAGGCTATTATATCCACCGTTTTTTTTAGTTTTCAAGGTTAGGGGAAAAAAGTTGGAAAAAACCCTCACCCACATGGTTAAAATATGAACCCCGATCATGTGATTTGGGGTGAAAAGGCCTTAATTAAAAGGGTCTATAACAGGTTTTTAGAGGGTCCATGAAATAATTGTTTTCATGTTCGGAGAAGGCAATAGAAGGGATAGTAATAGGTTTTTAGGGACCGACACTAAATGTGGGGTATCCTTTGGTCGTCCATAGCATGCGGTGGAAAAAATAGGGCGAAAATAGGACAAGTCTTGGAAAGGCCCCTTGAGAGGCCTTACTCCAAGGCTATTATCAACTGTTTTTTGAGTTTTCGGAGTTCCAAAAAGAAATGTTGCAATAACCCTCCGGGATTCTTGTATGGTTAAAATATGAACCCAGACTGCGATTTTGGATGAAAAGGTCTTAAGAGGGTCAATATATAACGGGTTTTTAGAGAGACCTTGACATAACTGTTTTTTCTGTATTTGGAAAAGACCATAGAAGGGATGGTAATAGGTTTTGGGGGTCATGGGGAGGTCCATATCACGTGGTGAAAAAACAGGGCGAAAATAGGACGGATCCTGATAAGGTCGTTCCGGAGGCCTCAATCAAATACTATTATCCACTGTTTTTTTTAGTTTCCGGGGTCCCAGAAAAAAAAGTTGGCAAAACCCCTCCAGGGTGCCCGAGTGGTTATAATATAAACTCAGACCATGCGATTTGGGATAAGAAGGCCTTAAGAGGGTCAATAACTAGTTTTAATAGCACATGGTGAGAAAATAGGGTGAAAATTGGACGGGTCCCGGGAAGGCATCGTGGGAAGCCTCAATCAAAGGCTATTGCCTATTGTCTACTGTTTTTTGTTTTTGTAGGGTCCCAAAAAAAAAGTTGGCAAAAATCTTCCAAGATGACTGTATGGTTAAATTATGAACTCAAACCATGCGATTTGGGGTAAAAATACCTTAAGAGGGTAGATAATGGGTTTTTAGAGGGATTATGAAATTGTTGTTTTTTCTGTGTTTAGAGAAAGCCATATGAGGGATAATAATAGGTTTTTAGGGGCCGAGAATGATTGTACGTGGGGTGTCTTAGGGTAGTTCATAACACGCAGTGGAAAAACACGGCGAAAGTAGGATAGTTCTAGGAAGGACCCTTGGTAGGCTTAAATCCAAAGCTATTATCAATTTTTTTGAGTTTCCAGGACCCGGAAAAAAAAAGTCGGCAAAAACCCTCTAGAGTGCTCGTATGGTTTAAATATGAACCAAAACCATGCGATTTGGGGTAAAAAAGACCTTAAAAGGCTCGATAACGAGTTTTTAGAGGGTCTATGAATTATCTGTTTTTCCCTTGTTCAGAGAAGGTCATACGAGTGATGGTAACAGGGTTTTAGGGGTCGAGATTGATTCAAGGGTATCCTGAGGTGGTCTATTACACGCGGTGAAAAAACAAGGCGAAAATTAGGACGGGTCACGTGAAGGCTTCTTGATAGTCCTTAATCAAAGGCTATTATTCACTATATTTTTGAGTTTCTATTGTTCCAGAAATAAAATTTGCAAAAGCCTTTGGGTGCCCGTATTGTTAAGAGGTTAGGTTTATGTTTAACCCATAATTTATGGATAAAAATCATGCAAACTTCCCTCACCACTAAAACAACCAAAGACAGAGAACATAAGGTGGGGAAAATAGGACCCAAAATAGCGCGGCAACTGGGGCTAACAACTAACAACCAAACAAATCCTATCCAAGTATCCATCTTTTCAAATACTACAACCTTCATGCTTCATCACATAATATAACTTATTTACGTAGTACTTATTTCTTGCATTTCTTCAACGGTCAACTACTTTCTTCTTCTCTACTACTGTACTCTTTTTGTTACTATGTCTCTTCAATCTTTAAATGCTGCTACCCCTTTTCTCAAATCACACCTATTTGAATTTTCTCACCATATTTCTACTAACCCTTTTGCTAAATTGTCTAAATCCAAGTTAATTGCTGCTAAAAAGAGCAAACAGTTGAAAATAAGCTGTGGCCAAGAAGAGGTGATTTAGTTAATTTTAGTTATTAAAAGTAATTAATTTTATTAATTCTTGTTTTGTTGTTTATACTGTTTTTTTGGGTTGCAGGATTATTACTTGTTGGATGCTCCTGAATCTATTGGTGATGGCTTTTCTTTCAGTGGGGGTAAATATGATTTAATCTTGGTTGTTGTTAGTTATTAATGATGGGATTTATATCAATTCATGGATTGTAGATTATAGCTTTAAGTTATATAGGTCTTATACATTTTAAGGCATTAATTAAGCACAAATATACTATGCATGTAGACTATTGTATAGTATATGATCAATTGATCACATATTCATTTGGGATTTCGAATAAATTTAGTAAGATCATAAGCTAATAGGTTAACATTGTGGTTTTATTGATGAATTATCACAACTTCACTAGTGGTGTACAAATGATAGGTCATAGGTTCACTGGTTCGAATCCCTCCTCCGCCATTATGGCTTATTTGCTCCAAAAATAGATCCGTTTTGGTGGGATTTCAAATGATCATAGGTTAACATTGTGGTATATATCACAAGTGATGTACAAATATGGCTTAATATGAACTAACATGTATTTTGGCAGGAAAGTATGCAGATGGGGATAGCCCCGCTGATGAATGGTTCAAGCAAGGGAAAATGGTTGGTTTTGTTTCTTTTTTTCCCTCTTGCAACCTTAATTCTTGTAAAGTTTCAGTGCATTTGAATAATTTTGTTTCCGTGGTAATGAAATTATTTGGGGGATCAGGAGCTAGTTAAGTCACTTAAGTGATTGATGATTTCAGCTATGAAATCGAGTTAAATATGTGAGTGTGAATGTGAGTGTGTGATACAATATAGGTGATTCAGCTTGTTTAATGTTAAACTATGATTTGACTTGTTTAATGCTTTAAATCGCTTGTTTAGTGCTTTTAAATGTATATGAGCAATGACCATTCTGCTGTATTACATACAGTTATAACAAGAGCTAATTCGTCATTTTGCTTGTTTGAATATGAGCTTGATTTCATACACTTAGTTATCGACTTTAGTTTAATCCATTATTTCTAGCCTGTGTTTGCATAGTTTTAGTTGTACTGCTCTGAATCAGTTTCAGTTTGCTTGTATATGGTCTAGCTTATTGGCATCCAATAGTTTTACGGACTTATCATAGAAGAATGTTCTTTTTTATTAACATTACACAGGTGAAAGCTTGTGTTGTTAGAGGCTCGGGAGATAAGGCAAAAGAACCAATATTTGGTTTGAAAATGGCTAGCAGTTCTCAACTGTCAGATGACATTTTTAGGTGAACTCCTCTTATTGATTTATTTACTATTGTATATCAAATATACAGCCATGTGGTGCTTCGGTGGCCTAGCTTCATCTTATACAGGAATTGAAGAGTGATTAATTGCAGGGTTTACCCATACATATCATTTTGTCCAATAGATGGTTTTGTGTTGAAAGTGGAAGTACCGATAAACCCTCTGTACTGCTCATTCATGGCTTTCCATCACAGGTGTGTTTTCCGTCAATTAACATACCCATTATCTAGTTTTGTCTGCACCCTTTTTCATATAATGTGATGTAAATATAGTTGTTTGCGGTCAGAATAATGATCCTGCTTCATGTTTTTACCCTTGTTACCATGATTCTAAAACTATAAAGTACCCCGTAGTGGGTTAGATTAGCTAGGTTTAGATAGTTATATGTTAAGCCAGAAGGATTTGTCAGACAACATTCAAACAATGTGGCATCATCAACGTGATAAAACCACTCTTGTAGTTCTGAATAACCATATCTGATCAAGTGCATGATTATGACAGGCGTACTCATATCGCAAAATTCTTCCAATACTTTCCAAAGACTATCATGTAATTGCTTTTGATTGGTTAGGTAATCTCTATTCTATCTTAAATCATCAATGCTTTCAATTTATTCTGTTCTATACTAATGTGTTATATGCCATATTGTTCTTCCACTCCTTTGCAGGATTTGGATTTTCAGATAAGCCGCTGCCTAAGAATGGTTTTGACTACACAATGGAAGGTGATTTCATTCTACCAAATTAATTGGTGGTTAATATGCAACTGTTCTTGGTATACTTGGTTGAAATCCAGAGAATAAGCTTCTAAATCCTACATTGCTAACTAATGGTGCTTTTATAGAATATACTGCATCCTTGAAAACTTTGATTGATGATCTGGTCCCCAATAAGGTTTCACTTGTTGCACAGGTATGAATACTCTTCTTTTATAATAATCCTAGTTGTTAAGATTTTGGGAATCTCATACATCGATAATTCTTTGCTGCAGGGATACTTCTCACCGGTGGTTGTGAAATATGCATTTGATCATCAGGATAGAGTTAATGATCTCATCCTACTTAATCCACCCGTATGTTTCCCAAAGACAATATCCTCTCTTCCCTTTCTAACGCAATTCTTGGTTTACTTGAGTCCTATTCAAACTCACAGATAATATTGTGAGTTACTGACAAGCACAATTAAATTAAGTAACCAGGCATGGTTGTATAGTTCCAGGATTTTTTTGACGGATTCCAATTTTCCTGTTTTATTATAGGTAACTGTAAAGCATGCCAACTTGCCATCATCATTGTCCATATTCAGCAACTTTCTGTTGGGGGAGATTTTTTCACAGGTACAAAGTTATGCTAATTGGCTTGAGCTTGTGCCTTCGTGAAATTACCAACTTATATGATTATAATAGCTCATTCAGTGACTATGCATGAGCCATAAAAATTGACGGAAATCGAATTTTTTTGCTGCTCATCTAGGATCCTCTCAGAGCAAGTGACAAAGCACTGACTAGCTCTGGTCCATACAAAATGAAAGAAGATGATGCCATGGTATACAGAAGGCCTTATCTCACTTCAGGTTCTTCTGGCTTTGCACTTAATGCAGTTAGCAGAACTATGAAAAAACAGCTAAAGGTCAGTGTAGTTTCTGATGACTTTCTCTGTTGTCTGTTCTTTTGGGAAAAAAAAGAAGGAACAAGAAGCAAATTTGAGAGTTGGTGTATTCTCATATGGTGTTGTGTTGTATGACAGAGTTATGTTGAGGAGATGAGAAAGATACTCATGAGTGAAGACTGGAAAGTCCGCACAACTCTCTGCTGGGGCCAAAGGGATCGATGGCTAAACTATGACGGCGTTGAAGATTTCTGCAAAGAATCAGATCACAGATTGGTTGAACTTCCCATGGTATTGACTCTTCTTATCTGTTGTCTTTGTATGAGTGGTTATAAACTCAAATAATGTGATAAGCAACTTTTCCCCAAAAAATTTCAGGCAGGGCACCATGTACAAGAAGATAGTAATGGTGAAGAGCTCGGAAGAGTCATTGATGGGTTGCTCAGTGGACGGATAAATATATAGCACTTAAAATATATTGAAGGTTTAACAAGCAATACTTGCGCAGATTTTGCCCAAAAAAAAAAAAATACAGCGATTTTCCGTGACAAGCTGAATTGGATTGTGTAGCCCATTGTTCCTATCTGTTTCAATTAAATGAAATTATACTACTACGTATTTCTGCTCAGCAGCTGGGAAACTATCACTTAATTTCAGCAGATAGCCCACATCGGCATGTTTGCTGCCTTCAACTGTTTATTGAAAATATAAAATGGTTTAACAGGAAGGAAAAAAGAAAGAGAATCAGAAGGGGATCAGAAACCCAAACTTGTATATACTGGTAAACTTATATGAATGTGTATTACAGCTTTACATATTTCGTATTGTACTGATAAGTCCAAATACTAATAATGAATCAAGCAAAAACTTTATCTGCTTTACAATCATATATCCAGCACAATCATAAGCTTTCTAGGCCTCTAGCAAATTGATGCTCATCAAGGAGATGCATCACTTTCTCTCGCGGCATCCTCAGATAATTCAATTAGAAAGAATTAGATCACTGTTATCATAGAAATAAACATATCAGCAATTCTTTTTAACAGTTTGCTGAAATGGATCAGTCCAGCAATCGTCATCTTTCACTGCTTTCTTCCATCTGTCCTTGAATCTCTCTAGATCTGCTAATGATTGTTTCCGCACCTGCAGAAGAATGTTTTTAAAATAAACGGACACTTTCTTTATCTAAATCAAAATATTTGCCACAGGAAACCTCTATCAAACACATTTAAGGAAATGTTACTGTCAGTTATGTCCAGTTTCCATCGCCCACCAAAATCCTCTTCCTCCACTCCTCTCAAACTAGCACTAAATATTCTTCTAAGCCTAAACTCGTCAAATCCTTTTGAACTATTTCCATCAAAGTCATTCTAGGTCTTCCACAGCCTCTTATAAAATCCTCATAGATCCAAATTTTTACCTTCCTCGTCGAAAGATGTTTTAGGAAACGTCTCACAAGAAAAGATTAAAGTAGTTGGTATCCTCCTATCTTCATTCCGGATTCTATCTAAAACTGTTCCCTATAGCTATTCAACAAACGTATCTCTTTCATTCCAAATTAGGTTGTCCAATTTCATGTCCAAAAAAAATTCTGAAAATTTGATTTCTGTAAAAATGCTCAATCCCAAATATATCAACTTAAGCAGAAACAGAGAGAAAGCCAATATTTGAAACAAAAGATTCTTTTAAGAATGTTCAGAGTTTATATGTAAGAGCTGGTGCTTATGGATTGAAATTGAGAAGTTTCAGTGTTTCCTTCGATACTCACTTCGTTTCTGAAATCAGTTTTATTGACAGTTGAAGGTTCCTGCAAATGTAACATAGATGAATAAGAACATAACTTCAACTGTTTTCAGAAAAATATAATATAAGTTTGTGCAAAAAACCTCTTGCAATGAAACTGATGAAGATACTTTTTCGGTTGTGTGACTTGAGGCTTCAACATCAGTCTGCATAAAATCCATAATCATTAAGAGTAATGTTACATCTGAACAACAGAGACACCAATTCCTCTTATCGCTATGAAAAGAAACTAATATGAGTAGCGATTCTAGGGACTAGAGAGGTACCTTGTTTTTCAATTCCTGTTTTAAAGGGTAAAATGAAGGGTAAGGGCTATTCCCCTATAGCCTAACAAGGTATTGGGGAAATCAAGGAGAATATCATAGTTAAATATTAAGCTACTGGGTAAACTAAGCTATCAACTCATAAGCACAAAAATATGTCAGATGTAAATGCATCTTAGGACAGTGAATATCACGTAAAAAAGCATAGGTACTTGGTTGATACCACAAGTAAAGAGGACAGTAAACTAAGACATTTTCTCATTATTACTTATTAGCAATTGATTGAATTTTTACCTTGTTTTGCGCTTTGCCTCCTAGGGTAGGAAGTCCGTAGTGAATAACATAATCAGAATCAACAATTCCAATTTTTTTGGTTCTATCTCCCTATGAAACATAAAAGATGATAAGTATCAGAAGTCAGTACGCAAGTAAATAGCAATTGAATGAAGGGGAATAAATTAATGGCTCCAATGAGGAGATTTACCTGAGCACAGTAACCAAGCTGAAAGTCCACGCCCCATGCATGAACAAAGTCATTCTGCAAAACATAAGAAGTGTCAAGGTTGTCAGATTACAGTTTTCTAATTGGACTTCGTTAACTAGCCCCATTAAAGTACACATATTGGACTACATAAATTATTGCTAGAGTACTAAATATACATTGCTATGTTAGAAGTGAATCTCTTCATGAAAAGACGTACATTGTAAAATAGTACGGTTAATTGCAATATTGTGATGGTGAAAGCTCACCTGGATCATATACCATGCACAGCGCCAAGCAGCTCTTGAGAAAACAGGAGCCATCATCTCCACCCACCTGGATCATCAGCATTGTAAATACAAGTTAAGACGAGGAGATCATCAAGCCTCATTATCACAAGAAAGAAAATATATCAGATAAAAGAGATGACAAATCACAAAGTTTTACCCTGTGCAAGGAGGTTCTGTACTATTTTCGTCACACTTTCTTCCACCAGGAAGGATCTTGTTGATTCTCCTACAATTAAATTCAGATACAAGTACAAACATAATATAAGAATAAGAAGTTTGTACAAAGAGAGACTGATATTTAACTAACAAGTGACCAAGACAACCATCAAAACTTGCAGGTAATAACCACATTTATCAATCACACACAACAATATCAAAGCCTTGGTCCCAAAATAATTTGGGGTCAGCACACGCCTTAGAAAGCGATTGCATCCATGACTATTGATGGTGTGGTAAACTTCCCAATTTAGAATTAATAAAAACAGGCAGCTTACCTGTGCACAGGTGGTCCCGTTTGTCTGGCTGTAAGTTTATGATGGACTTCCGAAGTATCTAGATCAAGTGCAGGCTGTGATATCTCTAGCCTTTCTTTCTTCACGACATATAAATAGCTGAATATGTATAGCAGAGAGTAAAAAACAAAACCAAAGCCTACCTTAAACGAAATGACAAAAACTTGTATCTTGCTAAATTACCGTTGAACATTAAAATTTTGAACTCCAAGGTCTTCATCCCAGAGGAAAATGTATGCATATCGAGACACAATATCAGGATGTAAGAAACGCTTTGCGAACCACCTGAATGAAAGATGGTGAGGAAAATATTGCTCACAGATATGATGTAGACATAATATGGCAAGTCTTATGTGATTACCATTTGGTTTGATGGGCAGCAACAATGTGCAATGCACGGTTACTCCAGTTTAAGTCACTCCAGTCATCCACATTTCCATCATAATGGAAAAGCATGACAACAAAATTGTGTAGTAAAAACTACAAAGGGCATAAACATTCAGTTTCCTCACAATCTTAACAACTGAAAAACTATGAAACCACAACTCCTGAAGAAAATTTTCTTCTCACCTTCCTTGCAATTTTATCGACACTTTCCTTCTGCTTCAGACCAACAGCCATGGCCAACAAATTGACGTTTGGTTTCTAGGTAATGCGAAAAAGGGGTGGGGATGAGAAGGAAGGAATAATATCAGGTAAAGGAATCAGAACTATCTAATGTCATGAGCGGAAAGTATATGCAAAGGTTTTTTTCACAATATACACAAATCCAAAACTTTTATCAATACAGGCCAAATTGTACTTCTTTTTAATTATCAGATAAAAGGTAGCTCTTGCCTAGTCTACCATCAGCGAGCCCAACTGTAGGATCTGTCCCACAATTGCAAGCTATAAAAAATCTACTCCTATAGAATTTCTATGTTTTTTCACTTAGTAATCAATTCAAGTGTATAGCAATTTGTATTCACCAATAATATATTTAAAGAATCGCTAATATGATCAAGCCAATAGGTATGAATTTCACCTTCATACAAAATCTAGCGACTTATTTTTCCAGTTTTTATCTTTATTAGTGAAGATGGAAGAAAATCTATGAGCAAGTATTAGAATACATGACAGCAGAACAGCTTATTTGCTAACCTTCTTAACTGGTCTGCCCCACAATGGCCGCATCTCCAAGTCTGAAGTGCTAGAAATAATACCCTTTGGCAGCCTTTCAGTTCCAATAGGTCTACATAACCCCTGAAAGAAAGACATGACAGCACAAGGAAACAGTATATGTTACGGTCTTACTCTTACAAGGCGGAAAATCAGTTCTTACAAGCAAATGGAACTACATTAATCATAACAAACCTCACAATACTTGGGTTTTGTTCTACGAAACATATTCAACATGTTCCGGGGTGAGATTTTCTGCAATATAGCAATTCGTGTAAGCAAAAAAGTAAATAAAATAAATTAGAAGGCAATGGAACAAAACATCCATATCAGTAAGTCAGTAACAGAACTTTCCAATTTCTATAATTCACAAACTATTATTTCACATGAAGGGATTTATAGAGTGAAGAGCACCTAATTGAATATATGGCAAAAGCACAAGTCCCTTAGACCCTTTCTATCAGCTGTAATATACTTCTATAATTAGTTATTTGTCCTAAATTAAACTTTCCCAGCCTAGCCTCACTTTAAAGTTTAAACTCTTTTTCTTTAGTCACCCTTCAACAGAACTTCTATATTTCACCAACTATAATTTCACATGAAGGATTTATAGGTTTTAAGCAGGTGTTTACTTCAATATTTTTCTTGAATTAGCAGAATTGACAAAAGTAGTCAGCAAACTTAAGAGAATTAAACTCTTTATAGACGTCTCGGTAGCTAGTGGATATGAATCATTACAAGAATAAGCCAAAAGCTGCAATTTCTCAATGAATTTTAGGTTCTCCATAATCAATCAAACTAGTTTTAGATATTACAATCAATGCAACTAGTTAAGCCGAATGTCAAAGGAACCACAAACGGGCCAACGCAATTTGTGCTTAAGAAAGGAAACAAAAAGTGCATGAGAGGCTGAGAGCAGTCTCAAACTTTCAGATAAAAGTTAGGAATAGTAGAAACCCAAAACAAAAACACTAACACCACAGAAACACGGCCACAATATGCAAAACTAACAAATCGGATAATGAACTATTAAGACTAATTAAAGAAGAAGACAAAAATCTCTTATGGTTTGGAAAACAAACCATGATATGTACCTCCTTATAATCTGTTACAATAAATGCACTGCCAATGAATACAGCAGCACAGAGCAATGCCAAAGTAGGAATGGACTTCAGTTGAAAGGTTCTTCGTCTTTTAAAACCAACAGAAGTTACCTGGTAGATGCAAATATGCAATTCAAAATACAACACCATATGTAAATGTGACATTCAAACTAAAACCTAATACTAGACAAAACTATATCAAAACTCTAAAGCCAGCCAACATACTATGTATTAAAGTAACATGACCCTCAGCTTCTGATTGATCAAGGCAGTGTCAAAGTTTTAAAGCTGAGAAATTAATAAGTCTGTTACAGCGGAACCTAGATGGCTGAATGGCTGATCCTCAGAACGCAGAAAGTCAAGTCTAAAATCAATTATTGAGACACTATTAAACTATACCGAAGATGCATAAATATGGGGAGTAATTAAATAAACATCCTTTGTTTCTTATGAAGCTAACAAGATAGAACAAATACTGCTCCTACCAAATTTTCCTAGTTTATTCTCGATACTGATTCTAATTACTTGAGCCTGGTGATTTCTATTTCGATTAAGATGAACGGATACTGTTTCAAGTTCACTTAGCTATAAAAAAATTCCTAAATCCAAAGATACTACAAAAAAAAAAAAAAAAAAAAAAAAAAAAAAAAAAACTCATCTTCCCTAAGAACTCCATATTTACAGCCAAAAATAGTTAGAATTCCACTCCTTACTTAGTTGCAGAATTATTAGAAACTTATTTTCTCATCTCATTGACTGAAGAACTACAAATAGAAACTATTCCCTTCCAAGTAATTTAACTCCTTGGCACACAATTCAAGAAACATTAGTTTTAAGAGGGCATTAGCCAACTCAATTAGGAATATCAGAACATTAATAACCCCAATTCACTCAATCTAACCAAAATTAAAACAATCCCTTTCTAACTTCTCAAAACCCTTTCTTGAGTTATGTGTTGCCAATATTTTGAAAGACAAAGGGTATTGAACCATGAAAAGTTAGAAACCCAACTTCTATCTTTTTCATGTATAAAGAATTTCAATAACCCAATTTCTTCAATCATCTAATGATTACTGTACATTCATTCTGCTACTATATTGGAGAAAATAATTGAACCCCATTTTTCTATCTGTTTCACAAACATAGGGAAAAAAAAAAAAGCAAATTTAATTTGCAAATAAAGTTTCAATGACATTGATAGTCCAATGTAGTACTATCACTTGATTTCTAATTTCATACCAACTTCAACTCAATAAAAATCCAATTTTTTTCCACAAATAATTGAAATCAGTCCACAATCTAATCAATGTTGCCAAATCCAATGTATAATCAAAAAGGGTATGCAAAAAAATCCAACTTTTTTAACTAAAACATAAACTAAAGCTTACAACTTCACATTCATTAAAACAGAAAAAGCAAAATATAGATCATAAATTACAGCGAGAATTCAAGAAAAAGGGGAACTTACTAATTTGGAGGGCTTCATCTTCTGGGAAAATTATAAGAGAAACAAAAAATTTGGAGAAAAAATAAATAAAGTGGGAATAATTTGTTCTTAGTAAATAAAAACAGTGTACAGTAACAGGGTAAAGTGAAGGGAAGAAAGGAGAGAATTAAGGGAGTTTAAAGAGTGAAGAATTAACAGAAAAAAGTTAGGTTGATTAAACAATATGATCATTTAATTAAAGCAAACTAAAATTTGAAAAAAAAAAAAAAAACATAGAAAATTAAGGATAAAGAAAGTGGGGTTTACTCGTGGACCGTACTAATTGGTAGCATTAATTTTTCAGATATTAATTGAATAATTCTGCCTAATTTCTAAGAACAGAGACAATTGCTTGAGTGTTTCAGTCAAAAAGTGAAAAAGGGATTTCTTTTAAATTTGTTTAAAAATTGTGTTTTTTTTAAAAAAAAAAAAAAATAGTTCAAAAATTGAATTTTGGGAAGGAATTTTGTGACAAAACTAGGGTAGATTAATTAACATAAATATAGTAATAATAAATTTAATATTATAATAACATGGGTTTTGCTTAAAATTGTGGGTATAATATGGTTGACTTGTGTTGTGTGGTTAGGAATTTATGTTTTTAGTCGGTGGACTAAACAGTGACTTGCTTCTTATATGTATATAAAAAAAAAGAATGAATTTGAATTAAAAAAATACAGGAGTGTAAGGCGGCGTAACATTAGTCAGCGAAGTATAGATCTTGAACTCCTGAAGACTCAAGTATACAAATACAACTATACAAGTAGTCGTAGTTCATACCCAATGACCCATTTGCTATGTTTCCGGTTGGTTTAAACCTTATGATCACAATTCTCAAATTTAATTTGTCTACAACAAATACTACGAGTTCAAACCTCGGATCAAGGGTCTTAATTTGAGAGTATTACATTAACGAACATAGAAAAAGTATTATTGATTATATATGGATTGGAGTAAATCTTATACGAGTATTTAGTATTACAAGTTACAACATGAATATTTATGGAAAGTTTTAATTTTCGACAAGATATTCATATGATAATGTTTTTCATCATAAAGCTTTGTTGCCCTACTATGCAAACAATATAAATTATAAGAATGATGGATAATTTATTTAGAGCCTGTTTACTTTAATTGAAAACAATTGAATTGAACTTAACTGAAATTTTTTATTAAGGATTAATGAATAGCAAAATAAAAGAAGCTAAGAGTTGAACTGAACTAAACGAAGCTGAACTGATTTTAAGATGAATTAAACAGGCTTTTAGTTAAAATTTTCTTCAAGTCTACAAAATTACCGCCAACCCTATGATCGATTCTTATCACCTACCTTTAATAATTGCTTAATTAGCACCAATAATGATAATACGGAACGCGGAAAGTACTCATGACCAAGCTCATATAGCCATAAAAACAAAGACCAAAGCGCAAGCATGGCTGATGATGCCAACGAGAAAGTACACTATTTGTTACAAGAAAAGGCCCACAATCTTGCGTTTTGAAAAGCAACTACCCTAACAAGGCAACAACATACTTCATTGCTTCTTGCATTTGTGGCTATGAAAATCCATGGTGACCTTCTACACGTGTTACAATTTATAAAACCTAAGTATTACTTCAAGTCTCCAATAATAATTCAATTGTAAGGTTCATAAACCATCAATATTGATGAGTTTTTGTTTTGCTGATAAGCAATATAGCTGACTATAATACTGTTTTGATACAGTAATTGTTTTACAATTTAGCAGTACTGCATCAGTTTCAAAACTTGCCTCCAAAGACTAAAATTATAGGGTTCAATTGCATAAACCACTAAATATAGACATCAAAATTTACAATTTACATATTGTTAGAATCTAAATCGTTACCGAATATTGTATTAATGAAGTTATAAGTTCCCATTTCTTGTCAACAGAAGTGTAGTATCAAAACTGCGATTTGTGTGTCAATATAGTAATATACCATCACATCTGAAGTTTCTGAACCATAACATCTAAGGATAGAGTAACAAATTATGAGGCAGCATATCTGATTCAAAGACATGCACTTGCCCACACTGGATTACAGGGAGGCCTGAGATCACTATGTATGTAGTACTTCAGACTTGTTCAGCTTCAATCACTTTGGTAAATCGGCCTGCAAAAAGATACATCATCCTCCAAATTCAGTGTTCAACCAAGGATCGAGGGAGAAATACAGGTAGGTTTGATTTCCGCATGTTCAGTCCACACAACACATAATTAGGGAGGGGGTGGACGACAATGTTTCATGGAAAAAGGCTGATCAGAACTGCTGTTTGAGGCATCTAAAGGCCCACATTTAATCTTCCTGAAACAGACAAAACTCAAAGATAACATGACTACGCACTCACATATCACGACACACATCCTATTCTCGTCTCCTAAATCTGTGTATACAGGTTAAGTAAAGACATCATGTTGCGGAATATACAGAAAAGGTTTAGTTCAGATTACCCGCAGGTAAAGAAGAGGGACTCCAGCTAGTTGGACCACCAATGGATGTGGCATTGATCCACCAACACATCAAAAAGGGCATTCTACAGGCCAAACTTAACAGCACATATCAATCAGAATAATTTAGGGTCTTCGGAATATTAAATAACAGTTCAGTTTTCTTCAGTACTGCTGCCAAAACCACACATCATTTTCCACACCATTCATATATGAACAATATATATTCAAGTGATCAATGCCATTGTCAGCAAGAAACTTCCAATTGGTTTCATTTTAGGGCAAAAATTCAGTTGCAAACCAAAGGGAATGGGAACTAGCATAGATAACTAATGAACGAGGAATTGGCCTGATGATACGACAATAGCCAGTTGATGCACGAAAAATGACATTGGTTAGGCAGAACAAAGCCGGCCAAGCTTCTACAGACATAGTACATACTCACCCTTAAAAGATGGTGTTTAGAGAAAAAGGAGCAGGCAAAAAGAGTTTGAAGTGCACCACAAAGTATATAATTAATTAATGAAACTTAACACTATCAACAACAATATTAGAAGCCAATCAATGGCTCAATCGGAAACCAGACAGACTTAGCTGCCTGCAACCATATTTTTGAAAACCCTAGCCACTGAAATGCTAGTTTGTTACTGACAGATTTGAGCCTAAGTTATCAACCAAAAAAATAATGTATAAAAAAAATATATATATATATATATATCATCCCAAAAAACTACTTCGCCGAGGCCAGAGAACACACAGCAACTAAAAATACACTCCTAATGACAGCAATATGTACAGTGTGTGTGCCAGCCTGAAGTTAGGGCTCAGAATTGCAGATCATTTTTTCGTGGGGAAAAAAAGTAAAATAAAATAAAATTTGCCACAGATATAAACTAGGTACTTTGATCGATCATGTCTTGTGGTAAAAACTGAAGCCTAAACAGAAATAAACCTTCCCACCTACTGCTTCAATTCACAATTCATCTTAAAGAGCGACTTTAGACACATAATAAATAAATTAATAGACAAAATAACTAGACCACAACCAGCCATAGCCCACAGCTCCCTCATTTGAAGTTAACAAAAGGCCATTATTTACCAAAAATAAAAACCCAAATTTCAGAATTTACAAACAATTTACATAGCTAACATATTTGAATAGATAATAAATATTAAAATGTTAAGCAAAACAATTGATATTTCATATCTAACATATTTCAAACTCGCTTTTTACTGGAGATTCAACTGCATCTTTACTCTGATTACTAACAGGAAGCTACAGACAGCAGGTGTCAGGTTTCATTCTTAATCTAAACTGCTACGTACCAGTTGCAGAAGATTAGCGCGCATCTAATTGACTTACTGTTACAATTACAATGCCAGAGAAAGTTTTAGCTGCAACTCATCAATTCAAATCAAAAGCACTTCATGAAGTTGCATACTAAGGAAAAAGGTTCCAAATATACGGGAAGAGAAAGTGACAACAAGAAGCCTTTATTCACCAACAGTTATCAGTGACATTTGTTAGCTGAAAAGTAATCTTTCTAAATCCATTGCTTTAAGCAGCACCTAATTGAAGAAAAGGACTCCACTTCAAAGGGTACCTATATCATCCAAATTAAACCCTTCAAAGGTAGTCACCTTGAAATCTTAAAAGGGTACTTATCTCATCCAACCCTTCACAGGTGGTAATCTTGAAATCTTTCACCAGCATCATCTCTTTAAATTTCAGAAAATTGATAGGCGAGACCACCTCAAAAGCTAACTTAAGGGTAAGAGAGCACATAGACCCATGTAAACCCCACACAAGCTCCCCATACATAAGACCAATGTGGGATTTCAAGTCCCTTACCTTGCAACGGGATCATATACAAAAATCCACCCTTGGTAATCACATTGATTAGCCAATAACTCTTGTTAGCGTGGATTGTAATAGGTCACTACGAGGGTGTCCTAGGTATCCCTTTCCCGATACTACTTCCATCCAAGAAAGTTACGAGATCCTATTGAGTAATGCATTGCACTACTATTTTTGTAAGGGTTACCAATCATTTCTGCTCCATCCATACTCATTACTTGTTCAGAAAACAACTAAACAAGACAATAAGCTCAAGGAGGAATTTTCTTACCATAATACGTTGACCATAACAAAACTTATTAGGAAAAGGGTGGGGTCGAGCAAAGGCTGTATTGGAAAATAATTGGGTTAGTGCAATGTGTGAGGGTATTGTTAAAGTAAAATCACAATCAATTAAGCCACACTAAATTTTGAAAGAATGTTGCAAGGAGTAATTCTATCAAAAAAATAAAAAAACAAGAAAAAAAGAGAGAAAGAAAGGCTACTCATTTAAGGTAGAATTCTTCAACATGTAACTAAGAGATGAGTCTCAAGTAGAAGAAGTTGAATAGGCCTATAGGAGTAAGAAAGTATAAATTAGCAAAGAAAAATTAACACTACGAAGTGGATAAATAGACAAGAGAACCCTCATAGTTATAGCAAAATCGTTTACAAGAAGGCAACACAGGGATTACATCAAGTAAGTAAAGTCGGTCTAGGGAGGTATCAAAATTATGTTGAAGTTATTTTTAGAAAAATCATATCATGTGAAGACCGGAGAAGGTACTAAGGAGGCAAAGTGCAGGATATACTATTACGTTGATGTTCAAAGCAGCTGGGTGGTTGTTCAATAACCTCACCAGTGTTAGTAAAAGAAATAATGTATAGATGGCAACAAGTTTACACTAGCCTTCAAGGTGATACTGTATTTCAGACTTAGAAAGACTCCACTAAAGTTATTGAAATTGCGTTCTTTCAAAATAAAAAGAGAGAGAGAAAAGAAACACTAAATAGCTCATTTATCACTTTAGTTTTTGCAATAAATTTTTTTCATCTTATATCTTTCGAGTTCATAACATTGTCATGAAGGTGCTAGTATAAGCCGGCCAGCTATCTAACAACACAATAGGCAGTGCTTCCCCGCACCATACTTTGGCTGAAGGTTGTTGCTTAGCTGAAGCTAACATGTAACATCTCAATCATTCCCTGGAGATCATGATTTGTACGTGAATAAGGCCAAAGGAGAGTATGTATGCAGTCTTCCAACATATGAGTTACCTCTGCCCTATTCAGTTCACTATGATGGTCATCTACTTTATAATACACCAAAGAGGTGTATTCACGGCTAAGGTGTTTAAGGTGGAGCAGTATAAGATCCACATGTCCTAATGTATTAAGGTGATCATACTATCCTAAAACTAGGAGTAAAAATTAGTTTTCAAGAATGCCATAACATAGTATAGAAATATTTCTGTCTATAATAATGCTCACTAGACTACTAGAGAGAGTTAAAATCTAGGTCAATCTAGTTGCATGGATGATACCAACTTCTTAATGCAATATGGCATATTCACATTGGTGAAGTTTAAAATAGACTACAACCAACATATTAGGTTGTTCTACAAGAAAGCACTAAGAAAAAAGAACTTGATTCTGTATGCCAACAATTCTTGTGTCTTGATGTAAAAAGTCCATGAATAAATTATTGGATCTTCATTTGGAGAGGCCGTAGATATATATATATATATATATATATATATATGAGCATTGGTTTATGAAGTCGACCCTATCTTTTTGGATTAAGACTTTGATTATGATGATGAAATGTTTAAGGTAACAATCTAAGGGTTAGGAGACACGCTATGGCATAATGATTTGTGGAAGTCATGCATGTCGGTATAGTGTTTGCCTAGAGTAGTATACATGAACTTTTAGGAACGAAGCTACCTTACCAGGCCTACTTGCTAGTTGCTATATATAGTGAAGTTGTGGTATAGAAGGTGAGGATATTTTAGTTACCATGCAAACCACGTACAATGGCAATGGTAGTGAAGATTTTCAAGAGTTGTTCAAATTTAGACATTAAGCTAGGGAGTTGAGTTTTGTTCGTGATGCACAGGCAAGCTTTCAAGGCTACAATACACCAGTTTTTACCTTTTCTTTTTATGGTTTTCAAGGGAGGAAAACCACAATCATAAGCACTGCACACTGTTTAACCACGAACAGCACATTGGTGAAGACTAGAGACCCCAAATAATAACACAATAGTTGATGGCACAAGAAATGAAAGAATAATGTCATTATCATGGAAATGAGCCAAAAACAGAAAGTAATACAAGCTATTGATGTATATGCATGCAATGCAAGCAGTAGTTACAAACACCTTCATAATTGCATTAATCTAAATATTATAACGGAAATTAAACACATATAAGTTATACAAGTAAAGCCGATGAGTAATAAAGAAATTTTACATACTACATTGTAGCTGGAAATATATATTGCATCAATAGGAATCAATCTTCTCACAGCCTTTCAAAATATTCCAAATTTGGGGAGCATATATCAATCTTTTATCTTATTGTTAGAAACTCTACAGCAGCACACTATAATAAAAACAACAAATTCATTGGCAACCAAGCTAACAGCTTGAAAGACCAAGGACCCCTTGCTCATACATGAAGTATAAGTAAAATGTAACAAAATTGATACATGTTTGTAATAAGGATATATACCTATTGAGCAAGACGCCTAAGTTTCAAAAATAATGAGCTTCACCACAAAATAAACCCCGCTGGTGAATAGATGAAAATAATGAAGACTTGGTGGCTGAGGAAGAAAAGTAGAAAACAAACTAGTCATCTACATGAAGAAGTAATACACTTTTCAAGAATTTATGCTGTATGAACAAGCTAAGACCTAGTTATTTAGCATCCCATTTACCCTTGTTATCAAAGAAATTGAATTTACATTCAATTTATTTTGTTTAAGTACTATCACAACTGCCATGAACTTGCTGTTCAACCTAACTAACAAGATTTTTATTAATAACTCATAGATGATTGTAGTCATACCCATTAACGTATATATTGTTTTAAATTTATTTATTTTTAAAAATCAATTAGGCAAAAATGGCTTTGCCTCAAAAGGACATATAGTCAACAAGCTTTAATAAGAAATAAATCCAAGTAAGTATTTTTGAATAAAGGTCAAGAAACAAAATACCATTACAGAAAGAAAATTAAATTTGATTTGAATGTCGTTTTTACTCACAAGAAGATGCTAACTCGGCCTGTGGGCATGATCTCCGACATTACTGTAACAAGAAGAAACTTTTGCCTGGTCGTGATATGTTGTTGAAACATAGTAGGAAAATAAGTGTTGCCTAGCTCCATCATTAGATTATATGACAATGAGAGAGAGCACGCGCGTACACTACATTGCCATGTATTAACTTACATGGATGCCAACAAGCGTGCTCTCTCTCATCGTCAAACAATCTTTAGATGAATAAATGTTTATAAGGAGTTGAATCCTGCAAACGCAAAAGGACAAAAATAATAAGAAAGGGTTACAACAAAAGCATAAATGACAATATCTACATGTATTCTTCCAAAAGAATTTTAACACCATTATAGTAGAGCTTAGATTCTAGAATCTTAACAATTTAGTTCCTTAAATAAACAGCCATACATGACTACAGCGAACTAGGAAAAAAAAAAATAGAAAATAAAATCATTTGCAAGGACCTGCTCCAAATCAAATTAAAAAAAAAAAAAAAGAATTAATCTCATGTGTTACAAGACACCAATAAGCTTGATTAACGAAACCAAAGAAGTAGCAACATATGAGTAATGCAACTTGTATAATTAACTTCTTCCTCAATTCTTACTAATTATTATTATTACTTGTTGAAATTAAGGGGCCTATATGATCAACAGAAGCAAAGATGTCAAATAGCCGGGAGTCTTGGATGGGGAAAATACAGACAAGTTTGTAGATAAAATAATATCAATGTGTAAAGGACAATAAAAATTGAATAATATTAGTTAAAATTAAGCATATAATATAACCCCTTCATTTGAAATCCTTAATTGATGGTATCATATATGAAGTAATATTTCATATTATTAGAAAAGTTGTCTCAATTCCAAAAACAAATACAGTATAATACGTATTACGTGGTACTAAATTTTATGATGTTTCAATTGAAAAATGAGGAAAGGATAGAAACCAGGACACAGCTATAAGAACCTTTCTATATCATGTTAGCGATGTTACTCCTTAATTACGAAATACAAAGGATCAATAAAATGTGACCAGCTACAAACATCAAACAAAGAGTGTACATTAGTTACCAACTCAAATTAAATAATGAGGTCAACTACAGTTTGTGATTGTACATACCATGGACACTCTAGATATATATTTACAATTAATCCTTTCCAAATATAATATTATTAGTTATTAGTGCCACCGAGAAACAGCTTTCTTACAATAAGATGTTATTTAAATGAAAGAGAAACACAATACCATTGAAATTGTATAATTAAATTAAAGAATGAGACAAAAGCCTATGGTTGGTTTGAATAACAGAAATATCACATTGTGGAAACACAGTACAAGTAATACAATTGAAATAAAAATTAGTTACACACCTTAATACAAAAAAGGTTAGATCTTATGAAATCAATCAACAATTTGATAATTGGGTTAAAGTTTATTGCTCATATAAAGCTTAATTTTGCGGACAACTAAGGAAAACAAACTCCATTTTTTTCGCAATTGAAGAGGATTTACAATTAGCACATAGAGGAAGGTCAGTACATTTAACATGACTAAGTTGCACTAACTAAAGACTAGTTTTCCAAGATATCGATATCACATGCATAGTTTAATTGATAAACAATAAAAAAAAAAAAAAAAGCTACATTTCCACACAATTATAGTCCCTAAACAACTGTAAATTACAATACATTGACATTATATTCTGAAATGCTAAACCCTCACTAGAGTAAACAAAAGCATCATACAATAATTTCAATTTCGAAACAAAATGCTGAAAAAAATGGACTAATTAACTTTGACTTAATTATTGATTTGATACTAATTGAACAAACTAGCCACATACAACAATTTGAATTTAAAAGCAAAATACATAAACTAATGATTAAACAACTTTGAAATTCGTACTTTCATTTGATTTAATTTGTAACTGAACAAATAAAAGAATCTCAGTTAGCTTGTTGAAAAGAAAAAAAAAAGTACATACACATTACAGTAAAATAGGATAAAAGACGAGCATACCAATATATTATAAACCCTAAATCCATTGCTGGAAAAAAAACATTTCTTCATAAAATAAAGTAAACTGCCAAATAAAGAAAAATACCATAAAACCCATGAAATCAAAAACGTATGCTAAAAAAAGGAAAATAAATAAATAAAATAACCCTAATAATGAACATCATAAAAAATCAAGAAAAAAACCCAGAAATTTCAAATCTATAAAAATAAAATTTATATTTAAAAAGTACAAGCATCCACAAAATTTATATTCCGTACAACAGATTAATTCAAAAACAAAAAAAAAAAAATCAAAACTTTATAGTATATTGAACACATGCAAACAATCGAATAAATAAATGATGAAGTAAAAATAATAATCTAAAAAAAATAAAAATAAAAGAAAAATAAAAAAGAAATTCACCTTATACTTGGTTGTGGAAGAGAGAGAAAGTGCAGTTATTCGCTGTTTTCTTGGAAGAACACATTGATAATTTCTCCATTTTTGTAGGGTTTCGAAATCGAAAGGACGAAAAAAAAAATTAGAAAAATGAGGAAAATTATAGAGTATTAAAAAAATCAAATAAAAATTGAGGAACAGCTCAGATGGGACCCACAAAGAAACAAGATTAGTGGCAACTGGCAAATATATGGTCCACGTGTAAGGGTACCATAGGAGGGTGTGCCACGTAGGAGGGGGGTGTACGAAAGGAAGGTACACTCTGAAACACAGAATAGGGGATAAGCAAATAGAAAGAAATGACAAGATTTGACGAAACAAAATGAAGAAAATGGATAAAGAAGATGATAAGGTTTGGACTTTAAAATCCGTACTTACTACAAAAGTCTACAGTGGGTTGTGGTAAAATAGTACCACGACCAAATTATTAGATCTGATATAATCAGCTTGCAATAACATAAAATCTATTTTTTGATTGTGATTTAATGTCTTGTGTAGTTGTGTCATTGTGCGTATATAGTCATGTTAAGTAGTTTTTATTCCGATTAATGATGTCTTGAGTTAGAGCGTCATTGAAAGCGGATAGACTCACCAACTATAACTCAAATATGTCAGATTGGATTGTAATCGATGCTAAACTTCAATGATTCGAATGGTGAAAAAATAATACTCTATAGCAACTTTATTAATAGACAGTGTGTTATTATGTACATACTTTATGAGTGATGTTTTCAATTTAACTTTAAACTTATATTTTAAAGAAAAATAATAACATAGTCCTAAGGCCTATGTGTAATATAAATCATTTTTCAATTGAAAAATTAATTACATTGGTGCTTTTGTAATTTTTGTTTACTTTCAAAAGTTATTACCAATTGTAGAATATATTAAATGTTTATATTTAGTCTTTAGGACTACGTATAGCATTACCCTATTTTTAAAGAGTAGCTTTGATCTCGTTGATGATTAAATTAATACATACTTAAATATATGATATATTCCATATTTAAGGTTGTGACTAATATGATTAAATTAGGACAACAAAAGGGATTACACTTTCTTAGTTTCATGCCATCATTTGAAATGCACGATCCAATGAGGGGGGTTTTGGGTGTGTTATTATAGGGTGTTTGTTTTAGTGGGAATTAGGACTATTATTGGAAAAACTTGAGCAAAGGTACAGCCTTTATTTAAAAATAGAAAAAAAAAAAAAAAAAAAA
>PYUH01000078.1:5246387-5295591 GCA_016808085.1 Suaeda aralocaspica
TTCATGCCATCATTTGAAATGCACGATCCAATGAGGGGGGTTTTGGGTGTGTTATTATAGGGTGTTTGTTTTAGTGGGAATTAGGACTATTATTGGAAAAACTTGAGCAAAGGTACAGCCTTTATTTAAAAAAAAAAAAAAAAAAAAAAAAAAAAAGTTGATACAAGTATGATGTTATTTTTTTATTTAAAGGTATAGTATTTTTTTCCTTTTTGGGTGTGTGTGATCGTAGACTTGTAGAGTTGTAGAATTGTAGTTAGTGATAGTTGTCAAGTGGGAAGGACTTTAAAAATAATGGTGGTGGGGGGTATGGATTTGGCAAAGTTTTCGCTTATATGCATGGCCGACACTTGGATGGTTCTTATTGGGAGTTTACAAGAGTAATGTCGATCAATCGATCATATTATTATTATTATTATATTTATTTTTAAGATAATAAAAAGAAACTCTAAAATACCTTTTTTAGGGGATTACCTAATTTATCCTCCTCAACAATAATATAAAGTTGGAAGGAGGAAAATAGTCTATTTTAATAGGGTGGAGAAGCAAGTGGCCGATATTGGCTACCCAATCAGCAACACGATTTCCTTTCCGATTAATGTGTTGAACGGAGACGGAATTGAATTGAAAAAGAAGGTATTTGAATTTCTAAGGTGATAGTTGCAATCAACGATCAATTGATCATATAATTTACCATAGTTGTGACTTGTGAAGTATTTGAATTTCTAAGGTGATAGTTGCAATCAACAATCAATCGATCATATAATTTACCATAGTTGTGACTTGTGAAGTAATTACGAGTATTATGAAATACTCCGTATATATAGCTACTATAAAAGCACCATGAATCATCACCACCTGTAGTGATATAAGTGTTGCGAATATAGAAAATAGTCAACGCATATTGTGTTTATAAACAAGAAACCGAAAATATATAGAAAGCCTTAAAATATAAAAACACCAAATTTTCGACAAATAATAGTTGGCGGCGAAAATATATGACAATTTAAGAGTGTCTTTGGATTAGAAATCGACACTTTGGCATGTTAAATGAGTTCATTTCATTTTCTTTTATATGTATCTGTGTCCACATTACACTATAAATTTTCTAAAGGGAAAATAGAAAAGTTTTTTCAAAGCAAAAAATCAAGTATGAGGTGTTATGATACATGGGGTAAAAAAGTAGGATAAAAACAAGACAAATCTCGAAAAAGCCCTTCAAAAGCCGAAAAAGGATATAATTCAAACTTTTTAGTGGTTTCGAAGTCCCTAAAAAAATAGCAAAATTTTTACAATGTGCCCGTACGGCCATTAGAGGACAATGAAAAGCTTTTTGAGATTCAAAAGGTTACAAGGCAATTCCCGAAAGACTAAAAAATTTTAAGATGTTGAAACCAAGTATGAAGCATCCTGGAGTCAACAATAACAAGTGGGAAATACCAGAAGAAAACAAATCAAAGCCCAAGACAACCCTCCAAGATAAACAATTCAATTTGGCATTGTATATACCGGGAGGAAACTCTTCCTTTCTTTCCACCTTCTAAGCTTTTCATCCACCATTATTGAAGGCTTCTCAATAAGCAATTCAATTTGGCATTGGATGATGTCATAATGTTGATACTTATATTACATAAACTGCCATATACCCTTTGTTAGCTGCATGGCTAAAGTAAATTACGTCACTTAAACATTCATCAAGGAGAAGTCAATTTGCATGTAAGAAATCTTTTTCATCCCTAATGATTTTTGTCAAAAAAAAAAAAAAAAAAGTAGCAAAAAGAGTGAGTTCAACACAATATGTAATGCAATGGAAATCCGAAAACATAATATAAATTTGAATTACAAGATAAAAGATCATGAAAGCAATGAAGTAATAGTGCTTCTGACTCTTCCATCTGGGGAACGAGTACACAGCTCACTTAGGAATTAGAAGTGAGGGAACAACCTTCAGCAAAATCGCCCAGCTCCCTAGGACCAATTGTTCTTAGCATCCAGAAATAAAGTCATTCAAAAAACGAGTGCCTTTTATTTGTATCTTAATGTCCACAACAAGTCACCTACATTATAGAAAATTAATGTCCACACATTACAGATGCCCAAAATTATGAAGGATTTAAATCCTCAGTTTGCAGATTTTATAATGCAGTACTGATTCAGGTGCAGTATGATTGAAATATTTTGTAAGAAACAAGATATATAAGGAAGCTAAACATCAAGTAATTGCTACCTCAAGACACTTTGTTGCCTCCCATCTGGGATCGCAAAGAGAACAATTGGTTTTGAGTGTCTCACAAAGGGAACATCACATCTGAAGTAGCCCTTCCTCTCCAACTGAATAACTTCTCCATGTTTCAAATTTCGCATGTTTGCATCTCCTATTGCCATTGTTTCCTTCTTTGTCTCAGGGTTTAGCACATCAAGGAAATCCTCATCCTCTTCTACCTGACTCATGTTGGAACATAAAAGTCGGTCAGGAAAGTTCATTTGTTCAGTGATACTCAAAACTCAGTCACAGTCTCACAGATACTAAAAACTTATCCGGAAAAAAAGTTCATATGTCCGGATACAGCGAGGATTTATGATTAAAATTACTAATATCCTACTAATTTTAGTGATGAGTAAATCTTTAAGAAGAATTGTGTAATATCATGCTGTAGTTTATGATATTTGAAGTTTGGAACAATGTGACAAGTCGGCAACTAATTTTGCACAGAGGGGAGATGGAAATTGGAAAATGTACCTTCTTCTTAGTAATCAGATAATCAAACTCTAACAGTTGAAGTTTAACTAATTCTTCTATCTCCGGCAACCAGGTTAGCTTCAATTTAGTGGTCTTGACTGATCCTTGTAGATTGAGAACCCCTATTAGCTGTGCCACATTCCCAGCTTCATCCTTCTTAACCTCTTTTATTATGGCATTCCCCCAGTCCATTAAAGTTACTTCTTCATTGACAGAGATGGCTTCTGCATCGGCATAATCAATCCATATACTCTTTGAGAACGTTGTGCACTTCTCTCCAGCACCTTCGAACTTTTTATGACGGGGTATAATACGAGCAAATGGTTGCTCGGGGCCATCAGTCAGAGTAACCAAAACACGACGCTCCTCAATGACTGCAGTGTGTCTAGCACAGACAGGATCAATGATTTTTTTGTTCAGGGTCCACAGCTTGTCCCATTCCATGAGATTGAGATTTTTGGAAGCCCCCTGCAGCAAAGTTTATAGAATTATGTATTTAAGGGAAAGAAATATAAAACAAGTACACTATGACTCATTTAAACCTCAATTATAAGAGAGGTTAAATGATTGCAGAATATAACAAAGAATTCAACACACCTGTTCAAGTATGAACTGAATTAGAGCCTCAATCTTCAGTCCTCTACGGACAATACCTTGCACAGTGGGGAAACGAGGATCATCCCAGCCATCCACTTTTCCATTTTGAACAAACCAGAGTAGCTTACGCTTGCTAAGAAGAGTATAGACCATATTCAGTCGACTAAATTCATATATGTGGACTTTTCTTAATCCCATATCCTGTTGAATCCTATGATATTGAGCATTGCGATCATGATATTCACTAGACCTAAGAGCATGTGAGATACCTTCCACAGAATCAACATATGGACAGGCAAAATCATAGGTCGGGTAAACCTTATAGACGGACCCAATCCTATGATGAGGCATTGGATTGCATCTGTAGTAAACAGGGTCTCGCAAGGATTTGTTTGGATCCTGCATATCCAGCTTGCCTCTAACACAGCACATTAAACCCCTTTCAGATCCTGCAATCATTTCCTTCCACAACTCCAGATTCTGCTCCACACTGCTATTCCTGCATTTAGACTCTATCCCATCCATTCTTTCTTTCTGCATTTGCTCACGTGGAGTATCATCGATATATGCTTTACCTTCGCGGATTAAATCCTCTGCCATTTCCATCAACTTAGGAAAATAATCAGAAGTATATGTAACAGAATCATAAACAACACCTAAAGTCTCGATATCCTTGAGAAGATTCTCAACAAATTCATTACTCTCCTTGGCTGGGTTTGTGTCATCAAAGCGCACTATTAGCTTGCCTTTATACTTTTCAGCAAAATATTTGTTCAGCAAAGCTGCTTTTGAATGTCCGATATGAAGAAATCCACTCGGCTCTGGAGCAAACCTCACACAAACTTTACCAACTTCAGCTTCTGGAAGATCTATTTCTGGTCGGCTAGAAGCTTTGGTGTCACCACTAGTGCTCTTTGATTCAATTCGAGATTCTTGGTCTTTCAATTTCGCACTCACTGGCTTTCCTGGGCCTTTTTTCCCAACATATGCTTCCAAGATTTCACTCAGAGCACTGAATTCAGAGCTTATTGAGTTGTACCAACGCACCAAATTTTGGTATTTTTTGTTGGACTTTCTCAAGCTCTCCCACCTCAAGCCAATGCCTAGAACAGAAAACCCATTCGCAAAATTAAATATACATATATACATATGGATGCACAGTAACTAAAACGATCTCAAAACAATTACTGTTTCAGATTATGTAAAGTATAATCTCAATCCAAAGCAATGAAACATACAGTGAGCATTCTATAAGCAACATGTATATTTAAAGTCAAAAAACAGTGCTCAACCAAAACTTAGGAGTATATCTTGTACAATTGTACGTACTACGTAGGTCGTATCAAATGTCGCTTCCGTCCTTGGTCAAGAACTTCAGAATTGGAATTTGAAAGAGCTTACTAACAAGCAGGGTAAAAATGGAGTAACGGACATGATAAAACTATAAATAGATACAAGATAATAACCAAAAGTTATGCTTCTACAATTGGTCCACAAGAAGCTAAATGTCACTCAATTATGGATCAATCGAATGAATACAAGTTCTCAATGTTTTGTTTTTCATTCCTTTGAGTTTTGAAAAGGTGCATATACTATGTTAAAATCAAGGGCAAAGGCTGCAAAATTAGTCAAGAACACAACTTGAACTTGACATAGATGAAAACATCTTATAGGACACTCAGCTAATTGTATAGAAATGTAGAATAGTAATATAAGCTTAAGAAACATGATAGTTCTTGTTGCTAAAGTTTTCCATCAAGACTTTCTGTACATATTACTGAATCCAGAGAGAAGTCCAGAAATTCACTGTTATATCAAGTGCGGTGCAGGCAACAAAGGTAGTAATTATACAGTTATACCAATTTCAGATCACTTTAAGCAACTTCCATAAACAAGATACATCATAATCAGGAGGTAGATACTCAATGTCTAAATTAAGTCCTACACATTAAGACTAAACATAAAACACACGCTGCTTTCAAAGATTCAAAGAAGATAGATATAGGAAATCATCTTCAAATAAATCATACTCAACCTAATTACACAGGAAGGTCATAGCAATTGAGGTAACAAATAGAAAGACACGTGTCAACATTTAAGTGTACAGTAAGCACACAAACAACACATGTTAATGTCACTACCTGCAAGAGCAGCCCATAATGAGATGTCAGCAATGGACACATCATGACCAATCAATAAGGTGTTAGTTGATAAGTAGGTATCCAGATAGCTACACCCAGTTTCAAACTCAGATCCTTTGCCAAGAATGGGTAAATAATCCAACCATTGATCAATCTGTAGAAAATACAAACAGCATCAGAAACACAACTTAAGCTAAAGCACCTAGTGCCCCCAATTCCAGATATGCATAGAAAGAAATAATGGAGAAACCTGTGCAGCCTCATATGGATCCTTTCCATAAAGATTCAATTCACTCGCAACTCTGCCAATATGTCGCAAAAGAACGAGTGCTCCACTGAGCTTCAGCCTATTGTAACAGTCGAGAAACAGTTAAAAAGGAGTTTTTGGCAGCTATTAAAGATATTTTGAGTGCATTTTCCGTGAAGGATATATATGCAACATAACTATAAATCATCAGCAAAAAGAATCAGGTACAATGTATAAGCTCAGGAAAAAAATTTGTTTTGTGACTCCCAATTATTCCATGGTAAGGACACATGCTAATGTCAAGTACAAGAAACAGATACATATATGCTAGTCCAAAGCCAAAAGATGCTGCTATGGTGCCACCACAATGTCACAAGGAGTGAGGTACACCAAAGCCACAGGGTACCTAGAGACTAACCACAAGGTGAAGGCATCCAATGATTCAATGAAGATCATTGTGAAGGAGATGTTTTTAAGTGTTTTCCCCCCGCTACTGAAGGAATCTATTTTTTACATATTGTTTTCACAACAGTATATTGAATCAATACTTTAACTAATTACCCTGGCAGTTTTACAACAGGATGATTAGCTATTAAGCATCATAAAAAGATTTCACGACGGTGAATGTTGTCAAACATGGTCTTTTGGCTAAGGAAAAATCATGGTATAAAATATATGCTGGATGCTCAAAAGGGTTATTACAAAGTGTGAGTAATACCCTTACCATCCCATGTGAAAGTGTGAAACCTCTGTGCAAACCTAGTGGTAGCAAAAGGACTAGTAGCGCCTCCATTGAGTCTAGCGTAGGAGTTAATTAGATCTGGTTAATTTGATTGTTCACGCGCATCTAGTGTAATATAGGGGGTGTTTGGTTGGGTGTTTTACAATGGAATGGAATGGATTTGATACCATTCCATTGTTTGGTTGGGCTTTTTTGGAGTAGAGTATCATACCCATGGGGATCTAAATGTCTAATTCTACCCCAACCCCCTTCAATTCCATACCCTCCTTCCCCTCTAAGATTCAAACTCCATACCCATGGGTATCAAACCCTAGTTTGAGATAGGAGTAGGAAAGCTCAACCTACCATAGTCAACCACCTTTGTTTATGTTTTCCAGCTTTGACCTTGCCACCATCACCTCAACCCCACCGCCAGCCCAACCTCGGCACTTCCACCACCACCTTCGAAATTTGGGTCGAACTTCCACCACCACCTTCGAAATAGTCTAAATTGGCTCAAAATTTGGTCAAACTTGGCTTCAGATTGGGTCAAACTTGGCTTCAAATTGGGTCGAAATAGGTGTTCTAGGGATTAGGGCTTGAATTTTGATTTAGAAATTTAGGGATTTGGGGTGCGAAATTTTGATAATACTGGTAATGCGAAAGTGGTCTCATGGTGGCGGTGGTGTGAAGGTGTTCTAATGATGGTGAACACGATAGTGCAAAGGTCAAAAGGTGGTTTGGTGGTATGGGTGAATATGATGACCGATGGTTAGAGTGAACCAAACAAATGGAATGGATACATAATTCACTCTTAAATCATACCAAACAGTTTTAGTTTGGTATGGAATATCGAATTCATTCCACTCTACTATCAATATCCATTCCGAGCAATCAGGTCCTTAGCTTGTTTAGTTCCTTTAATTTAATGCTCATAATTTGTTAATTGGAGCCATAAGATGTCCATTATTCCACCATTTGTCAAATCATAATTGCTTCTTTACTGATTCTAGTTCTTATTTGCTGGCTCTCCTTCAAGATCATTTCTGATTTGCGAGGTTAGGCTTAGTTATTTTCTTATAGGATTTAGCTAACTGAAATTGACGCAAACACATTGGTTTAGCTTAACCTAAGAAACTTTAAGGTCGCAAATACAAATTCAAAATTAATCTCTTGATAACATAAATTATCTTTCAGATAAAATGTAAATGCAATCGAAAACATTTCACATTATATTACTCCACCTAAATCACATTCATAATTATAGTATAATGCATCAAAATTGAAAAAATATCGATCTAATTCATCGCTAGCATAAACCTAAATAAGTAAGTAAAAAAAAAAAATCACAACTACAAAACAAAAGAAAAGTTAAACAAATTGAAATTGAGAAAAAATAAAATAAATGAAAATGAAATTACCCATTCGAGAAGACGAACTGAGGAGTAGAATCAGAGGAAAGAGATGAATCCAAAGAGAGAGAAATTCCAGCGATTTTAGCAGCGGAAATTACTGATAATGGAGGATTATCAGCTGCAAACAACAGCTTAATCTCCATTATTATGTATTCTTCAACGGAAAATTAAATTGCAAATGAATTAAATAACAATTTTGAAATTGAGATGAAAAAACCCTAATTAGGGTTTTAGATAAAATCAAAGAAGAAGAAAAGAATTGTTTGTAACTTATTGGAGTTGGAAAGGGAGAGAAATACCCCAATATGTATTAATCTACAGTTAAACTGAGAAGTAAAAGGAGATGGAAGAAGGCTCGTTGTTTTTGTTTAGATGGTGGGCGATGATGGTTCAAGGTTTTGTACCCTATCAATGGGTTTTGATGTTTTTAGCCCAATATAATAAAAGTGGGTTTTTGGTGAGTTCAAATCTACATTTTCTTTTCTTGCTTTTTAGTTTTTACTTTTCTACGGTATAATTGCGGATTATCATCTAAAATTTAGACTTGTATAGCTTTTGTTTTCGGGGGAATATAATCCATTTGTAAACAATGTAATTACTTTTAAATAATATAAATACCTTTGAATGATATTGTAAATACCAAAAATTTATTAAAGTGTCAAAATTAAAATAAATAAATTATTTGAGTTAAATAAAATAAATATCTGTTCAATTTAATTAATTTAGCCCTTTAAATTAAATATCCAAATTAATTAATTAATTTGGGTCACAATTAATATATTTGGGCCGATTATATTATTAGTTCAAATAAAATGTTTATTGGGCCAAAAAGACTACAAAACTTCTAAGTTATCAGAAAAATCCAAGCCCACATCTCCGGGTCCAAGATGGAGGTCAAACTCTCCTATAAATACCCATTATCACCTCAAGAGAGGGGAGGAGGAATCTATTGGAAAAAAAAGTCAATAAAAGACATTCCAAAGAATTTACAAAACTTTCCCTATCAGCAATCAATAAGCACTACAAAATTTGTGCCGATTGTTCGGGGATATTCAAACACATTCAAAGTGACATTGAAGCTGGTCAACCCTCACTCAAATTTGCTTGACAATAGCAGGTGTCATCTTTGGTTGACGTCGACAGGTGTCACCTTTGGTTGACGTCAGCAACTGTTAAATTTGGTTAACGTCGACAAGTGTCATCCTAGCAGTGGAACAGAATCAGAATACTTAGTTTATTTTCTATAAACTGTTTACAGAGATTATACCCATATCCAAATTATTAATAAAATATAATTGGTTTACTTAATTGCTTGTTATTGACTTTGACTTGAAATTTAGTAGCAACAGATACAATTATATTTTAACTGATATAATCTATTTTTTAATAATATATTCAATTTGAATGATATACTTTTTTTTTTACTTGTACATTATTTTTTTAACACCTTTTAATAAATTATAAAAATTATATATTTGAAAAGTGTAAATTGGAACGAATTAAACAAAATCTCATACGACTACGTTTTTCATTACGTATAAAACACGAAAGTAAGTTCAAGTTGCAGTACTGAAAACCCTAATGTAACTTGCAACTGATGGAGTAATTAGCTTTTACGTATCATAAAAATATGTTAGATGCACGATTCATATAAATTTTTCTACACATGTAAAAGCTAAATCTACACTATTGTGTGTTTGTGTACAAAATTTTCAACGAATATCTATCTTTATTATATTTATTTTATTTACACTAATAAACCAATAATGTTCCCTTCAAACCTCTAACTTGGTTGAAAAATTACGCCAAACATGCTTTTGCCCAAAATCCGACAACCTAAACATTAATCTAATCGTCCTGTATTACGTTAGAATGTTAGGTTCTTACAACATTAGAGTTAAACCAACAAAGTTAATAATACCGAAATTAATGTCTTAGACAAATGCCCTTTCCCATTCCTCTTTCTTTTAAAAAGCAACACATTTTCTTCTCTCTTAATAACAAAATAAATTCCCTTACAATGGAAGAGTATGCATTTCTCTCTCAATTTAATCCCTTTATTTATTCATTAAATTAATCAAAAAATTAATTTATTAATTTTAATATGAAAATCTAACCACATTATTACTCTGAATTATTGCAGATCGGACTTCTACCCAGATCGCACCAACCAACGCCCCTCCACCACCACCACCTCCGCCTCATACTCCACCACAAGCGTCCACGTCACCGCACTCGACGGTCTAGTAAACGTAAACTCCCTATTCACAATCGCCGTATTCGTAGGTCTTTCGCTAACCACTCCAGGTCAACGCAGCCTGGAGGATCGCTCATCATGCGACGCTGGAATCGACATCGCAAGAAAACTACTAGTATTCGAAGTCGTATCATTCAGCTTCTTTCTATTCTCGTCACTCGTAGCACAGGGACTTAAGTTGGCGATTAATATTTTAAACAGCAAAGATGTTGATGAAGTATTTCGAGCTCATATAAATACAAAGGTTTTGAGAGTAGGAATGTTGGGTTCAGCAGTGGGAAGTGTGATGGGGTGTTTGTTTTTAATGTTGTCTATGATTAATGTTATTCAAATACGGTTGGGTGTTTTGAGTTGTGGGAGTTCTTCTTCTGGTCATGCTGTTGCTGCTTTGATTGTTCTTGTTACTTCTGCTCTTTTGGTCTATATTTCTACTGCTCTCTATGCTTTTATGCATTGATCCATTGAAATTGCCTTTTCGGTTTTTTTAGGTTGTATAAATTTTTTGTTGAGGAATGTCAATGGAATGAATTTGCTCTATTTTTTTTTTGTAATGTGTGTTTTTATTTGGATTCATTTTGCTCTCATGTTTAATTGGCTTATTTTGGTTTATGTTGATTTTGCGGTCTCATTATTGATTAAGTTTAACCCATGACCCTTGGAGTAGTGGACAATTTCCTTTGAGTTGTGTTCGATTGAAGCTCGAATTGGATAGTCGTGACTTGCGAGTAATGATGGAGCATTCATTTCACAATTACTAGCAATGTTCCACTTATGTGGTTTAAGGTTTGAGTTAGTGCTATTTGTTAAACTTGTTATCTTATTCTTATACGATCAGTCCGAATTTGATATCCACAGGCCTGGGATTGCAAAACCAACAGCTATAAGTGAAGCTTTGTAAAATTAAGGCAAGTTGTGATATGACTACCTTGTTTATTTGTTTATTTTGTGCTCTGGGATTTATTGATCATGGTATGAAAATGTTGTTTGGAATCACGTTCGGAATCACAAGAATAAGTGCAAAGCACGCTCTTGTGAATCTTGTGTCTAGTGTCTAGTGTCGTCGATAATTCAGGGATAATTTCTTTTGTGCTTGGGGATTTATTGATCATGGTATAAAATGTTGTCCGGAATCACAAGACTAAGTGCAAAGCGCACTTAGTGGAATCTTGTACCTAGTGTTGTTGATCATTCGTTCAATCTGAAAATATATCACACAATATATTTTCCTTATTTCCTTACCTTCGCTTCGACAAAAGGTTGTTACTTGATAAGTGGATAGGTGGTCCGTGGTCCGTGGTCCTGAACACTTACTCCCAAGCAACTTGTTAATTGATGTGGAGTCTGGTACCATCTATATATCAGTAGGTATTACTGGGTTTTGAAGTGTAAATAAAGTTTACAAGTCTATAATTTTAGCTTTTCCCCTTCATTTATACTTGCAAGAGAACTTTACTTCCTTCATAATTATCATACCAAGTTCAATTTTTTTATAGGGTTCTCTTGGAATTAGGAACCTGAGAAACTTACAAATGATCAGTTTTCTAAGGCAAGTATATGCAATACCAAATCGAACTTTTACCATGCAAGTTGTGAGCAGTTCTAGCTTTGAATCTGGAAAAATGACATTGACATCTTAGATTTATAGCAATGCCAATAGAATGAGTAACCAAATTTTGTGGAATATGATCATTCTTATCTGTCATGATTCGTAGCTTTGCCTGAGGATGATAATTCTTATTTGAATTCCTGTATTTCATATGGTCTATGGAGAAATATAAGAAATGAATACAGGAAGAATTAGTTGTAATGGAAGTTAAAAGAAGCATTGTTAGGTAATCAACATGCTGAATTATATCTTCCACACGCCCACACCTTCTTGCAGGATGATTAGGGAGCTCCTCCATATCCTTTAACACTGTATGTGTTGAGTCGTTCCTGCTGCAGCATTGCACATCCCCTTTTCTCACGCTGCAACTGTGTTGTCGTCAATTCGTGTATCTTTCTCTCGTGAAGGCCATTGAAGCACAAATTGATTCCTAATTTCTGATCTTTGGAACAATAGCAATATACTAGAGGTTTGTTGTCGACATAATCACATAATCCCCACTAGGAAGTACCAACAACGCAGGCATAATAACTACCAAAGTTCTAAGCAATTGTTACTTGCAAAGTTGCAAATTGCTAAAATTGGTAGTGCATAAAGTTGATAATCATCAGATTCTATCGCAATCTCCATGCAACATTGACTTCACCCTTCGTAAGAGAGAAATGTAAACCATACAAGAAACTGTTCTGATGCCTTACTTGCTCAAGCAAGCGAGAAGTGAGCTTCAACAACCCAATGTCCAGAAAAACAAGATGGAGCCCGAGACAGCCTTTCAAAAGCCGAAAAATGAACGCTATAATTCACAATTTTTGGGATTTCCAGGATCCAAAAGAAAAGTACCCATAAATTTGGCTAGGTGCCTGCATAGTAAAAATAGGAACCATGGTAAACTAACCGAGGTCATCAAAAGGGTACGTAATAAGAACGTTACTAGAGAGTGAAATTTTTTTTTTCTCTTCTTCAAAATTATCTTCGAAAGAAGGATGATAACAAGTTTTTAAAGGCCGAAACCGATCGTAGGGAATCATTTAGTGACCCATAACACGTGGTAAAAAAAGCGAAGAAAACAAGACGGGGTCTAGGACAAACTCTCCGGAGGCATGAAACAATTGCTATGGTTAACAACTTTTTGAGGTTTTGCGGTCTAGGGAAAAAAATTGCTGAAGTTTTTTTCAAGATGTATGTATGGTAAAAATATGAACTTACACCATGTGATTTGGAGCGAAAAGGCAACGTCTCGGGAGAGCGAAAAATTGTTGTTCCCGGGCTCCGTTTCATCTTCTAAAAAATCCTCGAAAAAGGGATCATAACAAGTTTTTTAGAGGCTGAAATCAATCGTGGGGATTGAAGTCCCAATGTGGCATATAGCACGTGGTAAAAAATAAAAGGCCTGAAAAAAAAAACAGAGCTAAGGACGACCCCTCTAGAGGCTACTATTCACAGTTTTTGGAGGTTCCGGAGTATCGGGAAAAATATTGCCGAAAATTTTGCATGATGCCCGTATGGTCAAAGTATGAACCCAGATCAGGTGATTTGGGGTAAAAAGGCCATAAGGACGTCCTGAGAGAGCGAAAAGTAGTTGTTCTCGTACTATGTTCTATCTTCTAAAAAATCCTTGAAAGACGGATGATAATAAGTTTTTAAAGGCTGGAACTGATGGTTAGGAGTCATGAGTCGTCCATAGCACGTGGTAAAAAAATAGGGCGGAAAAAGACAAAGTCCACGATGGACCTTCTACAAGCGTAAAACGAAGGTTATTATTCACGGTTTTTTGAGATTTTGGGATGCCGAAAAAAAATTGTTGAAAATTTTACAAGATACCTGTATGGTAGAAATATGAATCCAAACTATGTAATTTGGGGTGAAAAGGACATAAGAACGTATCTGAAGAGCGAAAAAGCAATTGTTCCTAGGCTCCATCTTAACTTCAGAAAAATCCTCGAAAGAGGGATGGTAACAAGTTTTATATGTTGAAAACCAATGAAGGGGAGTCCTGAGATGGCCTACAACAAATAACAAAAAAAAAACTGTGCCAAAAAAAAGTCGGCCCCTCCGGATGGCCTAAAATGAAGTTTCGGGCCCTGAAAATATCTGACGAAAATTTTACACGATGCTCAAAATATGAACCCAAAACATATTATTCATAGTTTTTTGAGGTTCTGGGCAGGGATGGCAACGGGTCAGACTCGGATCGGACTATGTAGGATTCGACTCCACATCCGATTGTAGTCGAATTATTTAAACGGAGTCGGAGGCAGTTTTTTTCATGGCGGAGTCGGAGCGGATTTTATTCTCTCGGATTTAAGCGGAGGCAGTCGGAGTCAGAGTGGAGTGATTGCCAACTCTAATGATAAGTTGATAACCATTTAATAGCGGGTAGCGACCATATATGTATATAATTAGTTATATTAACACATAAATTATAGTTTTATTAGTTTAGTAGAAATGATGATAATGATAATGATAATAAAATTAATGATAATAATTATTATACCTAATAAGTAGAGAAATAAAAGGCGGAGTCAGAGTCGGAGTCGGAGATTTGGCAAAGTCGGATTTATTGTCGGATAACTCGGATTATTTTTAGCATCCGACTACGACTCCGACTTAAACTCGGAGTCGGATTTTTTTGGCGGAGGTGGAAGCAGATTATTTTGAGGCGGATTATTTCCTTGGGTCGGAGCGGAGTAGGGTCGGACTCGGCCTGAATTGCCATCCTAAGTTCTGGGGCTGAAAATATTTGCAGAAAATTTTACACGATGCTCGTATGGTCAAAATATGAACCCCAAACATGTTATTTGAGGTGAAAAGACCATCAGAGTGCACCGGGAGAACGAAAAAGATATTGTTCTTCGGCTTTATCTTATCATCTGAAAAATCCTCGAAAGAGAGGTGGTAAGAAGTTTTTAAAGACTTCAAATGACTATAGGGGATTCTTTAGAAAGCCCATAAAACGTGGTTAAAAAAACAAGACGAAAAAAAGACGAAGCCCGGGATGTCCCATTCGAAGGCCCAAAATGAAGACAATTAAGTCTATTATCTACAGTTTTTAGAGATTCCAGAGTCTCCGAAAAAAATTGTCGAAAGTTTTACAAAATATCTACATGGTCAAAATATAAAACCTAACCTGGAAAAACTATAAAAATATTTTGAAAGAATGAAAAAGCTATTTTTCCCGGACTCGGTCTTATCTTCCGTTTTGTTATGTAGTGCCAACTCTTCAAATCCTAGTCCTAATAGATTTTTGGAAAGCCCGCGGGTTAAAAGGGTTAAAGCCTTAAGCCTACTAGCCTTAGCCAAACCAAGCAAAGGTCGGTTAGTAGTTGAGTTTACATCTCGTTTGTTAGTTATTCTTCTTCGTTATTTTTCCCATCGATTTAATACTTCTTAAAAAAATTTCGCCCTAATTGTTTTACCGTTGCAAACTGACGATCGTCAATTCTATCTTTTCTTCAACGATCTCTTTGATTTCTTTTAAAGGTTAGTTAATCTTACTTCTTAATTAGGTTTCCAAATATCGTAATTGAAATTTGTTCATGTTGTTATAAGTCGTGAATTGTTTGATTATTGAATTGATTTGATTGAAGCATTACTATATTATTGGATTGATTAATTGAAGCATTACTATATTAATAGGTTAATTTGGCTGAACTTGGAATTAATAATGACTTAAATTTTCCCAATTTGATTGATTTTTCTTCGTTAGGGTTTTGATTTTGTGATGTTTGTGTGCAGCGAAGCAAACCCTAATTCTGGGTTTCCGCATATCGTCTCATAATGACAGTTAGATTTGCTCAACAGTCAACCAATGCAAGGGTTCTAATTTCTAAGTAGTTTATTGTATACTTTATGTCATGATTCTTTGAACTGTGATAATGATTGTATTATCTGTTGGCTGCTTTGTTTTATTTGGTAAGTAATTTTGTTTGGTTTTTTATTTTGCGGTTAAGCTCAGATAAACTGTGGATGTGAAATTTGATGCCATTATCTCAATACGAATCTGATGTTTCGATGGTTTCGATTGTAGGTGGTGAGGCAAGGTAAATTAAATAATCAGGAATTTTGAGTCTGTCACCTTTTGCGGAGCCACTTGATCTCTACAATGGGGGAATTACAGGAAGTGAAATCTAAGTCGAGGAAGGAAGAGCTAGTTTCGAAGGAGGAATTGAAACGGAGCCGTGGGCGTGAGCTTGAGAATGGAAGGGACAAGGATAGGGATAAGGAAAGGAATGGGGAAAAGGACAGGAGGAGAGATAGGGAGAGTAGACGTTCAGAGAGAGAAAGGAGTGTCGATGATAAGTATAGGGAGCGGGATAGAGAAAAGAACAAGGATAAACACAGGGACAGGGAGAAGGAGCGGAAGAGAGACCGGGAGGACAGGGAAGGAGATAAAGAAAGGGAGAGGGACAGGGAGAAGGCGAAAGATAAAGAACGGGAGGAAAGAGAAAGGGAGAGGGAGAAAGAAAGAGAAAGAGAGAGAGAGCGTGAGAAAGAAAGGGAACGGGAGAGGGAGAGAAGGGAAAGAGAAAGGGAGAAAGAAAAGGAAAGAGAACGCGCTAGGAGAGAACGAGAGCGTGAAAGGGAGAGGGAGAGGGAGAGGGAGAGGGAGGAAAGAGAGAAGGAGAAGGAAAGGTTGAGGAGGCGTCGTGAAGCAGATAGTGATGACAGTGGCGATGATAGGAGGGACAGAGATAGGAAACGGCGAAGGAGAGATGATGATCACAAGGAGAGAGACCGAGAAAGGAGCAAATCAAGAGATCCAGAGAAGAATAAATTACAGAGGCACAGGGGTGATAGTGTGGACAGCCAAAGAAAGAAGAGTGAAGATGAGCCTGACAGAAATGAGGAGAAACTGGAGACAATAGAACATGACATGGAAGAAGAACAAAGAAAACTGGATGAAGAAATGGAAAAACGGAGGAGGAGAGTTCAGGAATGGCAGGAGTTGAGAAGGAAAAAGGAAGAAGAGGAAAGACAACAGATGGGGGAGTCGAATGCTGAAGAACCTAAAGCGGGTAAAAATTGGACATTAGAAGGTGAATCTGATGATGATGAAGCTGCCTCTGAGGGAAAAGAAGAAGCAGATATGGATGTGGATGGAGTTTCTAAACCGTCAACTGATGGTGGAGATGTCATGGCGGTTGATTCTGAGGATGGAAATGTGGTTCCAAATGGTGCTGCCTCAACTGAGGAGGAGGAAATTGATCCTCTGGATGCTTTTATGAACTCAATGGTCCTACCTGAAGTTCAGAAGCTGAATAGTACTGAGCATACGGAATCGAATGGCCAGGATACAATTTTAGAACAAACCACTGGGGGAGTGTCTAAGAAAACCTCAAAGACATCCCTTGGCAGAATAATGCCCGAGGAGGATTCAGATTCTGATTTTATGGACGAAGAGTATGGTGAAACAGATGACGAAGAGGGCGACGAAGAGTTTCAAAAAAGGGTTAAAAAAACTAAAGCTGAAAAATTATCCCTAGTTGATCATTCAAAGATTGATTACCCCAACTTTAGGAAGAACTTTTACATGGAAGTTAAGGAAATCGGGAGGATGACACCTGAGGAAGTTGCAGCTTACAGGAAAAAGTTGGAGCTGAAGGTTCATGGAAAAGACGTGCCAAAGCCCATCATAACTTGGCATCAAACTGGTTTATCAACGAGAATTTTGGACGTGATACGAAAAATGAATTTTGAGAAACCAATGGCAATCCAAGCTCAGGCTTTTCCTGTGATTATGAGTGGTCGAGATTGCATTGGTATTGCAAAAACTGGCTCGGGAAAGACCTTGGCTTTTGTGTTGCCCATGTTGAGGCATATAAAGGACCAGCCACCTTTGATGTCCGGAGATGGTCCAATAGGGCTTATTATGGCCCCGACTAGAGAGCTGGTTCAGCAAATACACAGCGACATTAAGAAGTTTGCCAAAGTAATGAATTTTACTTGTGTTCCTGTTTTTGGTGGTTCTGGTGTTGCAAAGCAAATAGGTGATCTGAAGAAGGGAGCTGAGATTGTTGTATGCACCCCTGGTAGAATGATAGATGTACTTTGTACCAGTAGTGGAAAAATTACAAATCTTAGAAGAGTTACTTTTTTGGTTGTGGATGAAGCGGACAGGATGTTTGACTTAGGGTTTGAACCTCAGATAACAAGAATTGTCCAGAATATAAGACCAGACCGCCAAACTGTACTGTTTTCTGCTACATTTCCTCGTCAGGTTGAGGTTTTGGCGAAAAAGGTTCTGAATAAACCTGTGGAAATCCAAGTCGGTGGGAGAAGTGTTGTCAACAGAGACATAACCCAAATGGTTGAAGTAAGGCCTGAAAGTGAGAGGTTTCTCAGGTTATTGGAACTTCTTGGGGAGTGGTACGAGAAGGGAAAGATTCTGGTCTTTGTCCAGACAAAAGATAAATGTGACACTTTGTTCAAGGATTTACTCAAGAGTGGTTATCCTTGCCTCTCTCTCCATGGAGGAAAAGATCAGGGGGATCGGGAGTCCACCCTTGCTGACTTTAAGAGTAATGTCTGCAATTTGTTGGTTTCTACGAGCCTTGCTGCTAGAGGTTTGGACGTAAAAGACCTTGAGCTAGTTGTTAATTTTGATGTCCCTAACCACTACGAGGACTATGTCCATCGTGTTGGCAGGACAGGTCGTGCTGGCCGTAGGGGCTGTGCTATTACTTTTATTTCAGAAGACGAGGCCAAATATGCTCCTGACCTTTTATTAGCTTTCAAATATTCCGAGCAGCCTGTTCCTCAGGACTTGATAGCACTTGCTAGTGGATTTGCAGTGAAGGTGAAACAGGGAATTGAGCAGAACCATGGTTCTGGTTTTGGTGGAGTGGGGTACAAGTTTGATGAACAGGAGGATGAAGCACGGAAAGCTGCAAAGAGAGCGCAGGCAAAAGAATATGGTTATGAATATGACAAGTCAGACTCAGAGGACGAAGATGAAGAAGTCCGCAAAAGGACGGATGTTTCAGTACCAAACTATGATTTCAGTATCCCAAGTCAAGTAGATAACTCAGGGCTTCCTACATCAGCGCAGAACACATTGGGCACAGTGCCTGCGTCTATTCTGTCCACTAATGTTGATGATCCTGCTAGGGCTAATGCGATTGCTGCAGCATATAAGTTACACCATAACATAGCTAAGCTGCAACAAGATGCAATGCCTGAGCATTATGAGGCAGAGCTTGAGATCAACGATTTCCCACAGAATGCTCGCTGGAAGGTGACCCATAAGGAGACTTTGGGTCCCATATCTGAATGGACTGGAGCTGCCATTACAACCAGGGGACAGTACCACCCTCCTGGAAAGATCATAGGCCCCGGTGAACGCAAACTTTATCTGTTTATTGAGGGACGTTCGGAGCATTCAGTCAAGACAGCCAAAGCAGAATTGAAGAAAGTTTTGGAGGATATTACAGCACAAGCTATCTCTCTTCCAGGTGGTACCCAACCAGGCAGGTATTCTATTGTCTGATTACCAGTCTTACTTGTGCTGGATCTCACATTGGTTATCTTGAGGTTGGAATCACTATTAGATGCTGCTGGTGTAACTTCCTTTTGTTTACTATATACTTTGCTCATCTTTTGCTTGATTTTGTAACATTAGATCTGCTTTATTTACTGCTTTTGTTGTGACAGAGGATGCTGTTCTAGAGTAATGATGCTTTATTCTGATATGTTGTTTATCTTGTTGCCTGAAATTTGCTCGTCACAATTAGAATTATATAGAGATGCATCTCAGACTAGAGGTTGAGCCTTGATGTTCTTGTACAGATGGAGCTACGAAGATATTCTCCTTCTATTCGTTTTCTCAAATATATATATTTTAATTCACTAATTTGAGTAAACAGTTAGCATTTGATATATATGTTGAACCTCTGGTAGTTTGTGCCTCTTTTGATCAATTTCGTGTTTTTTTTTCCCGTCTTCTTTTCCATCTTTGACCTGAGCTCGAGGGAGGAATGGAGTATACAGATACTATTCATCATGAAGGAGCCTACTTGTTTGCTTGCACTACTTCTGGAGGCTTCAGAAAAGCGATTTGGGTACTTTGCATTCTGCCTCAAGCCTTGAATTGTGTTGGGTCTCATTTGACTTGATCTTCTTGATAATGGATGAGGTGAAAACTCATTTGTTTCTTTGCTGATTGTAGGTCAAAAATTCAGAAAACCAGAAGCTCTTTCTTTGCTTTGCTTTGCTTATATATAAGTGGTGGTGCGATTGTTTCCCACAGGAAGATAGATTTATAGCCCCAATACAATGTGGGCAGAATGCATAGTGATTATTTTTTTATTTATTTGGTAAATTGCATAGTGATTAATTAGTTTGACGCTGCCTACTGATCAGGCGTAATTAAGAATTTGATGTGTTTTCGGAGCATGATGAGGATGATGAGTTTAGATTGGTATGGAATATCAAACTGGTTTAGACAAATTCGCCTACTTTTCAGGCATGATTAAGATTTTTTGTGTTTTTGGAGCGTGACAAGGATGATGAGTTTAGAGATCAGTATGGACTAGTGAATTAGTTTAGACTGATGAGTGATGACACATTGACCCTACATCAAAATATAGGGCAGTAAATAATTTGTTAACATTAGAGAGAGCTCACAAGTTGATGGGCTGAATGCACTCGCTGAGCTTGGCAGACAGACAGGGCTTTGACTGAGCCAATTCTAAATTGTATCTACCCTTTCAGGCCTCTGCAATGAACCAAACGATCCTCATCAACCCGAGAACTCTTAACTCTTTTGCATGTGGATGGGAATCTTGGGTAAACATAGTTGCCCCTTTTGCATGTAAAGTCGTTTGACTTCTGTTTAAATCCAACAACTAACTTTCAATTGTTATGGAACCAAAAATCATATAAAAATTATACTCATGTAACAATTCAGTATTAAAGGATCATAAAAATTTTACTTCTGTAATTGATTATTGATGGCCTATGACCATATGAATTTCTTGTTGCTAATTGTTGATTGCTAATCCTCTATTGTTATATTTAACCTCTATGGGCTTTGTTCAATGTCACATCATCAAAAGGACAAATTTCTCATAAACAAACCCTTAACCAACATCAGACAAACCCCATGGGGATTTATGTTTGAGATCTTATATTTTACACATCATTTTCATTTTTTTTATTTATGATTTAACGCAAACCTCTAATTTATTTTGTTTTTATGTTAACATTGGTCTTCACCCAAAATGTCACCTCTAACAACACAAACCTTTTCTTATTTTCAAACTCCATGAGACATGAGTAACAATAAGGAGTTTGTTTATGAACCTTAAAAAATGAGAACAAACTCATAGCGAATGAGTTGGGATACTCTAATACATGTCTATATATGAAATAAATTAAATGTAAATAGCTATTGTAAAACATCCGAAGTTAATATATTTAGGAGGGAATTCAAAAAAGGACAGCTAATCTAGTGACTTCTAATTTGGTACAAAGTATATAAAAATAATTAGATTTTTGATCCTACGTATTATGCGGAGTAGTTGGTTTCTAAAAGTACTAATATACCTATAATAACATTTAACTGGTCACTTCTCAATATAATAACCTCTTCGGGAAACCAGAATATTCATCCATATTTGTAGGTATTTATTTAAAAATGATATGATTGTCAATTTAGCTCTAGTGTATAACCAACAATGCCCTATTCAAAATTTCAAACGTTCTATTTTAGAGATTGTCTCCTCTAAGGGAGATGATCCATTATATGTATTGTCCTTGACATTATTGTGATTATATATAGAGTTTGGATTGAAAGTAGATGAAATTAATAAGGTTGACAAATGATTTTGACATCTTTTGCTAGTAAATTTGTAACTTGTAAGATCTGAAAGCAATGCATTTGAAAGCTACATGATCATAGAAATGAGGTAGAAATGTTCCCTGTGGTGGTGTGGCCTATACTCAAATACTCACAGCTCATGTTACGGGTACAAGTTCTCATTTCAATTTATACTATTGAAAGCAAGTTATAGATATAGATAGATCTCCTTGAAAGCAATTAGGCTCATGGAGGCATAGATTAACGTTTACACGAAGATATTATCATACAACAATTTTGGTAATGCATAAGCCACAAACAAGTAAGCACAGCAATCCCATGTATGTTACGGTGTGTCGACGAAATGTGCAATGTGCTTGCAGGCGCAAGCAATCTTGTTGCACAGCATTCTTGTAGGTTCAAGCCTTTACACATCATCTAGGAGAAAATTGCATGGTTAACGAACTGTTCGCTATAGTGCTAAACCATGTGATTATCATTGTGTTTGAAGGTAAGATACAGTCTTGGGAAGAAGGAAGTTGTAAAGATTAATCTAACAAATTAATACTTTCTATGTTAGTTTTACAAATGTACTTCTACTAGTACTCCCACCCAAAACAAAGGTAGAAGTTGAAAAGAAAAAAAAAGGTTAGAACATATTCAATATAAAATGGGGACAAATCCCAATTAGAACAAAATAAAGACCTCAAAATTAGAAGTCTAAGTCTAACAAAATAATCAAAATAACATTGTTCCGTTAATTTATACAGATGAGAGGCCTTCATCAATCATCATTACTCTTGCATTATTCTTGCAAAATCTTTAATTACACATGAATTGATCTCCTTCTTCTTTTCTCCTTCATTTCGAGGTTTCGTTTTCTTAACCAAAAAAAAAAAAAACTTCTTCTATGAACCTAATGCAGCAAATCCACCACCCTTCATCATTTGCTTAAACTCTTTATAATTAACCATACCATCACCATCTACGTCGACTTTGCTAATCATCTTCCTACAATCATCTATTGTTCTTCCTTGTTTCAAACCCAATGATTGTAACACTGATCTTAACTCCTCAACGGTTATGAAGCCGTCTCCATTTTGATCAAACACGTTGAACGCCTCCCTCATGTCTTCCTCCTCGTCCCTCTCATCCATAATAGTTTGGTACAATGCTCCAAACTCTTCCATGTCAACATAACCATCCTTGTTCACGTCGATTTTTTCGATCATTTGAGATAGCTCTCTATCAGGGATGTATATTCCCAAGTTTTGTAGGGAGTCATTTAACTCCTTCTTTGTTATCTTACCGTCTCCATTTCGATCAAACATTTGGAACACCCGTTTAAGCTCCGCTTGATCCATATTCATTGTTAACAAATGTGAAATGAAGTGTCTTCAAACCAACAAGAATTGAATAAAGATGTTATAATGTATGTACCTTTCTTTGTATTCAAGATACCTCTTTGATATGATACCCTAATTAGATGATGATTAATTAGCTCAATAGGATGGATTTGGAACAAATAATCGAGATTTCGACACGAAAAATAACCCTTTTGACAATCCAATATTCAAACACAAGGGGAAAAAATATATTGGAGGAGACTTAGAAATGATATTAATGATGGTAAAATAATTAATCTAGGGGCAAAAAATGTTGTTTGAAAAAATGGCCAAAAATGATAATTGGATGGAAATGAAGACAATTTAAAGAGTTTTGTTGTAGAATAAAATTGAGGAAAAGAGAGAAAGTCGTTGAGTCATTGATTTAAGAGTTAGTTTGCAAAATTTACTTGGCTCCTCCTGTTTTATGGGGGGTTTTAGAGTCTTGACTTTATATAAAATTAATTTTTTATTCCTTTTTGTGAAAGTTAGTTGGGGAAATGGCGCGTTTTCGTCGTGGAAGGCTTATTCCTTATTCCTAATTCATGCTTTCCATTACTGATTAGAAATAAAATAAAAAAATACTTGGTCCTAATAGCATGCTTTGTGAGAAGGGTAGCTTAAATAGTTAAAGCTTCTTTTTTAGTTTCCGGAGATTTCGATTCTCACCCCACCCTTGTAGCTCCTTAACACCAAAAAAAAAAAAAAAAAAGCTTTGTAGTTTGTAGGTGTTTAATTAAATTATTGAGAATCTAGAAGCTAAATACTCTTGTATTTGGACTTGGCATGTTTTGTAAAGGCTCTATAGTCTAATGTTGTATTTCATGTAGTAATGTGTTGAAGGGTTGACAAATTGGATTATATGTTTATATATTGCCATTATTGTGTCATGGAATTTTTCCACATATAGGTTTGTGAGGTAGAAATTGTCTTTTAAATGATTTTTAAGTGTGATCAAAATGGGTAGCAATATAGGACTATAGGAGTACTTAATGATTGGGATATCTATAAGTCTACAACCATTGAAATACATTTAGGGTCGAAAGTTCTTAATTCGCAATGTAGAATGTAGATTCATATGTTAGAGAAGCTATTGGTCTTTCAAGGACCGAACTTAAATTCAATAGTTTGTAATTCAATTGTCAAAGTCAATTTCAATTTACGTAGAACAACTCTACACGCTAAATTTTTAAATAGAAATGTTTTTGAGTAAGATTACAAAATTCTTGGTTGAAATTTTAGGATGAACTAACTATTAAATGTGCAATAGGTCAATGCAAGAATTACCCATATTAAACTCCATTGGTTGCGTGTGCCTATACAGTCAATTTCTAAGGTGCGTTCCATATTTGAAAGTGTATAAAGAAAACTTGCATGACCAATTGACCATTCAGCTAGGTTAGAGCAAGACTCGAGGGTCAATCTCTATCCGGCCCGAAGAAACCTTTGCACGCCTCCGTTACCTTTTGAGAGGCCTATAACCCATAGAAACTGTTTACTTAAGACTGTCCTTTGGCCTGTAGGACACGACCTGCCAACTCGACACGAGCACGACCCTTTATTAAAGGGTTTGGGTCAAGGAATATAACCCGTTAAAGTACACGGGTTGACATGACATGTCCCATTTATTAAACAGGTCAAGATAGGGTTGAAGGAGTTCAACTCGTTTAAGTAAACAGATCGACACGACACGACACGACATGATTCCACCTAGTTTTTTACTTTAGCATGTAAAAAAAGACATGACACACTAACTCGACACGAAATCGACCCATTATTAGCGGATTTAGGTCAAGAATGTCAACCCATTTAAGTACATGGGTTGGTATGACACGACTCATTTATTAAACGGATAGGGTTAGAATTGGAGTGGCTCAACCCGTTTAAGTGATTGAAACGACACGAAAATGACACAACACAATACAATTTACAGGTCTACCCGTAGATCCTGACACAAGGTTAAAATTCCAGCCCTTCCAAAGTGGTATCTCCCTGATGGCCCAAGCCCCCCCCCCCCCCGGAAGGGAGCCGTCTTCGCCTTCCACCTAAGCTGCGCATGAAAGGACTGAAGCCAATCCCTAAAGTTTCATAGGATCTTTCTGTCCAGGTGCAGGTAAATGATGGTAAGCACAATCAATTTAGCTTATGTTTTTTGGTAAAGATAAAAAAGGCGATTAGTTAATCAAAGAGGGTCGATCATTGTTTAATAATGTACTCCCTCGGTCTTTTTTTACTTGCTACATTAAATTAAAAAAATTCTCACAGTTTTTGAGTAAAAAAAGACTGAGAGAGTATGAAAAACAATAGAACATTTTAATTTTATCAGAATGCTAATTCAATCGTCAAAGTCAATTCATATCCTTGAAGAGGTACTTGTTAAAATCCAATCTCATACTTTAATCAAATCAATTATTGTTTTGAATCAAAAAGATTAAAGCAGTTGTTCATAAAGTCCTAACCTAATTAGTTAATTAATACTCATCTAATTAAACTGGAAATTCAATAATTGAATAACAACCAAATTCATCTATGTACTGTATTAGGTTAATTTCACAACTTATTGCTTCAAAGTAACAATCTTTATTTTGCAAATTAATGCATTATACGGTATGTTCAGTCTTCAAATTCTTATCACAGTGTTCCTCAATCAAATACTCCCAAATTTGAAACTTTAACCCAAAATACTCAAACTTTTCAATAAAAAATTAAAATGAAAAATACAAATAAAAAAGATGTGAGAAGGAATTAGTAGACAAGGAGCATTAAAATTGCCACCTAATCTGTGGATCCATCTCTACGGTTGTCTGGCCGCTGCTACATTTTACTTGGAATTAAATCATATTAAAAATTCAATTCAAATAAAATATAGCTTTTTATTTATGCACCTTAATTCAATAGCTCCCATTATTATATTTGATTAATCAAATCAAATCAATGGGCACCTAATATATCAAAGTGCAAACTTTATCACACAAACGGATGAAATGTAATCCAACCATGTGCCCAAAATGTTCATCGATGAGAAGATCATTAGGGCGAGAAAATTGGAAATATTTCATTAGTTTTGCAAACGAAGAAATTGCCTCAAAACATGTTAAGGTTAAGGGACAGAGTGCGTTTGCTTTCCAAATTAATTGAGATAAAATAAAATTGGGGATTTAAGAAATGTTCCAATATTAAAAGGGCCTGAAATATCAGGAAAAAAGAATCAAAATCAGGCGAGTGATACTGGATAAAATTAGGGTTTAGCAAGGCTCCGATTTGGGAATAATTGATTGGATTGTTTGATCATTCAATTCCAACACAAGAAGCTACCTTGCCTATTAAAAATTTGAAGAGTTTAAAATTACAGAACAAAAAACATGGATTAAATTTAAAAAAATAATTTTAATAAAGGTTTAAGAAAGAAATTGAGAGAAGAACTGCTTAAGAGATGATGATTGACGAAGACGATAGAGGTAGATGTTAGGGTTGTTGAACGAGAAAGAGGAGTTCTTATAATAAACAAAGATGTGTGAAATGAGGGCTTCCAACCCTAATTTGATGTGTTTCTTAATTCCAAGCCCATATAACAGCCCACCTTCAGACTATTACATCAACCGGCCGGCCTATTTGTACATCATTAATTATATAAAACAACCCTCCTTAAGTCCCCTCACAACAAAATGATTATTGTACCCTTTTTCGAAAATTGTTTAAATAAAAAGAATAATAAGTTTTTAGAGGCAGAAATTCAGTGTGAAGCGTCCTATAGTCACCAACAATACGGGGAGGGAAAAGAAGACGAAATTCGAAACAGCCGCTAAAAATAAAAACAACCTATTCACAGTTTTCAGAGATCATATGGCCCTGAAAAAAAATTGCTGAAAATTTATATGTTGCCACTATGGTAAAAAAAAGAGTCATCCAACAACTTGGTGTGGTACAAAAAGAAATAAGAAGGTCCTGAGATAACAAAAGACACAAGTTTGACCTTTTCTCGAGAAGTGCCTAAAATTGGAGGATATTACGTTTTAAGAACGATTCTAGAGAGTTTCCTGAGTGTTCGAGTTTCTAAAGCGTTGAAATTTTAAGTTCTAGAGGTTCTCGTGCTTATAGTAGAATAGTTTTGGAATAGAGAGTAGACATGTTGAAATTGCAAGAGAGACCTGTATTTCCTCAATATTTGCATGATCAAAACATGGTTTCTATGATGCAAGAGAGACCTGTATTTCCTCAATATTTGCATGATCAAAACATGGTTTCTATGAGCGTAGGGCTGCCAGCTAAATTTCATGACTTTGAGGTTGTGTGATCCAAAAAAATAAATGACAAAAAGGATCCCTTGGCCAAAAGAGGGTCATTGGACAATTGCTCAGGATTTGCAAGCTCATAAGATGTGTCCCACGAGGGGAAGAAAGACTAGTGTATTTGAAGGCACTGTTTTCGTCAACTTATTTTTGCTGATCTGAACTTATTTAAACTTTTTTTTGTTGAACTGAACTTATTTTTACGAAAATCATTAACAACTTTTAAGGATTAAAACTTATTTTTGCTGAACCGAACTTATATTTGCTGAAAATAAGTAAAAATAAGTCGAAGAAAACAGGACCTTATTTCAGAAATTATTTACAAAAATAATGATAATAAGTTGTCCAAAATGATCCTCTAGCACCTGAAAACATAGCCTATAACTCACACTTTTTAGGGTGTTTGGCATTAAATTTATCTAATTGCCATTGGGTCTAGGGAGGGCGCCCCTTACATGTACTTGTGCGAGGCTAACAACTCATAAGGCGGTGTTAGAACTTAGAAGGGCAAAAAGACTTATTTTCTTTAATTCAGAATCTTTTTGTAGATGGAACATAACATGTTCAACAGATTGAAGCGTGAGACCACTTGGGTAGCAGACTAGCAGCAAGATTACTCAGGGGTGAGAATAGAGAAAGAAGATAAAGTTGATTTTTTTTTTTTAAATAAATACATGTAGCAAAGGTAACCAGTAAAAGGTCTCAGGACGTTGTTTTGCAAATTTGCGTTATAGGCAAAACAATCAAATAAATGTTATAGGAAAAAAGAGAGAGAATGACAATTTTGTGTGTGTGTTGTCCTAGTAGCTTATGCAATTCAATAGTTCAATGTTGCAAATTTTCCATGACAGTGAGTTACTGACTATAGGCTAATGCATGCATACAGCAAAAGTACTCCACATAAGGTAACTGCCTAACTGGTAACACAATTGCATCTCCAAGTACTTGTCAAATATTGCTCCACTCTCAAATCCTAATGCTACGAAAATGGTCACGAGCAATTATGAGAATCAACAAAAAATAAACGAGTACTTGAAGTAGAATCTCATTATCAAGGATTCAAGGATATTACTATGAGTTTTAGACTTAGGTAACACAAATCCATCCTTACCAATGAGGAAAAAACACACAAATCCACCCCACAGTCAGACTATTATTGCCCACCTAAGCTATACCAAACCACTGCCAATGTCTTGATAAATCACCAACTACAACGCTGGGAATGATGATTATAAGCTTCTAGCTTAAGGCAATTGAAAACTAAGAGAAACCTTTCACTTCCTATGAAAATCATTCAACACCACATGACTTTTAATTTCCTGTTCTGGCTTGCTTCGAGTTACAAACAAAATAGGCACCAAAATCACAACTTCAGCTTGGAGGTACTATATAAGCAAGAAGCTTCTACCTTTTATCAACACGGTATAACTCAAAACAGCACACATAAGAAGGAGCTAGGCAAAAACGCACAGTTCTGAATACTGATAATTCCCTAATTCATAATACAAATTCATGCTATTCCAGCAAATGAGGAAAAAGTTCAACTACCAAGAAAAATTGTCCTAGTAGAAAACACATTCATATCCCATAGATTCACAAAGAATGGTAGGACACAACACTTCTTATTTTCCACCCCAAACGATTGCATTCCTAATAGATTTGAACTTTTTGAGTAGAATTGGCCACGGTGATGTTAAGGTGAACTCAAGGGCTAAGGAGCTCTTACTACAAAAGACACACATAAACAAGGAAAGTGGGAAGTAACAATTTTGTCCTTTACCCAACATTAACAATCATCCCATCTCTCAAATTTCAAATCATGATTGCATCGAAACTAGCTGTAAACACTTCCAAGTTATATTATGTAAAGCGTTACTTATGCATAAGCACCATATACTAGTAATTAAAGGTTTCAAAGGTTATCCCAAATGGCAATTTGATTTTACAATGTGCTTCAATAGCAAAAAAAGAGGGAAAAGGAGGGTAGGGAGAAGAAAAGAAGAGACCGGATGGAATTAGGTTTTATTTTCTTTCCAAACCTTTTTCACTAGGGGAAGAATGCGGTCTATTAAGGACAGCAAAATGAACCTTACAATTCCCTTCCTCCATTTACCCTATTTCTCCCAATTCAAACACCCACACCCCTTAATTGTAAACCAGATATTTTGTAGCTTCGTCAACTCCCGCGTCACTCAAACTAACCAGCAAATGCTGAATCAGAAAATAAAAGGAAAGAGCTTTAAAACTGAGGGATGATGACTTATGATCTCCTTCCTAAGGCGAGATTAGGAGTGAGCCCTTGTTCACACTAGAATGAGAGGCACAATTGAATGGCAATCAAGAATACCCTATCAAACAGCTGCTGGCTACATTTCCTGGCTTGAACAATAACCAATAACAATGTAAGAGGTCATAACTTGCACTAAGGTGTTACCAATTAAAAGCATCGTGTTAAAAAATCTATCTATTAAAGATCCAAAGAGCAAAACTTTTCCACAACATAAGCAAGCAACTTTTATTACAGCTTCTATCTCTCCTAAGATATGAGTATTGTTTACTTTCATTCATTACAATAACTCCCCTCAATTGCTTAAATGTATATGCTACTCAAATTCAGATTTGAAGCACTTTAGACAACAAACTACAAACGTTTCTTTCTAAGCCTATGAAAACTACATGTAACAATGAAACAAAAATCTTTTCAAAATCCTTATATAAATCCCTCGAAGTGTATAAGAGCTAGAGAAAAGACTAACCTATGTTTATACTTGACAGTTGAAATGCACAAAGGCAAAATTCTCAAAGCATACTTTTGCTAAATTCGATATCTATAATTTTCTGAACTAAACTTCTTTGAACACACCCATATAATATGATCGTATATCTCACTTATCTATTCTCAAATTTACAAAAAAGATGATAACCTTCTTAACTAGAGCATTTACAGTAGCTACTAAGTAGCATAACTGCAACTACTAATAATTCAGATTACCTCATTTCCTTAAATCACATTTCAAAACGTCCAAATGCCATCAATAAATCCTAAATCAGCAATGCAAAAACCTCAGTCTCACTCACAAATATTCAATTAGAAAAGCAATTCACTATGTCAGTGAAATCTAATACTCCCTAACATTAGCATACCCTCCCCCTCAAAACAAACGTTATACAATCTCCAACTACAAATTCCATTCCAACAAACAACTTAATCCACATCACGCCAGCAATTACGAGGTCCTAATTTATGCGAGAAAACGCCAACAAGTAGCCTTTTCTAACTCGTAATTTACTCCATTACACGCAAAAAATCAATAAATACTGTAAACATAATCAGCAAAACTTACACAACACAGTGAATCCAACATAATCTCCTTCAACGAATTCATACAATATCCAAATGTCAAAAGTTGAATAATCCAACATAAACCACAATGTAATCCAGAAAATTTGCAAAAATTCCAATTCGCAACAACAATTACAAATCGTCGTCATCCAAATTTCGCAAAACCTTATTAAAAATTCAACAACACAAAAGGAAAAACACAGCAACTTATAAAATTTCGAGAAAACCCTAATTAAGGGATATCCCAAGGCTTAGGCTCAGGAAGAGCGACAACCATACCTTGATGTTCAGGAGAAAGAACAACCTGACAACCTAACCTTGAATGCTTGTTAAGGACACGATGACGAGCATTTCTGCGAAGAACATACTGTTCATCGTAAGAAGCATCTGGAAGTTTCTGAAGCCATTCTTGAGCAATATGAACTTCGCATTCAGCGGAACATGCTTCGATCTCTTCTAAGCGATGAGAAGCTGGATCAATTAAGCCATGGTTAGTTAGGGCTTTCAGTAGGGTTTGACCTGTTAATCCGATGATTTCGCGTTTGTGACCTTCGAAATCGAATGCGAAGAGTTTTATGATTCGATCGGAGACTTTTTTTGATCCGCCGGTGGTGGTGGAGGTGGTGGTTGTGCGAGTGAGGAGGTGAGAGAATGTTGGTGGTGTGCGGCGGAGGTGGGTGGAGAGACGTTGGAGACCTGCGATCGCCATTGTTGATGGTTGAAGGGTGAGATGAGGGGAAATTTGGTTTCGAGTCTGGGTTAGTAAAGACTAACGACTCATTTTCAATTATTTTTTTATTTTTTTAATTTTTTATGTTAAAAAAATTGATTTCCTAATTATTTTAAACATTTACACCTAATGACCTAAATAATTTGATTGAGTAGAGTATAAAAATGTGTTTGTATGGACATGAAGGAAAAGTGATTTTTGTTAACGTGTTGTTAGTTTGCTTTGTTGTAGTTCTGAGACATTACATAAAATTGGAGCGATACAGATATATACTATAGCGAATAAACTTTGTACGTAATTAATATACTATTATTAAGAAGTGTAAAAAGATTAAGTGATATTCATACAATTGAACATATAATACCGTACTACGAGTAGCTTTTAATAACCGACAAGTTGGTATAAGCAGTTACATTACATTGATATAAATATTTGTAGCTGGGCAAGCGAGCAACAGGCCACTTCTACAAGTACAGTGAGCATGTTGGTGATCTCATGAGTCATTGACCATGGCTATTACATATCACCCCATTTACCAGACACCAGCAAATTACACAAGCTGACAAGCATAACATGATCAAATGAGAGATTGGAGCCTTAAGCCCTTAACTACATCAGTTTGTCACAACACTGTCTGAGAGCGTAAAAATCATATGGACGTACAAAAATCTCTCTCATATGTCATGTCTGAGAGCGTAAAATATATGCATCTATATACACAATGCTAAAGCATGAAAGCTGAGAGCTTCACTCTTCAAAACCTTCACCACAGATTATGTTATTTATGCACATGGCCTTAAATACACAATTGATGCCTAGCAGTGTTAAAGAAAAACATGGCAATTTTCGTTCATCAGCAGCATCGACCTTCCACAGCAAAAGGTTTGCCATCAATTTGCAATGGATTGTCCAAGACCATGTCTGTGACCAATTCAGCAGTTCCTGGAGCCTGGTAATAAAAACTAAATCAGAAAAAAGGTTAAACACCAGTATATAAAGGACAGACTGAAGCAGAATATACCAGAGTAAGTCCTCCTCCTTCATGCCCACTTGCAAGAAAAAGATTGGGCACACCAGGCACTGGTCCAATTACTGGCTTGCCATCAGGCACTGGAAATGGAAATGGCATAAAAGTTCAAGACCGGTATTAACATACTAATTTGCAATTTAAGTTGGTATGGTGACTACTCTGTAATCATCTTAGGTTTTCAAAACAAAACTTACTGTAAGGGCGTAATCCTATTCTGACATTCATTTTATCACTCAAGTCTTTAATTGAAAATTCTTTCATGGCAGGGAAAAAGTCTTGAGCACGCTCCCATATGCGAGCAACAATGAGCGAATTCAACTCGGTATTAAATCCAGCAAATTGTCGGCTGCTTCCTGCAGTGCCGGGACAATATAGCAGGGATAAGGGAATATGAGAACACAACAAGACACATAAATGTGAAGACTATGGGAAGCAAAACAAAGAAATGACATAAAAAAGCAGAGTAAAATAAGATCATATGTGAAAGAATTACCGATAAGAAGATTTCCACATGCATCTGTTGTTGCTGTCATTGAAACAGACAGGGTCTCATCAAGATCAGCTTCCTTTGATGCAGTTATGACTGACTTTTGATGATTTACATAACCCGCTTCCATTAGACCATGCTTAAGTTTAAGACAATTGAAGTTCTCTAAGGAGAGCAGAAAACCCTACAAGAACATATATTGGTATTAGTATAAATAAATACAGGAACCATATCTTGCACAATAGATAGGTGGGTAATTGTACTTCAGAAAGGAGCAATAATAAGTTTCAAAAAGCTAACCGTGATCAATTGGGTACACAAATGTAAATGTTCAAATGGATAGGAGTCCTTGGCATCAAAACTAAAGCTATATTTTGATCCGGATAGATCAACTTAGTGTCAATTTTTTCACTATCTTCAATTACTCTCACCTTCCTAGGCTGAATGGGAATTCGTAAGGTGATATCTGAATCCTGAAGTAGTTTGCTCATCAAAGATCCAGTCCAACAACCTGCAGCAATTATAATGGCCTTTCGGCCATTCAATATGTTCTTTTGAGTTTTGATGCCTTCAATCTTTCCTTTTCCATCTGATCTGAAAGCAAATTGAATACAAAAATTTATTTCATCTCTGTATACATAGACAAGAACATTTTGCTCCAAGTTTCGGGAAGATATAAGGAGCAATTTGCATTATGAAGAAGACCTTATGAAACATACAGCTGGATCATGATAGAACTCTGCATATCTGTCTTGGGATATAAACCTTCTGTTATCCTAGAAATCAGTGAACCAAAAATGATAATGTCAATTTTACAATTATCATTAAAAGAAATAGTAACAACCAACAAGTCCTGATCAGGATCTAATGACATGAATGCACGAACCTTCTCTATGTATGCCACAGTACGATGCGCATCCAATTGACAGTCATCAGGCAAAAAGGCAGCACCACTCTCTTGGGTAATGCTGAGTTCTGGCTCTCTCATAGCAAGATCATTGTTTGACAAGTATTCTGCTCTTATCCCAGCAGCAGATAACTGTTGAACCCGGCTCTTCAACTGATTTTGTTCTGCATCAGTTCTACCAATCAACAAACTTCCTACAAAAGTAGAACCCATATCAGAGTATTCTGAATCGCACCATTCATCCAAAGCATTACACAAATGACCAATATAAAAAGAAATAGCTTTTGTGATGTTACGACTTGGATACCAAAGGGAAACTTAGGTTCAGTCTATGGCTAAAAAAAAAAGGAGTATTCGCTAAATGCCTTACCCTCCCTCCAAGGGAAGTTATAATAAACGAGGTTTCATGCAGCCTCACTGATCACAGACACATGAAAATATACAGAGAATAAATGACAGCAGATACATGGTAACAGCCGTTGCTGATGATGTCTAGCAGATGCTCAAGTGGATTTATAATTCACAAAAACAACATATCTAATTGCTTCCAAATGGGTATACATTAACAAGAGACACAACGCATTTTCTATAAAATGGGGTCTCTCAAGCAAGTCATGGTCAACATGATGTCTCTCGGGCGACCACCAGCTCGTAGGAGAAATTTGGGGCGAATAAGATACAGCTACAGAACAACCTTTCTGGAAACCAAAAACAAAGGCCATAACCCAGGAATTTCAAAGTCTAATAAAAATGGCCGAAAATTTTGTATGATGGAGGCCATAACCCAGCTTGACTTTATAAAGAGCATAAGGTGGTGGTGGAATGGTAGGAACAACCCATATGCTCAAGGTGAGTACATGAAAGAAAAACCTCCATGAAAGCCACCAAAGATGCTTTTAGTGGCCAAAACTGGGTGCAGGGTCTCCTAGAGTGACTAACAACCCCAGGTTAAAAGATGGGGCGAAAATGAGGTGGGCCCCAAAAGAACCCTCCAGAAACCGATAATGAGGGGTGTGAAAACAAGACAAAGCGTGGGACAGCAATCCAGAAGCAAAAATAAAACAAAGGCATTCACACTAACCGGGTGTTTCCAGGGTTCCAACAAAAATATTGCTCAAAATTTTATAATGTGCTCCTATGGTCAAAAGAGATCATCAAGAAAGCGAAAAAGACTGGCTTCGGAAATTGTCTAAAAAGGGAAGGTCGCAAGATTTTAAGAAGCTAAAACTAAGCTTGGGGCATCCTGGTGTCACCCATAACATGTAGGAGAAATTTAAGGCAAAAGCAAGACAGAGCGTGGGACATACCGTTGTAAGCCAAAAACAAAGGCTATAATTCACACTTTTTAGGGGTTTCGGAGTCTCGAAAAAAAAGTTGTCGAAAACTTTACAATGGGCTTGTAAGGTCAATAAAGGGTCCTTGAGAAACCTCTTAGGGTTCGAAAGGTTATAAGACGGTCATGGGAGAGCGAAAAAGACAAGTGTGTCATTTTTTCGGTAAATGTCTGAATAGGGAAGATAGCAAGGTTTTAAAGGCTGAACCCGACCTTAAGACATCTAGGAGTAATTTACAACACATGGGAGAAACACAGAGTAAAAACGTGACAGCCCTCTAGAAGCCGAAAGAGAAGGCTATAATTCACACTTTCCAGAGTTTTTGAAGTCTTGGAAAAGAAAGTTGTGAAAAATATTACAATATGCTCGTGTGGACAAAACAGGGTCCCTTAGAAGCTTTTTCAGGTTTGAAAAGTCATAAGACGGTCATGGGAAAGCGGACCATTTTTCGAAAATTGTCTAAAGAGGGAAGATACCAAGTTTTTAAGGGCTAAAACCGAGCATGGGGCGTCCTGAGTTTACTTACAACACGTGGGAAAAGAACATGGCAAAAACAAGACGGAGCGTGGGACAACCTTAGGAAGTCGATAATGAAGGTTATTCACACTTAAAAAAATAAAATAAAAATAAAAAAAAACCAAAAATGTGCTCATATGATCAAAAGAGGGACACTGAGAAACTTTTTGGGATTTGAAAGGTCATAAGATGTTTAGGTAGATAAAAAAAGACTATTGTGCCCTTTTTCAGAAATAGTCTAATTGTCTAAAGATGGATGATAACAAAGAGGCTCAAACGAAGCATGGGGTTTCCGGGGGTGACCTACACAACACGTTGTTTTTTGGAGGAATATAGGGCAAGAACAGACAAAGCATGTGAGTGGTGTGACAGACTACGACATCCAAAAACGAAGGCAATAATTCACACTTTTTAGAAGTTCTAAAGTCCCGAAAAAAATGTCGAACATTTTACATTGTGCTCCTATGGTCAAAAGAGGACCCTGAGAAGCTTTTTAGTTTTTAGGGTTCGAAAGGTCATGAGATGGTCTCAACTCCCGAGAAAGCCAAAAAGACTAGTCCGCCTTTTTTCCGAAAATTGTCTAAAAAGAGAAGATAACAAATTCAGAGGTAGAAATCGAACATGGGGCATCCTAGGTTACTTACAACACGAGAGCCCATGACAACTCCTGGAAGCCGAAAGCGAAGACTATAATTCACACTTTTTAGGTGTTTCGGAGTCTTTGGGAAAAAAGTGTCGAAAAAGACTAGTGTCCCCTTTTTAAGAAATTACCTTAAAAGGGATGATAATAAAGAGGTTGAAACAAAGCATGGGGTGTTCTCGGGCCAACTACAACATATTGAAGAGATACAAGGAAAAATAAAGACGGGGCGTGTGACAACCCTTTGGAAGCCAAAAATGAAGGCCATAATTCACAGTTTCAAGAGTTTTGGAGTCCCAAAAAAAATTGTCGAAAATTTTACAATGTGCTTCCATGGTTAAATAAAGGATGCTAGAAGCTTTTTGGGTTTTGAAAGGTCATAAGATGGTCCCTGGAAAGCGAAAAATACTAGGGCACACTTTTTCGAAATTGTTTAAAAAAGGAAGTAAACAAGTCTTTTGGGGTTGAAACCAAGCATGTGGCGTCCCGAAGTCACTTATGACACTTGGAAGAAATACAGGACGAAAACAAGACAGAGCCCACAACAACCTTCTGGAAGTCGAGAATGAAAGCTATAATTCACACTTTTTGAAGGTTTCAGAGTCCCAAAAAATATTTTGCTAAAAATTTGACAATGTGCTCCTATGGACATAGGAGGGCCCACGAAAAGCTTTTTGGGGTTCGAAAGATCATAAGATGGTCTCGGAGATCGAAAAAGATTAGTTTGTCGTACTTTGGAAAATGTATAAAGAGAGAAGATAACAAGTTTTTAGAGGCTGAAACCGAGCTTAGGGCATCATGAGTTACCTACAACACGTAGGAGAAATACAGGGTAAAAACAAAATGCAGCATAAGACACGTCGACAACCCTCCAAAAGCCAAAAATGAAGTCTATAATTCAAACTTTTCAGCGATATGGAGTCCCAAAAAAATTGCAGAAAATTTTACAATGTGCTCCTAAGGTCAAAAGAGGGCTTCTGAGAAACTTTTAGGGGTTCGAAAAGTTAAAATATGGGTTCGAAAACTTTAAGGGGGTCAAAAGAGGGCCTCTGTGAAAAGACTGATGTACCCTTTTTCGAAAATTATCTTAAAAGGGAAGATAAAAAGGATTCAAAGGCCGAAACCAAGCATGGGGCGTCCTAGGGTACTTAGGACACATTGAAGATATACAGGATGAAAACAAAATGGAGCCTAGGACAACCTTTCAGAAGCCAAAAACAAAGGCTATAATTCATTCTTTCGAAAGTTCCATGGTCCCAAAAAAAATTGTCGAAAATTTTACAATGTATTCCTACGGTCAAAAGAGGGGACCGGATGAGTTTTTCGGGGTTCGAGAGATTATATAACGGTCTTGGGAAAGCGAAAACTAATAATGTGCCCTTCCTAGAATTGTGAAAAGAGGGATGACAAACTTTTAGAACCTAAAACGAAGCATGGGGTGTTCTAGGGTCACCACAGACACATAGGATAATTCACACTTTCCTGGGAAAAAATATAGCCGAAATTTTACAACATGCTCCTATGCTCAAAAGACGGTTTATGAGAAGCTTTTAGGAGTTTGAAAGGTCATAAGATGGTCATGGGAGAGCGAGAAAAAGTAGCATGCCGTTTTTCAAATATTGTCTAAAGCGGGAAGGTAACAAGTTTTTTGAGGCTAAAACCGAGCATAAGGAGTCCTAGGGTAACATAATACATGGGGGACTTCCCTCCAAAAGCCAAAAATGAAGGCTTTTAATCCACGCATTTCTGACATTTTAAGATCCCCAAAAAAAAAAGATAAAAAATTTAATATGATATCCGTTAGGTCTCAAAGAGGGCTCTCAGACAGTTAATTAATACAATAGAGGATATAAAACGATGCTAAAAGGTTAGGTGAGATCCACATGCCCAAGGTGTGTACATGGAGAGAAAAATACTTTATGGAGGCCACCAAACATGTTCTTAGTGGCTAAAATCACATATGGGGTCCCCTAGTGAGACCATTAACATGTGGAAAGAATATGGCAAAAATGAGACCGACCTTGGAACAACCTCTTAAATGCCAAGAAACAAGGCTATAATTCATACATTCTGGCAGTTTTTGGGCGTTATGGGGTCCTGGGGAGAAAGTGCCAAAAGTTACATATAATGGCCATTCAGTCATGAGAGTGCTCCTGGACAGCTCATGACAATATACAAATCATCTTGCGATATGGGAAATCAAAACATCACAAAAGAAGAGCAAAAAAAAAAAAAACCATATAAAAGCTTAAGTAAACTTAGCATCCTAAAGTAGTATGATTACTCTTTTTATACACAACTAACACAAGTAGGATGACCTGATACATGCCTACATGGCTTAGCGTTTTTCTTGCTCCTCTAAGTGAAAGTCATGTAGTTGCAAAGTTAGCAAGAGACGAGGTTCTTGAGAAATATAATCAGGTTCTTGAGATATATAATCAAATTTTAGCACTAAATTTGTGTTGAAACAATCTTAACAAAAATAAGACTCTAAATCTTACAATGCATCCAAAGAGATTTACAGTCTCATTATAATATGTTATAATTATGAGCAATTGAGCAAACAAAGGCTTGATACCTGTATTTTTCCAACCCAATTCTTCCAAGGGATCACAGCCTTGATCTTGTACATTATCCGCAAACAATTTCCACAGTTTCTGGCTTCTCATAGCAAGATCCCATACACCAGTTCCAGGTGTTTTGTTCACCATCCATAAGTAGCCTTGTCCTGTAACAGGTCAAACATGAAACTGTGGATGGGGAACCATTCAATCTATTGTATATTCTAACAAATGAATATGCGATGCACTTTAGCAATAAATGACATATTTGTCGAAAGGATATGACAAAAAGAATGAGCTTCCCAAAAGATCGAAATATTCTTTACGGAGTACAAAATAACGCTTGATGCTCTAACCAAATAGAAGAAACCTTACATCATTTGCAAAGCAATTAAGTATAAGGGCGTTGCAAGTTCAAAACTACAACTACAATGTAAACATTTGAAATTCCAGATTATTAACAGTTAGCAACTTGCCACAAAAATCCAAGAATTCAATTCATTCTTCAAATATCAAGTTGAATACAACAATGCCACCATCATCAAACAACATCCATTTCGCGGCAAATCAAATCATCAGGCAATTCAATTAAACTATCAAATACTATAAAATAACAATTAAATCATTGAATTTGTATAGTAGAAATCTGGAGTTCGTATATGAAATTCAACAATGACAAAGAAAAATTAATTAATTAAAATTAGAAAATTGATGATCAGATATATTTATTTATTTATTTACCAGCACCAGTTGCACCAGAGCAAGGAACAGCGGCATCGACGACGGCGACAGAGAGATCAGAGCGAAGAAGAAGATCTCTTGCGATAGTCAATCCAATTATTCCAGCACCAACTACAACAACGTCGAAATTATGCGTTGAACAAACTGCATTTAGCCCCAAATTACCCCATTTTTTGGCTTTGATTTTGATTTTTGAAGTCGAAATTGAGAATTGCTGGCTTTTGTGATTCGATGATCTGCGAATTTGATGTTTGAATTTTAAGCTAGGGTTAGGGACTAAGTGAGCAGTTGAAACTCCCGCCATTTTCCGTCTGTGTTTCTGTTGGTTCTAACCGTCTGAAGCTGTTTAAATTGTGGAGTAATTTTGTTATCATTAGTTGATTGGTTGATGATCTGATGGATAGTGTGTTTATATTGGTTTAGGAGGAGTGATACGTAAATATCAATTAGTAAAACTGACTGTGTGAGGCTCAAACAAAAACAAAATTGAAAATGACCAATTTATGTGCCAATAAAGATCATTGAATGATAATGAGCTACCATTTCTCTCAAAACTAAACTACATAAATATTAAATTGAAATGACAAATTTATCAACCGATAGAGGTCACCAACTGATAACGATCTAGCATTTCTCTTGTTACGAGAAGTATGCTAGTGTGAATGATATCACATGGATCATATCGATTCATCATATCTATGAGTAAATGAAATTTTCTAGGTTCCAATGATGCACATCGGAGGTTATAAATGCTAAAGAGTAAAGACAATCAAGAAATGAAGAAACACGTATGCCAACTTAACTGATCTATGTATGGTCGTGAAACACTTGATACATTTTGATTTTCTAAGTCACGAGATCGTAAGACGAAAGATACATTGTTTACTCAAATAAATACTTAAATTCGTCAGATCCAAAAATATGATTTGCACAAGGAGAATGCACCCTCCCCAAAAAAAGGTGGGAGGGAGATCCCATAATGCTGATACGGAACCAGAGATACCCTGAGAACAACTTGATGCCCGACTACAACTTAGCAGCACTGGCTCTATGATCTGTTGACATCACTCATCATCTTAGACCATATAAAAAGGTTCATGAATAACACAATGATGGCTTGATGATCCAATGCCCGATGGAACATCCATAGTGAGACTGATGTTCTGGCATACCATATTCACCATGGGAGAAAGTGCATGTTGCCTATCAGAGCTGATCCTTCTTTCACTTCCACTCTGGTTCTTGACGTTCGGCATTAGTTGAATTTTCTTGATACAGGTATTGATAAGTGATAACAAAGTTGCCTGATCATGTCTTGCAGAGCAGTATACACCAAAAGTTCATATATCATCAAGGTTAAGAACTGTATCATCATCCCACCAGATTTCATATGGGCTTTTACCATGACTTTCAGCAGAAAATTGTTCAGTTGACGTTACAGCATGATCCAAGGAATCAGCCAAACCAGATTCCCACTTTACCATGTTACATGCACACTTGTAAGTTTCATAATTTGCTGCTCTCCAACCCTCAGAGATCAATTCTTTACAGCCTTCATGGCATATTTCTCCAGATCCCATCGCATTAATGAAAGCTCCTGCCAATCCGGGCTTCCGAAAGGCAACTACTGCACAACTCTTATCCACTAGCTGGACATCAAACTCTTCTGAGAAAGCTTCGTGAGATGAAGTGAGTAGTCTCTTCAGCTCAACAACTGACAAACCACTCCTGAATCCCCATACAAAGACCATATCATCACAGTTCAGTTTTCTCATGCTGCCTGATGAAATCCTGACATGATCACCATCAGAATTCTCAAGGGGAGGACTACTGCATGGGTCAAAGATGTTTGCAAATTTGTCGAGTGATATGTTTTTGCCATCACTGACATGGTGCTGATCGCGTTTCATTATGGAGTAGAGTTTTGCAAACAAATGACTTATCTGCAAGACGTTATGACCATGGGTCTTCCCTTCTTTCATATCATCTGTCGCACCTGTGTTTATGGTAGCATATTCACTAAGCACTTTCTTTATTATTCATATTAATAAAGCATATAACAAAGCAAAAATACAAGTTTAGGGTCAGTCTATATTATGCTTCCCACTTTCTTTTTTTAATCTTCTTCTCATCCACCTTTTTATATGTGTGCTTGCATGCATGCGTGAGTGGGTGAGGAGGTATTATAAGCAATCACAAAAAAGTAACTAACCTTCGAGAGGAATATCAATTTCAACAGGTGCAAAGAATCGACTTCTCAAGAAAGTTGCAGCTGCTGGTATATTGCTCATAATTCCACTAGGGTTAAATTTCTTCATTAGATGACCCAAATCAATAATATAGGGGAAGAATGAGCTCAACGAGTACTTGAACTCATCAATACTTGGAGGAAGAGGACTCAGAAACTTTGAGTGAATGAATGTAAAATCTGCATCAGGATATTGCTCAAGGTTAACCTTATTGTCAAATGAAAGAAATGGAGGCATTCTATGCACAACAGTCCACATGGAGAGAAACACACCCTCAAGTGAACTGTAGACAACAATAGGTTTCTGGGAAGCAGAAATCAAATCGATCACCTCCCGAAATCCACGAGAACTCTTGCTTTGATCCTCCTCAAGATCTTGCAGTTCTTTCTAAGATAAATGAAGATACATGTTTATAGTCCACAAATCTTGTCTCAATAATCAATAATGCAACAAAAATAAATCTCGGGAACTACCTCAAAAAGACTTTTGTCCTCTTTTGAGCTTGTCAACACCAACCGAACACCTTGTGCTCCCCCATGCTTTGTAGGGATTAACAAAGGGACAGTGTCATCATAATATTCATTTGAAACCTGCAATACACTAACAACCTAAGGACAATGCTGTTTCACCAGAAAATTGCTTACATCGTATATACAATGATCAAATAATATATAACCTCAAGGACAAGTTGGACTTGGCGCTCACTGCAAACATCCACATCAAGACAAGGCCTGGATCCATGCTCCCCTAAAACAACTTTTCTCAGAGCTTTCATCAATGCATCTGCAGAATGCAGATGTTCCATATTCAGCTGAGAAGAGAAGAAAGAACAACTAAAAAGCTCCTCATAAAAAATACGGAGTATATATACATCAAAGATCAAACCTTCATATGGTCCTTTTGAGTCTTTGCACGCAACTCTCCAGTTCCTAACACGTGATTTGATCCTCTCAATAAAAACAGAATCAGCAACTGATAAGGCTGACGAAGATTGTACAGCTCGTGCCCGGATCACTGCATTTCCTGTAACATGTTTAATACTAGATTCTTGAGCTTTGGAGATGTATGAGATCCCTGCCCAAGAATCAAAACTGTGGTGATGAGAAAAAACTCACAGAAAACACATTCATGAATCCAGAAATTACTCAGTGGGGATAAAAGAATGGCGAGAATGCAGTCACAAAAGGGCACTGATATGCATCTATGGTGTATTTTAAACATAACATGTAAATGCAAAGTTTTTTCAACAATAATCAGATCCTTGAAAAGCAGGAAAACATCCCTCACCACTCTATTCTGAAGCCAATCAGATAAATAAAAATCAGGACAGGTAATTAACTAAATAAAACAAAAACAGTGCACAAATGACTCAGTACTTTAGCTAGAAATTACCGTCATAAATGCAGGAATTAAAATCAAAGCCGAGTCGGGCCATGGATGTCAAATATGATGTTTGACATGCAAAACTGTAGGAAGGCATCCCAATTTTCAGTTCATCCCTTGGAAATAAGAGGAAATTATACCTGCACGTCACAAGAGAAGAAGGTGCCACCACTTAAACATCTATTACAATAGTTAGACGAAAAAAATCATATAAGTAACAAAAACATTAGCCAATCTCTCGGCTGTTACTCTCCTACTCACAGTTTTCACAAATTAATCCTTGGCCCCAATATGGATACCAAATAAGCTAGGTGATGTCGATTGTAGGTCTGCAGTAGCTTACAAAACTAGAGTTTGCTAGCTTAAAGATGCGAAGGCACATGCATGTATGAGTATTGATTGCGAAGATTCCAAAGTGAGAGGCATTAATTATGGAAATTATTTCATAATGTCTAACACCAATTATAGGAAATGGGCACTAGGAAGGGCAGCATTTTCCTGTAACCTTTTCGGTCAAAGATGCTAGTAACTTAAGATTTCTTCTAGCCGGTGGCAACCAAGGTTTCTTATGTTGAAACCTCCTATATAGATTAACCAAATTACACTATAAGAATGTTTAACGCTCCCGAAATGCCATCAAGCTTTGTCTTTATGGCGCCATTTGAGCTTGAATACATCAAACCTCCATTTCTAAAACAACAAATGATTACAAAATTTGGTCCTACAGGCTATGAAGTATGATATTTTGCTGTTGCTAAACACAATTTACTCTAATTTTCACATTACATACCAATATACCATGTACCAAAGTTTCAAATTATACATTTAAAAAGCAGAAATCATGATTATACTCAAATTCCATACCCCAATCAAAAATACCACCAACAAATCATGCAAACATTCCACCAATTAGCCAGCTAAACAAACTCCCCTAAATCAGCCAACAATTATACATCATTCAAACACAACAAAAATACTAACTTAACCCAAAACCCTCTTAAAAGTTAAAACCCCAGAAAAATTCAAACGAAACCCACAAAAATACAACCAATAACAACCTCAAAAACACCGAAACAAACATCACCCACATTTATTCAATCAAAAAACAAACAAATCAATGCTTCAACTTACGGAAAAGCAGTAAGCTTAGAACCCTCAAGAGTAAAAGGGCAAACAGCAAACTGAAAAAGCTGAAATCTTTCAGCAGAACGTTTAGCTTTTAAGTAAGCGATTTCTGGGGTATCAAAGGGAAGAACCCTTTGCCATGGTGAAGAATAAGTTCCAGTTTTTTGAAGAGAAATTGCAATGAAATCAGAATTAAGAATTTGGGACTTAATTTCTTCTAATACTTTGTAGAAATTTGACTTTTTTACTTGTTTGATTTTCCATTTTTGTTGGGTGTTTTTGTTATTGGTTTTAATGGCGTTTTGTATGTGAGTTGATGATTGAGTGCAGAATAAACGCTTATGCATCATTGCAATTGATTTCAAGTTTTCATGTGGGTTGAATTTGAATACTGGAATTTGTTTTGAGTGATATGAGTAGTTTGGTTGAATTGGGTAGATGGGTTGATGAACATGAGCTTTTTCTTCATTTTGTTTTTGCTGTTTAATCGGGCCTATTGTAATCGGGCCTATAATGTCTAAGTCCAGCCTTCTGATTAATAACCCAATACCAAGGTCTAGAAAGAAAGCATTTTATTTACGAAGTAATTTTAAACCGGATAAAGCTAATAATTTGGTCTGAAATGGTCACGAGTTCAACTTCTAATGACTACATCGTTCTTATTTTATACATCTGCATGACTGCATATGCGTTTTGAGCCAAGTTCCACTTGGTACATATACTTACATGGAACCGTTTTTTTTTAATATATTGTATAGACTTTAGCTATGTAGTTTTTTATCACACTTTCTCTTTGGCCTTGTTTGTTTTGATATTAAAAACTTTCAATGATAATTTTCAAAGGAAAACACAATTGTATCTCCTTTGTTTGTATTGTTAGTACAAAATTTATGGAGAAAAAGAAGATTGAAAGGAAAAGAGGGAGAGCGGTGTAAGGAGACGATTGTAAGAGTAAGGAAAAAGGGAAATATTAGGAAAGTTATCTCAAATCCAAAATATTTGGAGCCTCAATTTATTTAGTTCACACAATTTCTTTAAATATATATGGATTAAATATAAAGAAATATGAAAGCATTATTAATTGTAAGTTGCAAGAGTATGACACTTTTTTTTTTTTGAATGAAACGTAGCTTAACTGAATCGAACTATATTGAGCATAAATGTATTGAATTGGAGTGAGATAATGTATAATAACAATGGGGATAAGATGGACTGGACTAAATAAAAGTGAGTTGAACTAAAGTACCAAAAATTTCATTCTTAAGAACCAGGGTCTATATCATCATTAAGTTGAGCTAGCCACTTTACCATGAAAGCTGGATAACTTGAATTCTCTTACTTTGTGTGCGTGTGTTAAGGAGGACCAAACCCTACAAAGAAATTAAAAACCAGAATAGATGTACGTGGCCATGCCCTATTCCACGCATATATTCACCCAAAATAGTGACAATACAACAAATAAGCTCCATAACATAAATTCTTGTTTTCATAATGTTGTAACATACTCTTCAACCTAAGTATATGACTATATTCATGAGTCATGACAAACCAATCATCAACATAATAATGTAATAATATTGCCCCAAGAAAGTAAGATAAGCCAATAATAATGCAGTGGTAATGTGGTACCGTACCACTAACTAAGTGACTTTGATTTTGTTTATGCGACTGTGGTGTATTGTAAAGTTGCAATGGACAGTACTTTGTTATCACTGCCTTTTTGTTCATAAATCTACTTTGGTTGGACTTCGGAATTACATTTTGAATTATTACACAATCATGCATAAAACTTGTTTAAAAGTTCAATCTTCTTTGTTTTTTTTTTTTTACAAGTAAATGTGTATAGTACATGATGGCACAACAATCGGTCCATGTAAGAGTCGTCGCACCTCAATAGTGTCGCTATGTCACCAAGGGGACTCACATATCTCAGAGAATGATTGAGAGTCGAGACGATTAGACCAAGTAAGAATAAGACATCGAGTTTTAGAGGCAAACTTCTTATGGCTTTGTTACAATGCCACTTCAATTCAATTAAAAAAAATTACCTAACCTAATACTCCGTATCTATACTCCGTATATGACTAATAAGAGCTTTAAGCCTTTAAAGGTATTGAAATGATAAAAGAACTAATGTATTAATTATATAACTAGTATTCTATTAATTAAATAGACTTTGCTTAAGTGGTATGTCTTTAATTAGATGTTCCATCATTGTCATTGCACTTTGCCAATTTGAACAAACTTGTTGTCCGTTGATAATGAACATAAATCAATGTCAAATTCTTAAGTTTGGACCACTAATGCACTCATATGATTATATATATCACTAACACTAACGATCCCACCTTAATTACTAGTTTAGCTTATTTGTTTATTACTATTATATTTCTTTAATTTGTTTCCGTTGCATTTAGCTAATCTGTGAAGCCATTTTCTTGCAATGTGAGTAGTATTTGACTATATCTTGATAGGTAAATGAGTCATTTTATTGATGATGACTAATCCTTTTAGACTTTTACACGTGTTTTTTAAATACTCCAACCCGCACTAAACTAAGGTCTTCTCGATACACTTCACGCAAATTAACCTTATTTGACACGACAAATTTTATAGAAACAAAGAAGTGCAACATTCCTTATTCAACCAAAGAACTTAGTACTATATTCTCTCATAGTCACATAAATAATAATGTATCTTATTGGTTAGAACTTAATTGGTTATAACTTAGTAGGTCCACTTCGTAACTAAATTAGTACTCTGTAGTTTTGTACACAATTAAGTTCTAACCAATTAGATACATTATGATTACAAGGAACACAAGAATTGAAGTTGTTGTGCTCTTGGAAAATGTTGCACTCCATACTTCCATATCATATATTCTAGAAACAATATGCATCATAGTGAAAAGCTAAAATTGTTTTTTTGGAGTTTTGTATAAAAAAGGTTAATGTGATGCAAAGCCAAAACCAATAAGCTGTGTTGCTTTTGCTTGCGGGTTTATCCGGCCAGTAGCTAGTTTACTTGGTTGTTAGAATGTCGTCTTTTCTTTCTTTCCCCCTATGGCTAATTGGCTATGTGTATCGATCTATACCCACTTTGATCCACACTGATTTGGTTTCTTCACTAGTCAAATAAAATTGTAAGCAAAATCATTGACTTACGTTTTCTAAAAATGATTGTCAATGATAGATAATTTTGGATTCTAGTTTTGCGTATCTGTATTGCGCTATTTCATTTATAATATACAAAGATTAAAAACATCGAACTTAAATACAAAGGTGGAACCAGAAAAATATGTTAGAGGGGATTATAAGTCCATACCACGAGTTTTATTCATATGATGACCATGTTTTTCTTATTTGGAAAGTTGGTGATATCCCATTTCTCGATTTTGTTTATTAATATATCATAGAATTTTTGTAATAAAACCACTTACTTCCCTCTCACCAACCATAGAGTAAAAGACTCCATAAAATTATCTAAACGTATACAACATGGGATGGTATGGAGTAAGAATTTCCGTTTCAATACACAAAACACAAAGATTGTAACTAAAAAAAGGGGTGTTTTAGGTTAGTTAGAATTGGAATTTGGAACTTTAATTTCTTTGCTACCACAAATTTACCACGTTAGTTGCATGGAATGAAGGTGTTGTTTGTGATGCATTTAATAGATATGTATTGCAACTATGCAAGCAATTTTATGCTTACGAAATGTTAATTGAACAACTGCACTTCACGTCATAAGTCCTCATAGCTTACAAGTCCCTTGTTCAATCATCATAAATTGAATAAATAGAATCATATATTCCACTGCTTTTAAGGTTAACTTTTACATGTGGCTTCCATTTTTCTCAAGCCAATTCCGTTTGGGACATTCATTCATTCAAATTAGTAAAAAGAACCCTCAAAAGTCAATAGTCGTCTAAATGTTATATCTTAGTAGAATTACATGTAAATTGCAAGGAGGAATAATTTGTGTATGTAAAAATGACATTGAATCATATAAAATTGCATATATAAAGCATAGAGTTAATATAGGATGATGAATACACTCGTCTCAAAATCAAGCTACAAACTAATTAGGGAATCCATCTCATCACCAAGATTTTACCTAAATAAAAAGATATTAAAATATCTTGAATTATCTAATTCTCAACTTGATAATAATAACCAAAAGATCGACTAATGAAATTATTCAAGAAAAAGGTCAAATGAAGTAACCAAAATATCATGTAACAATTGATTCACCTTAAACCTTACTCATCAAAACATAGCACCAATAACAAGTTAAGATCAAAGATGTTCTTACAGCCATATTTTAAATTTTTTTTTGGTGCTACAGCCATATTTTAGTTAATGTTAGCTAATATAGTAATTTTTATACAGTTGTTACTTCATGATCCACTAATCTTTTATTTTTATCCTTTCCTAATTTTCATCTTAATAATTCAAGATTATTGAGATAATTAACCCCAAATCTTGACTTCAAAGGAACATCAACCAAAATCAAGATTTACACGTTTTAGGCCAAACCCATCATCCGTATTTATTATAAATAGAAGATAAATATTTCATCTTTAAAATTCAAATGGGTCAAAACTCTTTAGTTTAGTGTGAAAAAAATTCCCATTTTTACGCTCTTAATTCTATATTAATAAATTTCATTTGATATAGAGAAGAAAATAAGAGAATTTGATTAGTCATGAATAGAAATGATAGATGTAATCTTAATTATAATATAATTAAAAGATCATTAATTTTGATTTTCCTCTGTTTTATTGTTACTGAATCTGCGCCTCAAAATGCTATTGTTACTCAACTTCCTGGCTTCAATGGCACTTTTCCTTCCAAACACTATTCTGGGTATTACTTAATTTAATTTCATTGTTTTGAAGAAAATAATCCTATGTTTTCTTTTGATTATATCTGAAGTGTTCTGCCTTTTTTTTTTTTTTTTTT
>PYUH01000842.1:0-26104 GCA_016808085.1 Suaeda aralocaspica
AATACTTCGAACCTAACAAGATAAGCACGAAATTTATCTATGATAAACTATAGAGCAAGCAACCTTTTTTACCGTGGTGGCCGAGTTTGACTTGAGCTTTCATCAAGGTCTTACTGCATAAATAATAGTGTAGGACCTTATCCCTCCTTGGTGCCTAAAACAGCACCAACTGCAAATCACTAGCATAACATTATTTCAAAAGGTAATTCCAATCGGGAGATTGATTAATGGGTGCCGGAAAAGTAGGGCATTTTTGATCAATATTAAAGGACTCAAGAACTCATCTGAATTTAAATTCAGCATCTTCAATCAAAGCAATGGGTAAAGTGGTTTGTGCAATTTTAGAAAAATCCTTAATAAACCTCGATTAAAAACCAGATGAACCCCAAAAAAACTTTACCCCTTTAAAATTTACCGAAGGTGGAATTGCTCAATTACCTGTATTTTCGCCTTATACCACCCCATACCACGTTCGGACACCAAATGTCCCAAATACTCCTTTCATTGACCAAAATGACATGTTTCCCAATTTAAAACCAGATTTCCTTTCACATCCTGGAGAACTTTAGTCAATTAGTCAAAACTGAATCAAATCAGAACCATAACACTCAAAATCATCCATGAAAACTTCCATAATAGGACCTATGAACTCAAAAAATGCTCATCATAAAGTTGAAAAGTTAACTGGTGAGTTACATAAACCAAAGCATTCTACGATAACAAAAGTACCATAGGGACATGTAAAGTCGTTTTTCTCCTCTCCCTGTCATCAGTGGTGGATGGGGGAGCTGAAAGAAACCCGAATATCCATCAGATAGCAGAAATAACTTATTCTTAGCTAATCTTCCCAGCTTTGATCAATAAAGGGCGGGGGGAAATATCCTTTTAAGTTGCCTACATTCATTTTCTATATCAATACCATTCCCATCTTAACAAACTCTAGTAGGAATCAATTATTTATAAATTACGTAACACAGTTGTTCCCCCTTCTAGGGACATACCTGGACGGGACTTACCACTGGGAATAGGCCCTAAATAATAATCCTGCATCTAGAAGTTAAGATAACTTCCTTTGACTCCCCGACCTGCGCATGTAGGATTCAAACGACGTTGACCCTGTATACACGGTTTATGACCTTCCTCTAAATGACATTCTGCATGCAAAAATCAGGACTAATACCAGTAATCATCAATAGATACCATTAGCTTTTATGAGACTTAAGCACAGATAAAAGTTATTTAATTGACTATCGGTAAGAGAAGCACTGACAATGACTGGTACAACTCCTTATCATCTAGAAAAGCATATTTCAAATTAGAGGGGAGGGTTTCATCTCAGGTTGGGTTACCTCTTTAACAGAACAACTCTTGTGTAAACTCAATAAATTTCGGCTCTCCAGCGATTAATTCCTCACCAATGAGATCCTGGACCAATTCATCGGCATCATTGTACCTTAACCTGCACCAACATCAAGGCAACAACCAACGGCCTCCAGAAGATCCTTTGTAGTGGATGAGGCATATCATCAATAACAATTTAATCAATGACATCAATAACATAACATGATGTTCCATCATGGACTCTTAAGAGCAGCATTAAGATTAAAGGATACTTTATCATTCCCTACAGAAAGAGTCAAACTAGCCATTTTTGACATCCAATAACGGCACTGTAGTGTGTAAGAAAGGTCTACCAAGTATAATTGGGATATGAGCATCCTCATCCATATCTAACACAACAAAATCAACAGGAACTAAAAAATTTCCCGACGTCTCACCGGGACATCCTCTAAAATACTTTAGGGTATTTCAACTGTCCTATATCTGCCATCTGCAAGGTGATGTTTAGTAACCTTTAAAGCACCCATATCAAGTTTTTACAAATAGATAAAGGCATAACACTAACACTGGCTCCTAAATCACATAATGCTTGTCAATGAACGTGGGCCAATATACAAGGAATAGAAAAACTTCCGGGTCCTTTAGTTTCGGTGGTAAAACTTGTTTTGTATATGGCACTGCACGCCTCCGTAAGTGCTACGTCCTACCCAGTTCAACTCACGTTTCCTGCTTAAATATCTTTCAAAAATTTAGTATAAGTAGGAATTTGAGTGATAAATCAGTAAATGGACAGTAACCTGCAAATTCTTCACAATATCTAAAAATTTACTGAAATGATGATCATTCTTACTCCTGGTTACCCTGTTCGGAAGGGTAACCTTAACCCTTGACCTCGGGATCGTATTAATCGAGGTGTCATCTACCTTCTTCTTAGGTTGCATCGGCCTGCTTAGCTTGAACTGTCTCCAATCTTCAATCACCCACACATGGTCTTTTCAGCTCCACCTGCAACATCAGAATTAACATCATCATTACGCATTTTCGGGCCCTCATAAGCAGTTCCACTCCTCAGGGTGATGGCATTGACATGGTCCCTCGGGGGATTCTGTGATGCCTATGATACTGGAGGTGTAGGTTGTGATGGAAGGTGGCCTGGTTGCTTTGAGCAGTTGATTGGTGCAATCTGAGCTATCTGAGTTTTAGGTGCTTGTGTGAGCCTGCATTGCCTCCATTTTTTCTGTTTGCAACATCATATTTTTCAACTCTGAGATTTCTCCACTAGGTTGAACTGGCATGGTGTGCTGATAGTGGGTGACCTGCTGAAACCTGGTGGGTGTGGTGGTACATATCTCTGCATCTGCTGGGGTGCCTGTTGAGGTGGCATAGCTTGCTGAGACATTGCTATTGTTCTTGTAGAAAAGTATGGGTGATCCTTCCAAGCCCGGATTATATGTATTGGAAAATGGATTGTTCTTGGAGGCTTGAAAGGCACACACTTGCTCTATTGAACTGGTACATGACTGGAAACTATGACCAAATGAACCACAGGATCACAGAAAGGATCAGTACATCCCGAAAGTGCAGCTACAGGTGATGGTGGAGGGAGCTGTAGTACCAATCTTATCAGCTTCTGACTTATGGCATTGATCTGTGAGCTAGACTCTCATAATTATCATCAACTACATGTTTTCCACCCTTCTTGGAATGCCCTCTAAGGTTACGAACTGTGAATTATGAGTAGCAATTTCATCAATCAGTTCATATGCAGCATTGACCTCCTGGTTCATGAATCGACCACTAGCAGCAGATATCTAACAAAGCTCTACTCTCATTACCAACCCATTGTAGAATGATTGAACAGAAACCATTTCTCAAGCCCATGATGAGGACACTTCTCAATACTCTTAAACCGTTCCCAGCATCATAAAGTGACTCATCTGTCTCTGATTAAAATTAGTAATTTGACTTCTCAATAAAGCAGTTCTCTGTGGTGGATAGTACTTCCTGAAAAGCAAGAGCCAAGTCCTCCAACAAGTAATTGTAGCCATAATAAGATCATTCAACCAGGTTCTAGCCTTGTCCTTCATGAAAATGGGAACTTCTCCTCCTAAGTAATCCTTAGAAACGTTTCATTTGCTTGATAGTATCACAATATTGAAGAAAATTTGCAAATGTAAATTCGGATACCTCCTTCAATGTCCCTGAAAATTGATTTCGTTCAAAACATATTCACAAGAGCGGTTTCAGTTCAAATTAGCAGCATCGGTATCAGGTACGAATAACCTCGGCCATGAACTCCGTACTAGGCAAAGAATAGTCTCTCAATGAACGGGGCGCAGTGGCGGTGGTGGAGGTGGTGTCCTCTACCCTGTCCTTCTCCTTCGGCAGCCATTCGACCTCTAAATACCTTCAAACAAAGGGTTGAAGTGAACTCGAAAAACCGAGACAAATCAGAAACAGTCTCTCCCACAGATCGGGGGAGAAATATTCGGCGTCTACTACGTCTCAACCGCTTTAGAATACTGCTCGGGCTCAGGGAAATGAAAGTATCAGGCTCGTGGTCGTTTTGCATAAACCTATAACCTGCACACAATGGAAACTCCGAGCAAAGATGAGAAACTGCCTCAAAGAACCAAAAAGTTCTTTGAACTAAGGAATAAAAAGAAAACAGTATAACCCGACTAATAGAATTAAAAATTGCCTCCCCGGCAACGGCCGCCAAAATTTGATGACGCTATCGCCACACCTATCAAAATAAACCAAAAACACTAACTAATGTAGCTAGGGAAGTGGGATCGAATCCTCAGGGAAGCAATTGAACTCTATTAGTTCTAAAAGCTTAGGTGTGTAAAGGGCCTTGAATGTTGAATTAAGACTCAAACGCTAACTAAAACTAGAACTAAGTTGATTAAGGGATTAAATCTATGACTAATTTCAGGACATCGGTTCACCATAGATTGACAAAAGAATTGCACACAATTAATAATTAGATTATCAATATCCTTGAATTAAGGTCCATAATTCTCTCGAATCTAGTCCCTTCAAAACTCCTCTAATGGCTCTCGCTCACTCAGACTCGTTTTTGCCTATTGCCTTATGATCTAATTGTGGTAATCTTACCTCTCGGCATCGATTTCAAAATATCAAACTAACAATTAAACCTGGCCAGTATTAACTGAAAGCAAAAAGTGACAACAGGAATTCAAGTACATTAATAACCAAACTAACAATAGAACAAGCATCAAAATCAATCCATGGATCCCTAGTCCTAGAAAGGGAACACTCACGCATAATAGAAACTAAAGGAACTAATTTAATCATAAGAACAGGAACTGAAAACATGATACAACAATTAAACTAATTAACAAGAACAAAAAAATCAAAAGCAAGAACTAAAACAAAAACAAGATCTAAATTAAAATACTACTAACAATTAAACTAAGGAAATAATTAAAACTAATAAAGCAGAGAAGAAAATAAAGAGGAACCTGAAATTGCAATTGTATTGAATGAGTGATTGGTTTTGACAAAAGTAAGTTCTAGAGAGAAACTGAATGAAAAATTCTAAGGAGAGAAAAATACTCTCTAGTCTAGTCTCTAATGTTTAAGAAATAAAAGACTAACATAAACATTTATATAAAAAGTACAATGCTCGGGTCAAAAGGAGTGAAAAACGGGCTCCGGACAATCCGCCCGATCGGGCTCACGAAGCGAATGATTTTGGCCTTGAAGCAATCCGCCCGACTGCTCGGGCGAAATCCGCCCGATCGGGCGCGCGATCAGTGTTTTGCCCTATCTTTGAAAAATGCTAAGTAAATTCGCCCGACTGCCCGGCGAAATGACTTTTTCGCCTAAATTGCTCGTCTTCTAGCTACTCCAGGCTTCTACATGCTTCCTGATTACTTCAATTCTAACCCATGGCTTCTAGTATCTAGTTGTAACTCATATGATTGCCTCGGAATCAATGCAAAAAACAAAATCCTGCAAAAGTCGCTAACAAGCACAAACAACTCCATACAACCAAATGCTAGCCAAAATAGCTCCGAAGAGCAAGAGCATAGGTTAGAGTCAAAATAAACCAGAAAAGGGGGTAAAATATAAGAATAAAATACACTTATCAATGTTCCTATTGAAATTGAGGGATTGGAATTTAAGGCTAACCTAATCGAGTTTGATTTAGGTGAACTAGAAGTGATTCTAGGGATGGATTGGTTATATAAGCATAAGAGATTCTATGTGAGCCACAGAAGATCTCGTAATCAATAAGGGTAAAAAGGTGAGCTATTGGAGGGTAGGAAGGCCAAAACACAACAAAATAGTGTCAGTAACGAGGTTTGCTAGGTTTGTGAGGAGAGACATTTACCTTTGTAGTGTGAGGGATGTGGCTCATGCTGAGATTGCTAAGCCCGAGGATATTAAGGTAGTAAGTGACTTTCTAGACGTGTTTCCGAAAGAGATTCTGGGGATGCCTCCTAAACGAGAGATTGACTTTACCATAGACTTAGTCCTAGGTACAAAACCTATTTCCAAGGCACCATGTAGGATGACACCTGTAGAAATGAGTGAGTTGAAAGAGAAGTCACAAGAGTTATTGGAAAAGGGTTACATTAGGCCTAATGCTTCACCTTAGGCAGCACCAATACTGTTTGTGAAGAGGAAAGATGGGAGTTTGAGGTTATGTATTGTCTATAGGGAGCTGAATAAGGTGATAATGAAAAATAAGTATCCTTTACTGAGGATTGATGACTTGTTTGATCAATTAAAAGGAGCTACTGTGTTTTCAATGACTGATTTGAGGTCAGGATACCATCAATTGATTGGTAATGAGCACATACCGAAAACGGCTTTTCGTACGAGGTATGGGCACTATGAGTTCACTATTATGCCTTTTGGGTTAACCAATATGCCAACAATTTTCATGGATCTAATGAATAGAATTTTCCAACGATTTTTGGATAACTTTGTAGTTATTTTCATTACTGACATCTTGGTGTACTCTAAGAGTAAAGAAGAACATGTGGAACATTTAAGGACAATTTTGATGACATTAAGAGAGAATGAATTCTATGCTAAGTTCTTGAAATGTGATTTCTGGTTGGAGAAAGTAGCATTCTTGGGACATATTGTGTCAAAAGAGGGAGTCGAAGTAGATCCAGCCGAGATTAAAGCAATTAAGGAGTGGCCTACACCTAAGAATGTAACGGATGTACGGAGTTTCTTAGGGTTAGCAGGTTATTATAGGAGGTTTGTGAAGGATTTTTCAAGGATTGCTAAACCAATTACGTCGTTAATGAAGAAAGATTGTAAGTTTAAGTGGAGTGATAAGTGTGAAGAGGCATTTCAGACCTTAAAGGAGCGTTTGACTATAGCTCCAGTGCTGACCTTGCTAGACGGAAGTGACTCTTATGATGTGTATAGTGAAGCTTCTAAGAATGGTTTGGGATGTGTGTCAATGCAAAATAGAAAGGTGATTGCACAAGCTTCAAGGCAATTGAAACCATACGAGGCAAACTACCCTACTCCCGATCTTGAGTTAGCAGCGATCGTGTTTGTTTTAAAAATATGGAGGCATTACTTGTATGGGGTAAAATGTAGGATATACACGGACCACAAGAGTTTAAAATATTTTTTCACTCAAAAAGATTTAAAGAAGAGACAGAGGAGATGGCTTGAATTGATCAAGGATTATGACCTAAATATCCAATACCATGAAGGGAATGCCAATGTGGTAGCAGTTGCTTTAAGTTGTAAAACAAAGCATGGAGTGAATACTTTGGTGGTTGCTAATGAACTATGTAAGGATATATAGAGATTGAGCTTAGAGATAGTGAAGGAGGAAGGGTTGGAAGGAATTCTTTGTAATCTTAGTATCCAACCAACAATATATGAGGAAATTAAGAAGAACTAGGAGGGAGATGTGAAATTGGACAGAATTAAGGAAAAGTTGAAAGCAGGAAAAGTTGTGGATTTTAAGATCCATGAGGATGGAAGTTTAAGGAATAAAGGAAGGTGGTGTGTACCATAGAAATCTGAGGATTTGAAACAACGAATCATGGAGGAGGTTCATAAGTTGTATAAGGACTTAAAGAAGGCATATCGGTGGCCTACGATTAAAAGAGAAGTGGTTGAATTTGTAAGCAAGTGTCTTACTTGTCAAAAGGTGAGATTTTAGCATAAAAGACCACAAGGAGAGGTCCAACCACTTTAAATACCATGATGGAAATGGGATTGCATATCAATGGACTTTGTGACTTGGTTGCCAAAGTCGAAGAATCAAAATGACACCATATGCGTTGTGGTGGATAGGCTTACTAAGTCAGCGGTGTTTATACCCATGAAAGAGACATGGAAAATGGAACAACTTGCAAAGGCTTACATAAAACATGTTGCGAGGCTACATGGAGTTCCAAAGGATATCGTGTCAGATAGGGATTCTAGGTTTCTTTCGAAATTCTAGAAAAGTGTCCAGGAGAACTTTGGTACAACTTTGAAGACGAGTACAGCTTTCCATCCAGCAACTGATGGACAAACAGAGAGAACCATAAAAATCTTAGAGGAGATGCTAAGAGCTTATGTAATGGATTTTCAAGGGAATTGGGAGGATTACTTGGATCTCGTTGAGTTTTCATACAACAATAGCTACCATGCAGGTATTGGCATGGCACCTTTTGAGGCTTTGTATGGAAGGAAGTGTAGAAGCCCCTTGTTTTGGAATGACATAAGTGAGACAGTGATTCTAGGACCTCAATTCATTGAAGAAACCACAGATAAAATAAGGGTAATACAGGCAAAGATTCAAGCAGCACAAGACAGACAAAATTCCTATGCGGACCAAAAACGCCAAGAAGTTGTGTTTGAAGTTAGCGATAAGGTGTTAGTTAAGGTATCACCAATGAAAGCAGTAATGAAGTTCGGAAAGAAGGGAAAATTAAGCCCAAAATACATAGGAACTTGTGAGATCTTGCAAAGGGTTGGAAAAGTAGCCTATATCTTAGCATTACCAATGGAGTTGAGCAAGGTTCACAATGTCTTTCATGTGTCTCAACCAAGGAAGTATGTTCCAGATGAGTCACATGTGTTACAGCCTGAAACAATAAAGTTAGAGGAAAGTTTGACCTATAAAGAGAAGCCAATTAAGATCCTAGACAGTAAAGTTAGGGATACTCGTAGGAAAAGTGTCAAAATAGTGAAGGTGTTGTGTTCTAACCAAGCAACCGAAGAAGCTACTTGGGAAGCTGAAGATATGGTGAGAGAAAAGTATCCAGAGTTATTTCATTTTAGTAAGTAGAGTTATGGGGACGTAACTCGATTCTAAAGGGGGGTAGAAAGCGATCTAATTTCGCGCATTTTTACCCTCAATTTTGCAATTTTCTATGAGTTTTTGCGACCTTTCAGTAAGAGTTTTATGTTTGTCTACTAAAAATTTGTGATATATGTGTTTTATGTTGTGTTTTTCCCTCATTTTTGGTTGATTCTTGTGCTAAATAGTTAAGTTTGTGGCTTTGTTTTGATTAAATATCGTCTTTTGATGTTAAGTTATGTTTTGGAACGGTTTTAGCATCTTTAGTTGACTTTTACAGCTTTTTACGGTTATTTTATACTTTCTCGGTTATTACGCACGGTTTTTGGTTTGTTTTATATGTTACAGGAGCGTAATAGGGAGTTATAAAGTCATTAGAAGCTAAAACGAGTCTAAATGTGCTTGCCTCGGGATGCGTGCCAAGTCACGAGAAACCACGAACGAGATCCGAAGAGATCGAACAATTAGCCAAGAAAATTCCATCCGGGCGCATAGGGTAAAAACATATATGGCTTATGCGAGCGCAACATAGATCAGAGATTTCACACGGGCTAAACCAGGAGACCTGCGGGCGCAGGGAACAAACCTGATTTGACCTATGCGGGCGCAGGTGAAGCGGATTTTGGTCCGTTCGGCTTTTCTTCGCGGTTTTACTTCGTGAGTTTTATTTTAATCAAAACCTAATCCTATAAATACCCTATGTAAAGGGGGCACGACCCTAACTAGTTTTTGGCATACTTTTAGACTTAGGAGTCTTAAACTCTTTTCTCTCTAGAATTTTATCATTGATTACTTTGTTCTCAACAATTCAAGATTTCATTTAATGCAATTCAATCTTCCTTTTGGCAATTTCTTTCCTTTTGTTTTTCAATTCTTTTTAGTTTATGATTCTTCTTAGTATGTTAGTCTTTAAGTTAATTTATTTATTTTGTTAATTTAGTTGCTAGTTTAATTTCTAGTAATTAGTTTCGTTTTAATTCTAGTTTTAATTAGTTTTTTGGTTATGAATTTGTTATTTGAATTTGTTCTTGTTTTAGTTCCTTTAATTATGAGTGAGTAGTTTTTTTCTCTAGGGTTAGGGGATCTATGATCATGTTGTGAAATAATTTTATGTTCATTAATTAATTCTTGGCTTTTAATTGAATTTCTATTATTGATTTCTATTGATTGCAATTAAATTGTAGTCAGATTTAGTTGTAAGTTAGGTTATTGTCGAAATCGAGGCCGAGAGGTAAGATTGCCACAATTAGACCACTAAATAATAGGCAAAAACGAATTTATGCGAGCGAGAGCTGGTAAAGGAGTTTTGAGGGAGTCTAAGTTTGAGAGAATTAGTGAGCCCTAGTTTATTGAATGCCAATGAATTGATTAGTGAGTGTTTAATGAGTTTGTTGATTGATCATAGTGAATCGATTGCCCTAGGTTTTCTTTATAAGAGTTTAATTCATAACTTCCCGTCATTTCCTTATTTTTAGTTTTAGTCTTCTTAGTTTTAGTAGTCTTCTACTGAACTTTCGACAAAGGCCCCTTACACACTTTAGACTTTTTAGAATTGATAGGATTTAATAGCTTCCCTGAGGATTTGATCCCTACTTCCCTAACTATATTAGTTGGAGTCGTTCGGTTATTTTTGAGAGGTGCGCGATAGCCTTGTTCATATTTTGGCGTTTCTTTTGTTTTTATTTTTGGTTTTATTCCCTCACCTCAAGGAACCTTCACGTTCTTTGAGGTAGTTCTCATTACTGTTTCGAGTTTTGATTGTGTGCAGGTATTAGGTTGTATGCCGATGAACCGGAAAGATCATTGCATAAGAGGAGTCGTAGAACGAAGTGGAGATTACGAAGAGTCATTCTTTCTGAACGAACACTGGTTGATTTGACAAAACTTTTTGTTGAGTTGAATATTTTCGATAGTTCAGATAAGGAAGAGATGGCAGAATCACAGTTCAACGAGAACAACACACCACGGAATGATGCACCACCGCCACCGCCGCCGCCACCACCAGCAATGTCCTTAAAAGATTATTCTCAGCCAAGTTCTGCAATAGTGGGAGGTGGATACCGAGTTCCTGATATAGAGGCCTTGAATTTTGAATTGAAGCCATCTTTGGTGGACATGGTAGAAAGGAATCAATTTGCAGGAACATTGAAAGAAGATCCGAATTTGCACTTAAATAACTTCATTCAGTACTGCAATACAATTAAGCAAGCTGGTGTATCTTAAGATTATATACGACGTACGATGTTCAAATTCTCATTGAAGGAAAAAGCTCATTCTTGGTTGAATGGTATAAACATGGATACTATCAACAGTTGGGATGACTTGGCTCTTGCTTTTCAAAGGAAGTACTATCCTCTGGAGAGAACTGCACAACTTAGGAGTCAAATTACGAATTTTAACCAATGAAACTCTTCATGGGAGAGGTTTAAGGAGTTATTGAGAATGTGCCCTCATCATGGACTTGAGAAGTGGTTTTTAGTGCAATCTTTCTATAATGGTTTGGGTAATGAGAGTAAAACTTTGCTTGATTCTGCTGCTAGTGGTCGATTTATAAACCAAGAAGTCAATGCTGCTTATGATTTAATTGAGGAGATTGCCATTCATAATTCTCAATTTGGTAATCCTAGAGGACATGCTAAGAGAGGAGGAAAACGTGTGTTAGATGACAAATACAAGATTTTGGCTTCACAAATCAATGCAATCCATGAGAAGCTAGACAAGATCAACACACCATCCTCCATCCCAATGACGGTAGCTGCAATGGTTGCACTTTCGGGAGCTACAGATTTTTTTTGGGCATAGTATGCAAGCATGTCATAGTTCTATGGAGCAAGTATATGCATTTCAAGCTTACAAGAATAACCCATTCTCCAACAGATACAATCCTGGTTGGAAAGATCATCCATACTTCTCCTACAAGAATACCAGCAATGTTCAAAACCCGCAGCAGCAGCCACATTTTGCACCACAACAACAACAAGTTCAACGTTTTGCTCCACCTCAACCACCGGGTTTTAGTAGACCACCACCTCCAGCACCACTCCCAGCACCTCCACAGCCAACTAGAAATGATTTTTCATAACTGAAGAACATGATAATGCATATGCAGAAAGCCATGGAAGCTATGCAGGCCCACAATCAAGAATTGGAGACTCAACTAGCACAAATTGCTCAATCGTCAGCTCAAAGGCAACAAGGCCAACTCCCTCCTCAACCTGCTCCATCAAAAGCTTCATCAAGCAATCCACCTCGTGATCATTGCAATTCCATTGCAACAAGGAGCGGTATTTACTATGAAGGTCCTAGAATGCCTGATGATGATACTACCAAGGCTGCATATGGAACGAAGAGGACTAGTTTGGTTGTTATTGAAGACCTTGAGGAAGTAGCTGTAGAAAAGGAGAATAAAGTCTCAAAGGAGAAGGAAGCACCAAAGAAGCAAGCTCCAGCAGCTGATTCAGTTACCCATACAATTCCTCCCTCAAAGGTGATGTTACCCTTTCCGAAAGGGTAACTAGGAGTAAGAATGATAGTCACTTTTGAAAATTTTTTGAAATAGTTAAAAATTTGCAAGTTACTGTGCCTTTCACTAAATTTTTGAAAGATATTTTGAGCAGGAAACGTGAGTTGAATGTAACACAGACACTTGCACTCACCGAGGAGTGCAGTGTGATCCTTCAAAATAAATCCCCTCCTTAGTTGAAGGATCCAGGAAGTTTTTCAATTCCATGTAATATAGGTGCTTTGTTTATTGATAAGGCTCTTTGTGATTTAGGAGATAGTGTAAGTGTTATGCCCTTATCAATTTGAAGGAAGCTTGACATGGGAGAGCTTAAATTTACTAATGTTACTCTGCAGATGGCGGATAGAACTGTAAAATACCCTAAGGGTGTTTTAGAAGATGTACCTGTTAGAGTAGGAAATTTTTTTAATTCCAGTTGATTTTGTTGTCCTTGATATTGATGAGGATGCTCATATCCCTATCATTCTAGGTAGACCTTTCTTACATACTGCAAGTGCCCTCATTGATGTTAAAAATGGAAGTTTAACCCTTTCGGTAGGGGATGATAAAGTTACATTTAATCCTAATAATGCAATGAAAAATCCTATGATAGAGCAGTCATGTTACAAGATCGATATTATTAGTGAGATTGTTTTGGATGACATGCCTCGATCCCTTACAAAGGATCCCCTAGAGGCCCTTTCGTGTTTGGATGCTGATGCAGGTGAAGGAGATTCGGAAATTGATGCCATAGGCCATGAATTGAATAGTGAGAAGATGACTCTAGAAGAAAGCAAAAGGTACCAATCGTTGCCTCAACAATCATATGCTATCAAAGAGGTAGCACAACCTGAAATGAAACCCCTTCCCCCTAATTTGAAATATGCTTTTCTAGATGATGAGGAAATGTATCCAGTTATAGTTAACTCTAAACTTATGGATAGTCAACTTGAAAGGTTATTAGTTGTGCTTAAAACTCATAAAAAGGCTATTGGTTATACAGTAGATGATCTAAATGGAGTAAGTCCTGATTTTTGTATTCATAGAATTCATCTAGAAGAAGGCCATAAACCTTGTATACAGGGGCAAAGGAGACTTAACCCTAACATGCAGGAAGTGGTGAAGAAAGAGGTTCTTAAACTTCTTGATGCAGGTATCATTTATGTTGTGCCAGTTTTTCAATGGGTAAGTCCAGTGCAAGTAGTCCCTAAGAAGGGAGGAACAACTGTTGTGCGTAATGATAAACATCAGCTTATTCCTACTAGAGTTGTTACAGGTTGGTGAATGTGCATTGATTACCGAAAATTAAATGTTGCCACTAAAAAGGATCATTTACCTTTCCCTTTTATTGATCAAATGTTAGAAAGGCTAGCAATGAACAAATATTTTTGCTATCTAGATGGTTACTTTGCGTTCTTTCAAATACCAATCCATCCTGATGATCAATCAAAAACAACATTTAATTTACATGTACTTATGGTACTTTTGCCTACCGTAGAATGCCCTTTGGTCTATGTAATGCTCCTGCTACCTTTCAACGATGTATGATGGCCATCTTTTTTGAGTTCATAGAATCTAGTATGGAAGTCTTCATGGATGATTTTAGTGTCTATGGTACTTATTTTGATTCATGTTTGGCTAACTTGACTAAAGTGCTTAAAAGATATGAACAGGTGAATTTGGTCCTCAATTGGGAGAAATGTCACTTTATGGTGACACAAGGAATTGTCCTAGGACATCTAGTCTCTGAAAGAGGTATTGAAGTTGATAAAGCTAAAATTCAAGTTATTGAACAATTACCTCCACCAGTAAGTGTAAAAGGTGTTAGAAGCTTTCTAGGTCATGTAGGGTTTTACCGCCGATTCATCAAAGATTTTTCTAAAATTGCTAAACCTTAACTCAACTGCTATTAAAAGATGTTGAGGTTAAATTCGCTGATGAATGCCTTAAGTCATTTAATTTGATTAAACAAGCACTAATCTCAGCACCCATTATTCAATCACCTGATTGGGAATTACCTTTTGAAATTATGTGTGATGCTAGTGACTATGCTGTGGGTGTCGTGTTAGGTCAAAGGTAAGATAAAATTTTGCATGCTATCTACTATGCTAGTAAGTTTTTAGATCCAGCTCAGGTTAACTATGCCACAATTGAAAAAGAATTGTTTGCTATAGTGTATGCTTTGGATAAATTTCGTTCTTATCTTATAGGTTCGAAAGTTATCATTTATACTGACCATGCAGCTTTAAATTAGTTATTTGGAAAGAAAGAAGCAAAATCGAGGCTTATTAGGTGGATTTTTCTCCTTCAGGAGTTTGATCTAGAAATACGTGATAAGAAAGGTGCAGAGAATGTGCTTGCAGACCACCTATCTAGAATTCGATATGATAATAGGGAGATTTCAACTCCCATTGATGACTCTTTTCCTAATGATCATCTTCTAGCTGTGATTTCTAATACTCCATGGTTTGCTGATTATGCTAATTACGTAGTCGGAGGAGTGTTACCTCCCGATCTTACTTATCAGCAACAGAAAAAGTTTTTACATGATTTTAGGCGTTATTTTTGGGATGACCCTAACTTGTTTCGTGAGTGTGCATATGGCTTATATCGTAGGTGTCTACCAGATTGGGAAGTCTATGGAGTTCTGCATCACTGTCACTCATCAACCGATGGAGGACATGGTAGACCCGCTAAAACGATGCTTAAGGTATTGCAATCCGGTTTTTTTTGGCCTATGATACTCAAGGATTCTAGAGATTTTGTCATCTCTTGTGATTCGTGCCAACGAACAGGTAACATCTCAAAAAGGCATGAAATGCCTCAAACAGATATCTTAGAAGTTGAAATTTTCGATGTTTGGGGTATTGATTATATGGGTCCCTTCCCTTCTTTTAATGGTAATCGTTTTATATTAGTTACTATGGATTATGCTTCTAAGTGGGTGGAAGCAATTGCTTCTCCCCATAGTGATGCTAACACCGTTTTCAGAATGTTTAAGCAGGTTATTTTTCCTAGGTTCGGAGTCCCTAGAATTATCATCAGTGATGGGGGAACGCACTTTCATGAGAAAAGGTTGGATAAGTTGCTAGAGAAATATGATGTTTACCACAGGACGAGATTGGCATATAATCCACAAACCAGTGGTCAAGTCGAGGTTTCAAACCGAGAAATCAAGTCCATTCTAGAGAAGACTGTTGCGAAATCGAGAAAAGATTGGAGTAGTAAGCTTCATGATGCTCTATGGTCGTATAGAATAGCATTTAAGAATCCAATTGGCACTTCCCATATAGATTGGTTTATGGAAAAGCGTGCCATCTCCCAGTAGAACTTGAATTCAAAGCTTATTGGGCAATCAAAGAATTAAACATGGATGCTAAGCTTGCGGGAGAAAAACGGTTACTACAGTTGAATGAATTGGATGAATTTCAGCTAGGAGCATATGATAGTGTTAAAATCTACAAAGAAAAGACGAAAAGATGGCACAACAAACGAATCATGAAAAGGGAGTTTCAAGTCGGCAATAAGTTTATATTGTTTAACTCAAGACTTCGATTATTCCCTGGAAAGCTAAAATCTAGATGGAGTGGCCCCTTTACAGTGACAAATGTGAGCAAATTTGTCTATGTTAAAGTTCAAAGTGAGTAGGGTGAAGTATTGGTTAACGGTCAAAGGTTGAAGCCATACTATGAAGGAGATGTCATCGGTTTAGTTGATGTCATTGGTTTAGTTGATGTCATCCAACTCGATGATCCTAAAACACCTTGATCACTAATGCAGCCACAGTCAAGCTAGTGACCTTAAAAGAGCGCTTCAAGGGAGGCAACCCAAGCTTTCTATCCCTTTCTTTCTCTTTTTACGTGTTTTTGTGTGTTTTCGTAGTTTAGTTTAGTTTAGTTTTTATTTAAATTTTGTGAAGCTTAGCTAAGGGTCTAAGTGTTTCATGCTTAATTGGGGTAATTAAGGAGAGATTAAGAGTTAAAAACGTGCTTAAGTTTAATTAATAATAATAATTTATAATATAATTCATTAATTAGGAAGAAAAAGAAAAAAAATCAGCAAAAAGAACTGCAGAGAGGGGATGCGGGTGCAGCGTAGAAAACCTCCCTTATTTTATGCGTCCGCATTATAGATCAGAGACTTTGGAAAATTCTGCAGACTGCACCTACGGGCGCATCAGTCAAACCCGGTTTCTTCGCTGAGGGCGCAGGTAGTCCCTGTGGTCACCAGTCTTCCTTTTTCCGATTTTTTTCTCGCGTAGGGCCTAATATATTCCGCCCATTATTTTTGCTCCCCCCCACCCCCCCCTTATATAATAATAATAATAATAATAATAATAATAATAATAATAATAATAATAATAATAATAATAATAATAATAATAATAATAATAATAATAATAATAATATCTTCAATTTCAAAACCCCATAACTCACTCCATACTACTCCAAATTACTTCAAATTTTGACACAACACTCCCCTCACTATTCTAAACAATCTCTTGGTGTAAAAATTTGAAAAAAAAAATCAACAATTTGCAATACCTAGGGTTCGAAACTTTCGAACTATTTTTGGGCCTGATTTTTGGGTTGCTACTTCAATTTTCTTACAATTTCTTGCTCTATTATCATCTACTACGGTATAACTTCCTTTTTATCCATATTTTATGATGTTTTATAAAGTTTTCATGAACTTCTAATTTTTGGGTATTTTTAGTACGAATTTAATTTTTAATTCTAAACTTGATTGTTGTTGTTCATGAGTGCTTAATGATCATTTTTAAGCTTCATTATCATGTTTAGAGTTGTTAATTGTGAGTAATTGGAAGTTTTGTGCTAAATTATTGAGTAAGAGTTTTCATGGAATTTTTTATGATTGTTAATGAATTTGTTGAGAATTAGGAGTGTTAACTAGTTAAATTCATGCTTAAAGTTTTTAGAATGCTTGAAATCATGCTTTGAATTGTTTCTATGCTTACTTTGGACTCTAGCCTTACTCATGAACTTTCATTAGCAACTCTTATATTGAACTTCATGCTTATAAAATTGGTTAATAGTTACTACTAATCTTAACTAGTTCATCTCTATTTGCTCTCAAAGTTTCATTGGAGTTGTTTGGGTGATTATAGTTGCTAAATGATTACATACATATCATGGTGGAAGTTGGTTTTTGGTGTTAGAATTGATGTTCCCTTCTAATATGAGCTTGGAAATGTTTGTTTTGGATGCATAGAATACAAGTAATGCTTGGTATGATTGTTATTGGTTGCACTCATGGTTTTAGTTGATTAGAACTTTGTAGTTCTCATTGGTTTAGTTGCATTTACAAACGGGTCATGCCGAAATTTCCGCAAAACCTTGTGTAACTTTGGTTGTATGATGACTACAATGTCACTAGTACATAAAAAGACATTTGTTGCAGTTAAAATCGGGCTTTTTGCTGCGGTTTTTGACCACAGCAAATAGCGTAGCAGCAAATAAAAAAAATTATTTGCTGTGGTTCAAGTCGCAGCAAATAAGTGGTATTTTTGGTGGGAATTATGGATTATTTGCTGTAGTTTTTTCAAAAAACCGCAGCAAATAAGTAATTTCCCTCCATAAAAAAAAACGCTTATTTACTGCGATTCTGGAGAAAACCGCAGCAAATAAGCACTGAAAAAAAAAATTGCATTTTATAAGCTGAAATGATAGCTTAAAAGTTACATATACATATTATCACTGATTTTTCAGTCAAGTTACATCTATAATCTCAACAAATTACACCATCACAGAAAAATACAGTAGCCCAACAATTTGCAGCAAGAACAAAATAGCAATAATAGAAAAAACAGCAGCAACAACTAGAGAAGACCAACAGCAGTAGGAGCAACTACTGAAGAATGGCAGCAGCAGAAACAAAAGGCAACAGAGGGCAGCACGAAGAGAAGACATGACGACAGCACCAACTAGGGATCAACCTCCGGCTGCTGCAGCAACAAAGCAGTATCACAAATACAAGCTAAGCCATACCAAAACCCCATAAACTCAAGATTGATGTATGTTATGGAAGTCAAATGTAAGAGAGCAAATGTAGGTGAATTAAAAAATGCATTCAACTCAAGCACTCATGATGTTTCAAAAAATCCCAAGTATCATCCTATGACAATTGATTTGTGCCAATGAATACTTTCTTTCTCAATTCATTCAACCAAATATATTCATCATTCATCAACTCACTTACTCAATATATCATCATTTTATTCAGGCAGTCACTAAAACTTCTATTCATTCTTCTTTCATTCTTTTATAGTTTCATTCATTTAACAATAACAACCAACAAAATCAACTTATACAATTAGATGGACCATACACAACATATAAGCAGATGTTCACCATCTGCTTGATGTCCGGAGCTAATGAGTGTGCTAATTGCCTAATTGCAGGACCATTAGAGGATATACATTAGCCGGATTCTGAATTTTTGTCACCTGAATTGAAAGAATTAGTGAGGGTTTTCTATGGTGCTCCTCTCCTGTTGCAAAGCTATTCTGTGTGTTGCTACTTTGATTCAAATTAAAGGTAATTGATGGCTCATAACTTTATCTAGTTTTCTCAGCAGACTTCTTGATAAAATGAAGAGATGGATTATCTATCTAACTTATTGGTGTTCAATCTATTTAACTATATGCAAGTTTTTAAAGAGCTAATTTTAGTTAGTCCTTAATAAATAAATAAATTTTATATATTGAAGAAAGGACAAGTAGACCTTAACAACTAAGATAGCTTAGAATAAATTTATTTTAGAGATATGGACTATAACTCAATATCACAATAAAAATATCTAGTAAGAGGTAGATAATTGTAAAGTAGTATAGTACATAATGATTATATGTTAAAACAATTTTCGTAAAGTTGTATCACAATGATAGAATATAAAAAAATAAGACTCAGTAGCCAATATGCAAACTAAGCTGACCTTTGTCCTTTGATCAACATCCATGATAATCATCAATCCGCGAAAGAACAGGACATTTTTGGCAGCTTACTCCTTCTGAGCTACAAGATCACACTTATTATTCTCATCAAGGGCTTTAGCCTGACAAAGAAAGATTCAAATCTCAGGACAATCATAAATATGCATATATTCAATTTTTATAATCAGAGTAAAAGCATACTGCTCGTTCTGTTGTCCGTTACTGCTTTTCCATTCTGGCTTTGCGCCTCTATTACTGCACCAATGGAGGCAACCAACAAATATAAGCAGTGGCAAATGTGTTATTTTATTACATTAATGGCACTGGCAAAGCAGCAGTAGCGATGGAAAAAGCAGAAAATGAACAGCATAAAACCAAACCCCTGTAGGTTGCATAAATAGAATAAGAGCAAAAATCAAAGCACTATCACTTAAATTCCAATTTCAAGTTGGTGAACTAGATTTAAGATTAGATATCAACAATCAAAAAGCAACAAAAGCATGAAACCTATTCAATCATGTAGCCAATACTACTAACAACATTATCAACATGAATGGAGCAACAAAAGCATGCAACTTATCCAAACTCAATTCTGAATTTATGTATTCAGTCATATTCAAATATGTGCTCAATCATACATGTATTCAATCATAAACTCAACCATTTAATCACTCACTCATTTATCAAACTCAATTATTCATGAGGCACTCCTCAAATTCAATCACTCTTAATAGTTAGTAGTTGACTTAATAGTTCATACTAACCATACTTAGTAGCAACAACCTAGTTAATTCAACCATTCATTCATTAATTTTAAAAAGTAGAGCATTGTAATTACCTCAAAAAACAAACAAAAACAATATAATCGAAACAAAAATACAACAATGAGAACTAACCATTCACCCTCATCTTTAATCATCCTCAAAACACAAAGGCACCCTTGAACACGATTAATAATTTTGAAGACATTGAAGGCCAAGTGTCATTCACGCAATTCAGCAATAAGATAATAATCCTAGCAACAATCAAAAATCTGTTACAAAATTTCAGTTAACCTAAATTTCAGTTTTTGGGCTGGGCCTTTTGATATGGGTTCTACTCTTTTTTATTTGGTGCGTTCTAACTGCAACAAATAAGTTAAACGACCGCAGCAAATAACTATTTGCTGCAGTCTGCTTTGAACCGCAGAAAATAATTCTATACAACAACATTACCAATGACTATTTTCTGCGGTTCTTAAAAAATCCCAAAGAACCGCAGCAAATGTGACGCAGAAAATGTGTTTTTTGTACTATTGTGTCTTGATTGTTTCATTGGCCATGCTATTAATAAATTCGCTTATTTATTACTATTATGAGTAAATTCGCTTATTTACTGAAATTATTAAAAAAATGTAATTAATTCGCTTATTTATTACTATTTTGAGTAAATTCGCTTATAAACTGAGATTATTGAAAAAAACGTAATAAATTCGCTTATTTAATACTATTTCCAGTAAATTCGCTTATTCACTGAGATTATTGAAAAAATGTAATAAATTCGCTTATTTATTACTATTATGAGTAAATTCGCTTATTTACTGAAATTATTAAAAAAATGTAATAAATTCGCTTATTTATTATTATTTTGAGTAAATTCGCTTATTGATTACTATTTTGAGTAAATTTGCTTATATACTAAGATTATTAAAAAAAAATGTAATAAATTGGCTTATTTATTACTATTTTGAGTAAATTCGCTTATTTACTGAAATTAAAAAAAATGTAATAAATTCGCTTATTTATTACTATTTTGAGTAAATTCGCTTATTTATTGAGATTATTGAAAAAATGTAATAAATTCGCTTATTTATTCCTATTTTGAGTAAATTCGTTTATTTACCGAAAATATTAACAAAAGTTTACAAGGTTGTCATAAGATAACACCTTATCCTAATGTAATCCACTTTTGGAACATTTGGAATAAGGCATGAGAAAAGGGATCATCATCAAAAATCAAATCCAAGGAAAAAAAATAAAAAATAAATACAGCAAAACACCACAACTAGCGCCAGCAACGTAGCGTCATTGCATCAGCCACGCTGAAAAGGTAGCGCAGCAAGATCTATGGCGCTAAGCCTGTTAGCGTGACTACCTCAGTCACGCTACTATGTTAGCGTGCTACTATTTCTGTGCTGTGAATTTGTGCTGTGAATGTTGTTTGATTTGTAAATGTTGATGTTGTGCAGGCACGGTTTTATTGTCACGCTAAAGCTTCAGCGGGACAGATTTACTAGCGCTGGTGGCGTAGCGCTTCTAGTGTAACCGCGCTGCGCAGGTAGCGTGTTCAGCCAAACGACGCTGAAGCTGCAGCGCTGGAACTCCAAACACGTTGTGAGTTTTTTTTTTTTTTTTTGGTTTTCTCAATATTTTACGAATTTTAGATGATATATGTAAGTGACATGCTATAGGTTGATGATGAATTACGACGATATGATTCCGGGAAGATGCTTGGTAAAATTTATGATACTCATGATGCAAATACCAAAGAGTTGGTTAAGGTGAGTGGTTTTCAAGATTTCTTAGAATCTTATATAGAGAAAAAGAGATGTAAGATATCTGCTTGTTTAGTTAGGGGAATGATGGAATGGTTTTGGGATACAACTAACACCTTTCATTTCCCATGGGGAGAGATGGCTATAACTCCTTTCGATTATGGGATGATTACTGGATTACCCTTGGCGGGTATGGATATCATCCCTAATGAAGGAATTGTGTGGATACAACACCTCAGCTGCCACGTGCTAGCTTTTGAGTGGACCACGTGTCCCTAATTTTCCTTATAAAGAGATGACATGGGATTGCCACGTGGCGGTGATGAGTCTGCCATGAGTGGACCCCACATGGCCACGTGTCATACCACAATTGGGCCACGAGTCCTTAAAATGCCAGCATAGGATTGCCACGTGGCAGTGATGAGTCTGCCATGAGTGGGCCCACATGCACGTGTCACCTTTTTACTGGTCCATTTGTAACTCTGTATCCGCCACATGTCAAGCTCTTATTCGTCAATGACAAAAAGAGCCAAACAAACCATGGGGCCTTAAACTTCCCTTCTAAAAGCATTAGGCAAAGAAGGAAGATAATCAAAGAGATGATGACAAGTGTCACAATCTCAGTGGGTAGAAATTTTACTTGAGGCTATAAATAGTCCAAAAATTCTGATAACAAGTACACGGAAATTAAGACAAAAAAACACTGACTAAAAAGGGAAAACTTCTCTCTAGAACTTCTCTCTAGAATTGTTTTACTTGCTGATTATTGTATACTTACTCTCCTTCAATTCTTACTTAAGCATCGGAGGGGAAAATAATCTACGAGATTATGTCCCTTTTTGCAGGTACTTGGAGGGTACGTCAACAGGCAACTAATCCACTCACGCGTCCAGTCTACGTCCGCGAAATCCTCAAAGTCCCTACCCCACCTCATTGCTTTAGCACAACATTTGGCGCCGTCTGTGGGGAGGTCCTAACAATGACTGGAACTGGAAACCTACTGAGGATGAGACCAGATACCTAGACAGACTGGGAATTACCAAACTGGGGAAGGTACCGGCTCACCGAGAAGAACACAAGAAAACCCTGATTTGGAGACCAACCTGTGACCATGAGTCAGCTAAAGATATCTGGCTGGGTTCCAAGAGAATCTGGCGGAAACTTACGGGAGTATTCCAACAAGAAAAACTCAAGAGAAGGTTGAGACACAAACGACCTTCATCTTCAAAGATGAAAGTGTGATGATTGAAGAAGGCCAAGGCCAGGAGAGATTGACTTCCATGAGAAAGTTGAGAAATTAAGGAGAGGACCGAACTCCATTGAAAACTCAATGGGGTGCAGTGAAAGAGGTACCCTGTCACTCCCAGATTAAGCCTAAACGGGAGGTGGCAGGTAAGGAAGCCGGATCTAGCAAGACTCAAACTGATGATAGGAACTAATTGAGTTCAAGAGGCTATTGCAAGTGATGCTCGAGGTATTTGGAGCAAAAGAAATCATCTGCCGAGATGCCAGAGAGTATCTCGCTGACCAAAAAGTTAAAGCATGGATACAAGAGAGTATCTGAAGGCTAAAAGGGTTGGAAGGAAGGAGGCCGACCTGGCACATCTGAGGAATCATCAACTAGGGAGATGACTCACTCCATCATGTTTCCTTGGAATCTGGAGGAAACATGCAAGTCTACGAGACTTAATTGAAAAGAGAAAGCTGATAAGGCTGCATAGTGCAGGAAAGAGCAAAGTCAAATAATGGGAGGATGTAGGCAAATCCACTAATCCTGGCCGAGAATCCACAAGGCTGTCCAAAACCCTACGGGGGTTGTTGGACAAATGCCTAATAACACAACGATGGAATGGAAGACGCCGTTCTCCATGTCATCATGATGGCTCCACGTCCCAATAAGTTTAAAATGCCTCAATTGAGGCATTCGACGGGACCCTGACCGGAGGAGATTAGCCACTTATAAAATTGATTGTACTGTCCAGGGTCCGGATGATGTGACCTGGTGCCGATACTTTCGGCAACCCTGAAAGGAATTGCCAAGAAATGGTTCAATAGCCTCCCCGATCATAAATTAACAATTTTCATGAATGCGTACGATTTTGTACATCATTTCATGGCAAACAAGAGGGAGAGAAAGACCAGCATGCATCTGGCCAAAATAGGATGGCAGGAGAAAAGGAGTCTCTAATATAAGTTTGTGCAAAGATTCAATCTGGAATCTTTGCAAATCCCCAACTTATCTGAAGGTGTGGCCTCGATAACTTTTTTAGAGGTCTTCGAGATGGAACTTTTAAATTCGGATATGTAAGAAGAAATATAAAACGCTTGAAAGGAATTTTGGAAGAAAGCTGAATGTTTCATCCATGCACAAGAGCTCTGTGCTTCCCAGGAAGGACAGAAGAGATGATAGAAAGAGTGAATCACACTCTAAAAAACAGGATCAAAAGAAACATGCACCTGGGCAACTAGGACACTCAGGCAGGGAGGAAACTTCCAAAATAAGAAAAGAAAGCCTAATGATGGTCTAAGATAGAGTTCACCAAAGATCTCTATTCGGTTTTCAGGGAAATCCGTAATAAGGTTGAGATTGATGATCCACACCCCCTAAGAACTGCCAAGGAAGATAGGGACTCAAGTAAATACTGTCACTTTCACAAAGATACAGGGCATCCTACCAACGATTGCTTCAATCTTAAGAGGGCTTGGAATCTCTTGCCATCAAAGGGAAAATTTCCACAACACTTGATCAATCTCATGACAAAAACACCAAACAAGATGGAATTCAAGGCTAATGAGCCTAAGGATGGTGCTGAGACCGAAGAGGATGTGGTGTACGTCATCTCGGTGGGTTCGCAGTTGGCGGACCAACCCTTCGAGGGAACAAAGAGTACTAAGAGTCTCTCCCGAGAAGGATCACCGGATATAGGGCATGATGCCAAGGTCAAGTTCCAGAAGTAATGTTAGCGACAAGGACCGAGGCAATGTTGCTACACCACATGATGATCCCTTGGTGGTGGAACTGAAAGTGGCACACATGGGGTCAACGAATCTGGTGCGTAGATACTGGCAGCTCCTCTGACATCATTAGTTATGCTTGCCTCAAGAAATTAAAATATGATGTGTCCACCTTGGAACCTATCCATCACCCTATTATTGGTTTTGGGGGAGGAGTAATCAACCCTTTGGGGACTGTCTCCCTACCAGTGAGGATAGGGGAGAAGGAATGTGCAAGAAACATGGTCGTGAAGTTCTTGGTGGTCAAGGAACTATCGGCATACAATATCATATTGGGACGGCCAACCTTGAATGCATCCAGAGCAGTAATTGTTACACATCTCATGCTTATGAAGTATGAGTGTAACAATGGAACTGTAGGAACTCTTCGTGGAGATCAACAAATGGCCCGAGAATGTTATATCACCACTCTTAAACCTACTGCTTGGGTTGAAGAGGTGGAAGAGCCAACAAAGAAGAGGAAGACCGAGGGTATGGCTAAAAATGAACTAATGGCCATTCATAATTTAAGCCAAGTAACTCGGCCTGAGGCAGTTGGTGTACACGAAGATTTCGTAATTGACGAATTCAAGCCTGACCGAACGGTCAAGGTAGGCCGAGCCCCAGACGACCATGTTGGGGCAGAAATGAGGAAGCTGCTGAGAGCGTTCGGGGATGTCTTTGCATATGAGGTAGAGGAGATGCCAGGCATTGACCCAAGTATAGCTGTACATAAATTAAATGTGAAGCCGGATGCTAAGCCAATTCGCCAAAAGAAGAGAAATTTGGGCGAACTTCGCAATAAAGCAGCAGAGGAAGAAGTGAATAAGCTTTTGGAAGCTGGATTTATTAGACCATGCCAGTATCCTGACTTGGTGGCTAATGTGGTTTCGGTTCCAAAACCAAACGGCACCATGAGAATGTGTGTCGATTATACTGATCTAAATAAAGCTTGTCCAAAGGATAGTTTTCCTTTGCCAAAGATTGACCGATTGGTTGATTCGACGGCAGGACATGCGAACGAGGGATTGAGGTTAATCAGACAAAGTCAAGGCTGTGCTAGATATGACCTCACCTCGAAACGTTAAGAGGTGCAAAAACTACCGGATGCTACGCAGCTCTTGGTAGATTTCTATCAAGGGCAGGTGATAAAGCCATTATTTCTTTGATACGATCAAACGAAAGGCAAAGACAGGCAAGGGTAGTCCGGTGTTCGAATGGACTGAGGAGCCCAGAATCAGCTTTCATTCATTTGAAAGAGCACTTACATACTCTCCCAGAATTGATCAGCCCTATTGAAAAAAACTTATTATTTATTTGGCGGGATCAGATCATGCACTTCAGCTGTCCTGTTAGCTGGAGAATGGAGTCCAATATCCGGTATACTTTGTGAGTCACGTACTCCAAAATGCTGAGATCAGATACGCCTCTGATTGAAAAGTTTGGACTTGCATATTCATGGCCAGCCGGAAGTGAGCCCTC